>PPKB02000011.1:0-391636 GCA_003707605.2 Tetrapisispora fleetii | reverse complement strand
TGATTATAAGAAAGATAACATATATGGTATATAACATTTTTGTTGATATGATAAATAATCACTTTTTATGCTATATAGAATCTAATAGTATCATAATGGTTAGCTAACTTACGATGTTGAAGATACGGTCATAATTTCAATGTATGTTGGAGGGTTAGGATAGCGGCGTGGTTTCCAGTCGTTCCTAGTATTTGATTCAGCTATAACAAATCCCATTTCTCTATAATGTCTACAATTAGTTTTCTTCCTTATGACACGCTCGCTGAGAAATAGTTTTTGCACTTTCTACATCACTGCCATAAGTCCTCTCAGCTATATTTCTACAAACCTCAACTAAGTCAGCAAGGCAAGGTGAATTACCAGTAAACTTAATCATGCGTTCCCAACGAGCTGTCCCAGATCTCTTTAATTCATACTGGACTGGATAATCAAGTAAACTAACAAAGATAAAAGGACTGTATTTTAGCCCATCTTCGCAGAATTGAATACAATACCTTATAAGTTTCATTGATCGGATTGCATCTTTCTGTGTACAGTTAATAAATATTACTGGAACATAAGTTTCCAGGCTTCTGACAGTAAAAAAAGACGTTTTTAGCAGAGGTGACACGCACTTCTTCTGTTCAATCAATGTCCCTAGCTCCATAGGGTCTGGATATAAGGTTGGAGAAAAAATTTTCATTGTATTTATTTTAGCTATTGTGGTGGCATTTATTGTTTGTAAATTGAGATTTAGGGTCGTTCTTTTCTTGGCACTGCTAATCCAGCAGGGTGTCGGGACTAGAAGTGTATTGCTTTTATCATTTCCAACAGCAACAATTACCTTCTTACTGGTTCTAAACATGTCCAATGTAGCAGTAATTGCGAGAGGAGTCTTCTTTGAAAAACTTCTCTCTTGATAATTGATGGCAATTTGGTATAAAACAGCACTAAGCTGCGAATCTTTGATTTCCCCGTATGCTATATCCATGGGATAATTAACACTCCAAGGCAAACTTTTGTAAGAACCAACAGAGTACTCTTTTAGAAATAGCATTCGATATCTGATTTTCAACTTATGGCTAAAGCTAAGGCAACCTTGGAAGCTTGATTGTTAAAATGCACTAAATGTTTCATTCGATTGAAATTTGAGATCTTTTTGTAGTAGGGGAGTCTTTCAGATTACTTTTATAATATTGCATAGACTTCATGGTCAGATAGCTTCTGATTTGGACAAGCAGTTTTCAAGCAATTAAGATCAAGTTATTGCTTAATAGGGTGTATTATCTTAATTAAATGCCAAAATCTCTAACACATTTTTATTATAATAATAAGAATGCTTCCTTCTCCATATTTCTTATTATGCTCCACAATCAGTTTGTTTCATGAACTCTGGATAAATTTTTATTTTGCTATTTGTATCCTTGAGTGAACAACAGGATTAAAGCAGACATCACAAAAAAATAATTTAGAAATCTAATTACTTTTGCTAACGTTGGATAGTTTGCATACCACTACTTGAGATATCAGATGAAAAATACCAATGTTGTAGCATATATAGACCGCCTCACTGTTTATTTTGGTAAACACAAAGCACGGTTTATTAGGATAGTAAATCATCACACATAAAGAATAACAGATATTAGCTTCCAGGTAAACTATCATAATCGCATATTTTTTCAAGATAATACCTGATAATGGCCTATTATTTCAAATATCCTTATGAAAGGCTGGCCTAGCATACAATTTACTCCTATTTACTGACTAACTGAATTTTAAAACACAATATTTACATGATTTTTTTTTTTGATGAATTGCAAGAAAAACACATAAAATATCATTGTGGATCTGCTTTTAAAGAACATATCATTGGATAACCTTTTAAAAAAATTAAACTAGTCATTCAAACGACCATTATTTTCTGAATGCATCGAACACTATGCTTCAGAAGTAAGTAAGTTTTTGTTTTTTCTATAGATTATTGAAGAAGTAGAAATAATACTGAAACTCATGGTTAGCCTCATAGTGATATTTTCAATAAGCTATCAACCAACGCCTTTCATGAATAGAATTTCATCAAAACAGTGCTGACAGTTATCAAATACATGTTAGGTACGCTCAGGGTTGGCAATAACCTCGTAATTACTGTTGAATATCAGGAAACTTGAACTGTGAGTATACTAAAATCATGATAAATATCTATATTAAAGGGGTTCATCTTAAATATATATATTGTTAAGATGAACCCATATACTATTGAAAAAATATATGGAATAGAGGCATCTTCCTAAACGCTGAGTTAATATCCCTCATAAAGTGGAATGAGACAGAAGTCGGAACAAACTTATAACATTGTTGATATAGTTCAATATATTACAGCATAATTTTATAATGTCTTTGCTCCCGTTATGTTGACAAATAGCTTAAACATACCTACATTTTTGGCAATGAAGTCATCTTAGCTATTGTTTTTAACTCGCGTCAGTATTCATCGAATGCTGACGCAAGACAAAAGCAAGAAAAGCATAGAAGAAAATTTATGAAGTATTCCGCGACAAGGAAAAACAAACGGAGAGTATGGACAGACGCAGTTGTCGCTAATTTAGCAAAGACTCATAATATATTGCTGAATGTTAATGTAAAATAATGAACATAGATATGATTAATATTAGAATATAAAGTATAATTAGCAAAGCTGGAAATTTATATTTTTGCTTAGGAAGTTATTGGTAGTAAATTTTTGATATGGCAATTGCAGTTGATAATTGAAAAAATATCAAAAGTTGAACAAGTTTTCAAAAAGTAAACTATAAATCACTTTTTACTACCTGGGTGATTAACTAAAATTTTATATTAAACTAAGATTATAAAAGTAGGTCGCAGCATTTATGCTAGGATCAGATGGTAAGGTAACCTTTCAAATATATTTACTAACGAAATGATACTTTTGAAAAATGTTTATTAGTAATACTTCATATGGACCATGGGGAATAAAAGGGTCCACTACAAAATATTCTAAAGAGTTAGTGTATGGTGAAATTGATGACTCTCAACTCAGCACTATTTTTTATCGACTAGGAGTTAATTATAATGAATGGAGCTTTACCAAACGAGTTCCTTCAGCCATAAATTTTATGCTTGAGCAATTCAGAACAGAAACTAAAGTAATAATTGCAATTGGAAAACAAAATACAAGTGCCCTAATAATACCGGTACTATGTTGGATAAGTCTCAAAAAAAATAACTCAGTCTTGAACATTGATCTGGAAGAAATGAATAGGGTGACAGTTTCTAAAATAAATGCCATGGAAGCATACGCCCCAGCTATTTTTCCAGATTCAATGGCAATGGGCACACTCACACACAACAAAATAATTACGTAACAGAAATAAGAAATATAAAATTTGTTACAATTAGAAGTCTGAAAAAATACTACCCAATTATGTACATAAATTGTTCAAAAAAAGATATTACACTGTCAATGAAACATTCTAAATATTGTACACAATTCTTTGATGGATTAATGAAACACAGCCCTTTTAAACATATGAGCCTTCTCCGACACCGATCCAGTATGAAATGAAATTGATGAGGTAGTGAGGAGAGAGAAGATAATTAAGTTCTCCAGCAAAGAACACCCTCTTGAAAACATTGTTCTAATATGTAGACATCGCTCGAAAAACGGATATAAAATTGTTTCTCAGAGTTAGAGTGTTCGCTTAAGGGAATGCTATATTAAATAAATTAATAATTTTAGATATTATAGAACAATAGCACTCTTAATAGTAACTTCAAGGCCTGCGGATGATGATTGGAGATTTGGAACATCTGACCAATTACCTACATACAATGGAGCCATTACAACAAAAATAAAGATATTTTATTTTTTTCTATAATAGCTGTATTACATACTTTATGTTCCGCAAACTCAAACTACCACTCCTTTATATTAATCCATTTACGGAGTAATACATAAACAATATTATTTATATACCATATACTTAAGCTTATTATAAAAGTAAAAATACCACAGATAATGGAGAGCCAGAATTTAATATCAAACAAGATAGATCTATAGTTGTCATACTTAGTATTCGTAAAATCAATAATAATCATTACAATTGAGGTTATTATATCTGTTATAAAACGACAGTGGATCATAAAGAAAGAAATCATATATAATGTATTGCTTCTAAGTTCCTTTTTTAAAGAGTCAACACATCTCGTTTAGTTTCTTTCAAAACATATTTGTGTATTTGCAACTGGTTATTTAACGTTCTACATAATTCTAAATTTATATTAACATCTTCTAAATTTAGAATTATTATTTTCTTTAATCTTATCGAGACTAATTTGTTAGTTCTTTCTACTAAATGCAGGTTACTTATATCTGTATTCAAATTAATAAACGTGTACTCTGTTCTTAAAAACAAAATTCATCTTCCTGTATTTACATTTTTTAGAGATGAAGAAACACCTTGCATTATTTTTATATACGTTCAGTAGTCATATGGAAAAGTAAGTAGAATTATAATAAGTTTAGCAAATTTTTTAGTACATTTTGCCCTATCTAATTTCAAATAAAATGGATCGTTTGAATATTTGAGTTTCTCGTTTAAATTAGGTGCGTAAACAATAATTTATTCATTGTGAATCCATATCCTAAGTTTTCAAGTTTTCAAGGGCTCATTCACCCCTTAACAAGCCATTACTTCAATAAGTGTTTCGTTGAAAATAGTAAAAATACAAGGCAGATTTCTTTTTTATTCTCAATAATATTAGACTTGCTTTCAAACTTGCAATTATCTATTTCACAATTCTCTTATCCTCTTCCTGATTATTTTTATCAGAATTGGAACTTCTATTTTCTATAGCAAAGTCAAATTGTGTTTTAATAAAATTATTAAATGTTTTGGCAATATGAACGTTCAGTTCATTTTTAAATTGCTTTTGTAAATTTTCTGGATTATCAATAGAAGTTTCTTTTTGTTTATCGTTTTCCTCATCTATATTTATATCATGTTCACCAGTCGGGCTTTTATTTATATCTATATTTCCACCTTCAGTGATAAAAAACGTCGTTCGGATAGCTCATAGTAGAACACTCTATTCCTGGAAAAATAAATTATATCTCTTTTAAAATGACTTTGTCTTTAAAACTTTTTTAAATGGCATTATTCAAATATTTGATTCAATATTTTGCAATGACAAATTTATGTGAATTTTATCAAGATGAGACATCGAATTAGAACTTGCTATCTAATTTACGTCCTTACATTTTGTGACGCAAGTATTTTTTATAATTTATCTCTCATGTATTGTCTTGTTGCGTTTCCGTAATTAGTTGTTGGAGATAATTTCTTCCAATTTTAGTTTTTTAACTTAGAAGGAACTAAATCATGCTCCAATTCCATAATTAAATAATTTTAAAAACTCCAATAAGGTTGAACTTCTTACGTACCAAGTTATTAAACGTATCTGACAATAAAATATTAGTATTTTATTCTTTATACTCCTATTGTTTGTAGTAATGTTTCAGTTTTAGTGATATTGTTGTTGTGATAAAAAGCTAACAGAATAAAATAAAAAGAAAGCAATGGAATACCTTCTAATAACAAATGTATATTCCACTTCTTAGATATTTTTTATATAAATATTAGATAGAACATAACATCTATCTTCTATAAGTTTGTGGATATACTTCACCAATAAAAGCAGAATCTTCAGTATTAGTGTTCTACAAAGCTCCTGCTAAGTAGTATTTCATTTTCTTACCATAGTATTGAAAGCTTATGCATGGTTGTAATTGTAAACATCAATAGCTGTTTCTCCGTGGACATTTCTATAAATATGTCTATAATTTGGAAAATTTTACCAATTGATTCCATCAAAATTCCTTTTACTCACTTTAGTACTCCCCGAGTTATAAATTTAATCGTTTTGAGAACTTACACTTATTAATAAGCTAGATAAAAAATCTGCAGCAGCAAGTAAACCAAAGCTTAAATCGTAACTAGCAAAAGCAGGTACTGGAGCCTTTAGTGCCTCTGCTCCCAATTGCAGCCAGTGTTTTGGCAGCTACGTATAAAATATTTAAATCAAAATTGTTATTTTGAGTGAGAAGAAAGCTAAACTTCCGGATAAAAGTGAGAAACGTACTACGCCTGCGAATTGTCGCATTAGTAGATATCACATTTAATTTAATAAAATAAAGTATTTTCACAGTATGAGAGATAAAACCTAGACTAGATGGCTTTAAAGTATTGAAATAAAAAATATAGTATTTGATTAATCTTTTTATATTTTATGCTAAGTAGTGCAGCATAAGTTATTGCAATTCCGTTACATTTAGACTTAGAATTGCTATTTTAAGTGAGTTTCTGCCAAAAATATAATTGATATGGAAGTAGTTCTATGAAGAGTACTTCAGCTTCAAATGGAGGACCAATTGAGACCGTTAATCAGGTATTAAAACCGTGTAATATCTGTAAAACAATAATCTGGCCTCAACTTTTAACAAATTTTTAAGATCTGGTTATAGATCTAGTAAAAAGTAATTCGTAATTTTAGAAACAGGTCTAATTTGATGTGACTAAAACCAGAACTAATAAAGTATTCAATTACAACTTTATCTTCAAATTTGATATTAATGATGACTTTTCAATAAAGGAGGAAATTTCCAGAATAGTGTAGCAAATATATTTATAAATGATATTACCGTTAGATATAAAGGTGCAAACTTTGAATAAAAGGTTTTGACAATCATAAATGACGTTATGATTGTTTTGTAGTAACCTGTGGCAGACTCGATTTTCAGATGTATTGCTATTAGGAAAACTGAAAAAACAAGATTGTTGAATAAAGACAATTTAATACAAAAGCAATCTTGTACTAAACTCTGTAAAGGAGATGTACTAATCAGTAATTTTTATGGCTACTTCAAAAAATGTATTCGACACCCAAACAAGTACTCTGTAATTTGTAACCATTATTATGCAACGACAAAGAACCTCAGTTGAGTTGGTAGCTAACAATTTTGGTACAAATAATAATTAAAAATTTATGTCCTAGCTATATTAACCTTAATTGCACTGAGTTTTTGGATTTTAATTCTAACATTTTTCAATATTGTGTATATAAACATAACTTAAGCTAGTCGCAGTATCTCGAATGGAAAATACGATAACTGTCTATCCTTACTAATGCAACAATACGATCGGTGTATCGCAAACTTATTGTAGTTCTGAAAAATTGGCTTCTCTACACATTAGGGAGCATACAATTTTACTGATACTAGTGTTCAGTATAGTTACCAACAACATGCTTTAGTATATGATATATAAAAATATTAATTTGACGTGATAAAGTAAACAATAACTTTCCATTTGTATAAATTTGATAATTTAATTCATTATCCTTTTTGAATCACAATTAGTAGAAACACAGCTAATATATGGTAATACTAGATCTTCGGGACAGAATTAATAATTCTTTTACTCCATTCTGAGTAAACCACTGCAACCAAAATAAATAAATATTACCAGATCAACCACAGTTAAGAGAAAACTCTTTGGAACTTTTTCTCTCCCATCTAACATATAATTTTGAATTGTACGATTACAACATTTGCATTTTGTTACTTTTAAAAACACTTATATGACCTTACAATATACTTTTGTGTAACCATGAGTGACCTGTGTCAACATAAGTATCTTAAATGTTAACCATTAGTGATTTATCTGTTGTGCTTTATTAATTATGTTTTTTTACTACCTTACAATTGTAAAACTTTCTTATACCACAATTACATCCCCACATATTCGTGAGAAGCAGGCACTTTTCCAATATAAACTTTGCAAATGATAGACTAGTATAATTAATGATACCTTCCAACCTAGAAGACTGCTATTAATTAATGACCAAGATATAGTGCAGTCGTAAACGCGATTGATCAACGATATGAAAGATACAACGTTCATCAATCTGCTCTTAATATATAAAATATAATAAACAATATAGACAATGCTTGTGTGAGTTTATCCTGAATTTGCATATGAAAATTCACATTAAAATATAACCGTTTTTAAAAAAAGATATCATTATAACGCAAAACCAATTGATTTAGTTTCAAATCTATTTAGATTGCATGTAAGCCTCCAATTCAGCATCCATTTCTTCTGCACTTGGTTTCGAATCTTGTTTTTTTTTCTTCTCTCCATATTCGACTTTCTACCATTGGTCTTTGCTTGCTCATGTAATTCATTATAATTACTTGCTCTTGAAGCTCTTGCATCTGCTGGAACAAATCTACCCTTAGGTTTCCTCTGCTTCAATACAAACATTTCTACAACTATTCTGCTACCATTTATTTTAAACCCATTGTATTTCTCAACGATTTTTCCATATCCTCTAAAGATTACAATTCAAAAACAGCTGTTCTTCCTTCTTGATATTCGTAAAACTTAGAGAATACAGGAGTTCCATACTCTTTTACCATATCTCCGGTAGTAAAGTCAGATACATCAACAGGCAACTCAGAAAAATTTATTCTTTTCTTCACCGACTCATTAACCTGAGCTCTAAACCCCAGTTATCTATCTAAGTTACTAACATCTCTACTACCATATCTTGTAACTCTATGTTGCTCACTTGATTTCTACCTGCAATGCATCTTAGATTGTTAGAATAAATCTTGTCAAAAACAGCCCCTACATAACCATAAAATTGTCACTCACATATAAACATACACTTTCAGCAAGCTCATTCATATTTCATTTAATCACTCACTATGGTAGCCTCTTCGACAGCAACTAATAAACGTTTCAAACAATAAAGTTACAAATAATCTATCATTCTTTAACAAGTAAAGTTGGTTTGTTTTAACTTCGTAAAATTTTAAAATATTTGAATTCTTAAAAGTTTCAGACACAAGTTTCTTATGAATCTGTAATGAAGCATTCGATGATAAGAAAGGCTATTTGGATGAAAGAAGGAGATTAGAAGACTGTAGTTGAAACGTCTAAGTCGTTGTATATGTTACTATAAGAGTTTCTTATTTGCGAAATAATATGTTTATTTTTTTGTGCAATTGATGGTGATTCTAAAACCACCAAATAGTATATTTAATTTGTATTTACTGAAGGCTTGATTTATTATAGATGAAGCTGTTATATATAGTTAGACATATGAGTTTAAATGAGGTTACTTAAGCTGATAAGTCTGAAATTAGTTGTTTTACATTAGATGATCTCATTAGAGCCTCTCCGACTAGGAAACCATGGACACCTTCGTTCTTGTATTTATCAGCATCAACCTTTGTAGATATACCTGAAAGAGCAATTATTAGTGTATCTTTTGGGGGGGAGGCAACTAAATTGCTAGTAGTCTGTAGGTCTACGTTGAAAGTATGCAAGTCTCTGTTATTGACACCTACAACTTTTGCGTTAATCTTGACAGCACGGTCAAGTTCCTCTTTTGAGCTCACTTCAACAAGAGGTTCAATGCCCATTACCTTTGTTGCGTAATCATAAAGCTCTATTAGTTCATCTTGGGAAAGCATTTTGACAATTAATAACACAGTGTCTGCACCTGCCAATCTAGCCTCTAGTATTTGATATTTGTTAAAAATGAACTCCTTTCTTAAAATACATGGTCTCTCAGAAGGATTCGATTCGAACCTCTTATCTAGGGCGATTCTTACATTAATCAAATCCTGTAAAGAACCTTTGAACCAGTGTGGTTCTGTCAACACAGAAATAGCAGCGGCTCCCGCTTCAGCGTATTTCAAACCTTGTTCAGCAGCAATAGCATCAATGAAGATATCTCCCTTTGATGGAGAAGCACGTTTGACCTCTGCAATAACAGCAGCAGATCCAGTAGAGGCTCTTAATCTGTCATAAAAACTTAAAACGGTTGGGGCCAAACCCAGAGCAAAATTTGTTTCTAGGTCTTTCTGAGTGAAACCTGGTATTTTACACTGTTCGGCGACGTCTTGTTTACGTTGAGCATAAATCTTGTCCAGAATAGAACTGCCTCCATTTGATAAAAGAGAGCTCAACTGTTTATTTTTTTCATTTTCTTCCCATGTTCCACCTGTGACAGACAAAATGTTCCTTATCATCAGATGACCTTCCTCGGTCAAAATGGCTTCTGGATGGAATTGCACACCCTCGACAGTGTACTTCTTATGTCTGACACCCATTATTACACCGCTTTCGGTTCTTGCAGTGACCTCCAGGGATTCCGGTAACGTCTCCTTGGTCCCTGCCAAAGAGTGGTACCTAGTAACACTCACACCTTGCGGAATGTTCTTGAAAAAACCCTTATTATCATGGTAAATAGGAGACGTCTTCCCGTGCACAATCTCCCCGGCATACGCAACTTCACCTCCAAACACTTCAAACATACATTGTTGGCCCATACAAATACCAAACACAGGAATCTTACCCGTGAAATGTCTGATAGCGTCCCGTGACATACCAGAATCTGTCTTAGGGTGACCTGGCCCTGGAGAAATTACCAGAATATCAGGCTTCAACGCATCCACCTCCTCAACGCTAATTTTATCATTCCTGTACACTTGCACATCTGCACCTTCTTGGCACAAGTACTCATAAATATTCCATGTGAACGAATCGTAATTATCGATCAGAATAACTTTCCTACTGCTCGACATTCCCCAAAAAATTTTCAACCTGAATCACAATCTTCTTTTCTCAACAAGCCCTAATCTCACCTTCTCCTCTGGCTGCAAACCTAGTCTTCCAAATCCACCTTTCTTAAATATATTTGAATTCATTTACACTGTGTTTCACCAGAAATTACTCATCGCCAATGTCGTCGGTTTAAAATTTCAGCATTAAAAATGCTCAGTCACGTGACTGGATCTGTATTTTGAAAAGTTTCAAGAATTGTGATCTCGAGAAGAGTTTGAGGTGATAAGTTTTGGAAACTAGAGGTCGTTGTTGTGGTCAAGCAAGGTGGGATTGGTGGTGGTATAAGGGATTGGTGTGTGCTGGAAGGGTTTATGCTGTTGGTTTGTGGTGGTGGGAGTTTTTTTTGTGGTTTTTTTGGTTGTGAGGAAGGCCAGTGAAGTGAGATCAAAAAAAACAAATCACGAAAAAAACAAGATGAGTGGTATTATTGAGGCATCCTCTGCATTGAGGAAAAGAAAGCACTTGAAAAGAGGTATCAACTTCACGTTGATGGTTGTTGGCCAGTCTGGATGTGGACGTTCTACTTTGATCAACACGTTGTGTGGTCAGCAGGTTGTGGACATGGGCAGTTCGGTGTTGCTGCCTACCGACACAGCTACTGAGATTCCGGTGCAGTTGAGGGAGGAGACTGTTGAGTTGGAAGATGAAGAGAGTGTCAAGATTCAATTGAACATCATTGATACTCCAGGTTTTGGGGACTCTCTTGACAATTCACAAGCGTTTGATTTGATTTCAGATTTTATTCGCCATCAGTACGATGAAATTTTACTGGAAGAAAGTCGTGTTAGAAGAAATCCAAGATTCAAGGATGGTAGAGTACATGCCTGTCTATATATGATCACCCCTTCTGGTCATGGTCTGAAAGAACTTGATATCGAGTTTATGAGACAATTGGGTGGTCTGGTCAACGTTATCCCTGTTTTAAGTAAATCAGATTCATTAACTTTAGAAGAATTGAAAGTGAACAAGAGATTAGTGATGGAAGATATTGAAAAGTATGACTTACCTGTTTATAATTTCCCCTTTGACGAGCAAGACGTATCAGACGAAGAATATGAAACAAATATGTACCTGCGTTCATTGTTACCATTTTCAGTGATTGGTTCAAATGATGTGTTTGATAATGGCGAGGGAGTTATGATCCGTGGTAGAAAATATCCATGGGGTACTTTAGATGTGGAAGATGCTACTGTTTCTGACTTTGTTGTCTTAAGAAACATGTTATTGATCTCCCATCTAAATGACTTAAAAGAGTATACGCATGAGATTTTATATGAACGTTATAGAACTGATGCGTTATCTGGGGATTCGCAAGCTATCGATTATAACAGAAACGATGTTAACACTTCAAACTATGCATCTCCACAACCACCTTCCCTCACAAGAACTCTTGGAACACCAGATATGGGAGTTGGCTCAAATATTACACCTTCAAACCAACAGGACACTTACCTTGCACGTGAAGAGCAAATAAAATTAGAAGAAGAAAGATTAAAAGCCTTCGAAGACAGAGTACAACAAGAACTACAAATGAAAAGACAGGAATTATTAGCAAGAGAAAAGGAATTGAGAGAAATCGAAGAAAGATTAGAAAAAGAATCCAAATTAAAGTTAGAAGACACTGAGCTAAGCTAGAACTTAGAAATATTCAATATTATTTTTTGAAAGTTACCATAATATGTGTTAAATAGCTCCCAAAAAACACAAATACGAAAATACCCAATCCAGTTGTTATCTGGTATACTCATATATTTTATACATTGATATAGTTATATATTTGTATGTTTTGTATGTTTATATAATATGTATATTTAAAAACGACTGACTGTTCATTCAATTGGCTACATGCCCATACCTGGTAAAATGATAAGCAGGTCTACCTCGTATGCAGAACTGCATAAGCCATTCTGAATCAGTTCTAATCATCATTAACATGATTATATCATGTATCTCTCCATACTTTTAACAATGACCTTTCAAACCCTAACAGTACCTTCTCAAAGTTACCCGCATTGGTATTATAGCCTGCATGAAGTTTAATTTTATATAAATTGACAGTTAATAACATACATATAATTTTATATTTACTTTAAGTGTATAGATTGGTATACGTTAAACATATTCTTCCTTTTACAAGTGGATGCTACATCAACTGTGAGTCGGTTTATGAATGTAAATTGACAGATACGACTATATTTTAATTCTTTGATTTTTAGTTTCTTTGAATTCCAGGAAGATTTCGGATACTAATGATCAATATTTTTTGATTACATAAAATTGTTTAAATATATTATGGGGGTTAAATGATGAGGAACCAGATAGGGACAACAGATTCGTTAAATGACGAGGAAAGTCTTATAGCCCAGTTTTAGTAGAACTTTTGGGTACTTCCTGATTCTCCCAGTAATAAATTTATTTTTTTGTTTGTCTTGTAGTTTAATTTGATTGTTATATTTTATTATATCAATGATATATATTATTGGTATTATTGGTATTATGTATTTTCTAATATCAAGAATTGCATGCAGATATATTTGTATATACAGTCAGTTATTAGATTTTTTCATTTTTGGCTGCTTGATCAATCTTTGGTTTTGGTGCTTTCCAAAATTTTTCAATGTTATGAGAAACAAGTCTTAATGATTTATCTAATACAATTTCTTCAGCATCATCTTTTTCTTTATCGTCAATTATCAATTTATCTTTTGCAGTTCCCGATTGATCTGTGACTTTGCCCTTCTTAGGTACGCTAAAAGAATTTCTTGGGAACACTAATACATCACTTAATAACTTTGGTGTAGTTAATTTATGAAATTCTTTCCATGTGACTGGGGTAGCGATACCACTCTTCAAATAGTTATTAAAATAAGCAAAAATCGTGTCTGTAAATAAAGCAGAACCTGTCCAGCTCATCAAATTCAAATTATTTCTTAGGTTGACATTTAAGTTATTGTCTCTCTTACGCTGTAAAGTTTCTTCAGTAATTCTAGCAATTACCTCTCTGATAATTGGGTGACCTGGTTTCGCTTGAATGATCCATGTACCAAATTGTAACCTTCTAACATAGAAGTTTTTCCAATCTGGTAATTCACCGTCATGCTCTATACCGATCAATAAACCGACAGATTTTGGATTTACATTCTCAGGAATCCAATTTGGAATAGCCTGGATTGGATCAGTATCAATATCAGCATAAACACCACCTCTTGCATATAAGATCAAATATTTGAAAAAATCAACTTTTAAAATATCTGATGGCAATGTTTCGAATGCCTCCAGGACATCTGGAATATTTGAATAAAAATGTTGTACTAATACACTCATCAAAGCGTGATTGAAAACTTCATGAACAAATCCTGGATTCTTAATTTCCCATTTTTCTAGATCCATTTGTTCGGCATCATTCATCTCTTGAGAGATAGCCTTCCCCTCAGCTCTAGCTTGCTCAACTTTTTTCTTAATCTCCAATTGTTGCTTTTTGTCGGTAGGGTATAATTGCCATATATATGCAGGCAACTTCCTAGATTGATCATATTCGTACGTAAAGGCTAATAATTCTCTTAAAGTGGCCTCTTTTTTATTTTGCACTTTAATTTTTTGTATTTTTGAATCTAATATACGTCTCTGTTTTTCCAACTGTTTAGATTGCTCCTCTTGATTCTTCTTTATGTCTCTAATTAAATCTTCAAATTTTTGCATAGTTTCCATATCATGTTTCCTGTCATTAGAGGCAGCCAAAAGATTCTGTGTAATATCTAATGGCAAATTAGGTAGCAAACTATTCAAATCAGTATTCTTATGATGAGACTTCAGCTTGAACAACCCAAATAGAACCAAAAACCCTACTGTGAAGGCTAACACCAACCTTCTAATAATAGTACCTTTCTTTAATTTACTCATACCAGTTGTTATGTCAATGCTCCACGCAACTCACCACTACAAATTTCTCAAATCTCACCTTTTTTTTTCAAAACTTTAAACAAAAAAACAAAGAGAGTAACTTTATCAACATAATAACCACATATTACTCTTATATGTACTTCAACCAATATTCAACAGTGCTTAATGAATAGATCAAATTATTATTATTATTATTATTATTCTTAGCAATAAATTTTTCAGTCGGTTTTTCACTTCTCAGTAATGTCCCGTTCACGATTTCGGTGAACAAATCTGGAAACACATCGACCAAACAGGATAAGGCACAGAAAACATGCACAAGGGATGGGATTTGGTGTCAAGATATTGGAAATATAGTACGGTAATGTCAAGTGTCATGAATAAAACTGTATAAATATATATAAATGTGGTGAGCATATAAGTTATTTATTTGTAGGTTATGAGGAGCTGTTGTGGTTACTCTCCGGTGGATAGAATGGTATGTAAGATGCGACCCGGTTGGTTCAAGTTCTCAAATGTACCGTCATCTGCGACAGAGCCATTGTGTAATGCAACTATTCTGTTACAACGTTGCATCATTTGGCGGTTGTGGGTGATAGAAATCGTCAAAAGATTCCAGTCCAGTTTTGTTTTCAGATCCGTTATCAGGTCGATGACTATTTGTGTTGTTTTTGCATCTAATGATGAAGTACATTCGTCTAGGATCAATATTTTAGGTTTTCTTAGTAAAGTTCTTACTATACAAAGTCTTTGTGCTTGTCCACCAGATAAAAGACCCGTATCGATTATGGTATCCAATTTTTTGGGAAGTGATTGTACAAAGGCGTGCATATCTACTAATTTTAATAAATTGTAAATTTCAATTTCAGTGATTGGATTTTTATTAGAGGCACCATATAAAATATTTTCTTTAATTGTACCATAGAATAAATTTGGTTTTTGCTCAACAATACCAATTTCACTTCTGAGGGTATTATTATTCCAATCATTAACGTCTGTTCCATCAATAATAATTTTATTTGCAGGCACATCATATAGCTTCGCTAGCAAATATAATAGGGTCGATTTACCAGAACCTGATTCACCAACAAGTCCAACAATTTCGCCTGAATTTAGTGTCAATGTTAAAGAATTATAAACATTGACACCAGGCAAAGTTGGATATTGGAAACATAAGTCTTCAATTTCAATCAGAGCTTCTGAATCGCCCTTGAATTCGATTCTTTCAACTCTATCATCTTCATGATCTATTTCTTTTGTAAATTCATCTTCATCAATAATTCTAAGTATCCAGCTTGCTGCCCTTTGTCCTCTTGTGACATCTGAAATCTGACTTACTAGGCTATTACAAGTAGTGACAGTAAATAAAATCAAAGTAAATGTTTGGAACATGGTTTTGGAAGAATACTCTCCTATAAGGACTAATTTTAAACCGTAATAATAAAGAATTGCTTGAATACAGGTTGTAATTGTGGTGATTATCGATAAACCGAAACCTGTAGCAATTGTTCGTTTTTTTGCTATATTTTTCATATTTTCTTCCAATTCAAAATACTTATTCATAAAATGATCATTTAATTTTAAGCACTTGATTGTTTTAATGCTAGAAATCATCTCATATTGTAGATTCTCTAAATCAGCAACGGTAGATTTATATATTGTCTCATATTTTTGTAAAGTAGAACCATATATCATCGAAAAGATAATAATTAATGGGAACATCGAAATACACACTAAACTCAATTTCCATCCGGTCACAATAGCCCAAACCAATCCCATAATTGATACAGTTAAAAATGTTGACATTGTAGATAAAAATTCGGTGACCAAAGTTCTCAAGTCTCTTAGATCATTTAAAGCAAGAGCTGCAACTTCAGAACTTTTATTTGATGATCTACTGAACCATTCAAATTTTTTTTCATTTACAGTTCTCATTAGCTCATTTCTCAAATCCATAATCCAATATTCACTGCAATAACCCAATAAAAAAATTTTAATGAAATTGAATATACCATCTGCCAATGATATTCCTAATACAATTAAGGACCATTTTAGTAAGTAATTTGATGATCCAATACCATTTGAAGTGGGTAAAATACCATTTAGCAAATAACTAAAACTCCAAGAAAACAATGGATTCGTAACACCAGCAATAACTGCACTAAATAAACCAAAAAATAAAATAGACTTTGATCTACACGTTTTTATCATTCTTTTTAGAATATACTTTATAGGTACTTTGACATTTGGATTAAATGATTCTAGATCCGTGTTTTTGGAAGCAATACTAGATTCAGTTACTTCAGATACTTCATCAGAATAGTATTTCATGATGTCAAAGGTTTCACCACTTATAGGGCTAACTGTAAAAGCTTCCTTTTTTTCATATATATCATCTATTTCATTTTTTTCATATACAGTTGGTGAAGATGTTCTACTATCTGCTATAAATTCGTTTTGCTGAAGATTAAACATTGTGTAAAATGAAGAATTTACATTATTCATCAAAACTTTTTTTGTTCCAGTTTCCTTTATCTCATTATTTTCAAATAAATATATCAAATCGTCATCTTGAATTTGGTTAAGATCATGTGTCAGTATGATAGTTGTTTTATTTTGACGTATTTTAAATATATTTTTCATTAAAATTTCACGTTGCATAATGTCTAAGGCTGAAACTGCTTCATCTAAAATTAAAATGTTGGTGTTTCTCAAAAATGCTCGTGCAAGTGCCACCCTTTGTTGCTGACCACCACTTAATGTTATTCCGTCGGTTCCTAGCTTTGTTTCAATTCCTTCAGGTAAAGATGGGATTACCGAGTCTAAACAGGCAAGGGAGCAAATTGATGACAATATATCATTATCAATATTTTCATTATTGTATTTACTCCCTAATAAAATGTTATTCTTTAATGAATCATTAAATAAAGTACATCTTTGTTCCACTAGAGTAACATTTTCCAAAATCTCATGAACAGGTAGAGTTTTTATATTTTTATCACCTATTATTATATCACCTTGATAGTCTTCATAAAATTTCAATATTAAATTAGTGATAGTTGATTTCCCTGATCCAGACTTTCCAACAATAAAAGTAGTTTTGCCAGCTTCTATTTCTAACGAAATATTTTTCAAAACCTTTTCAGTTGGCCTGCTAGGATATGCAAATGTGACATTATTTAAAGAAATTTTAGCATTAGAATAATCTGTATTACTTACACTTAATATTTCGTTTTGTATTTCTGAAGTATCGTTAATGAATTTCTGAATTTTGGCCAAAGAAACTTGTCCTTTCTGAATGAAGATTACATGGTGTAATGTGGTATTTAAAATTGAACCTAACATAAGGCAAGAATAAAAACAGGTTATCACATCGGAAATATTTAATTTATTTTTTCGAATCATTGTTGAACCAAACCAAAATCCTTGCACAAACATGGATAAAGTTAAAAACCTCAGTATACCAATATTAGCGGCAGTAAAAATTGACATTTTAATAAAATATTTATTACACTTTAACACAATTGATTCGAATTTACTGATCTCTGTCTGTTGGGTACATAATAGTTTGACTGTTTGTGAAGAGTCCATTGTTAAGGTTAATAAATCTGCAGCTAAAGCAGTTTCTGAATTTTCTAATGCTGCAAATTTTTGTATGAGTTTGGAAAAGAATGCTGCAAAAATAATAATAATAGGTGAACTGCATATAATTATCAAGGTTAACTGCCATGAATAATAAAAAGATACACAAAGCAATGTTATAATAGCCACACAATTTTGGTAAGTTATGGCAGAAGCTTCTGCTGATCCTGATCTTAACTCTTCTATGCACCTATTTAGTTGCGTAAAGTCACCAGATAAATTTTCCTTAATGTCGTACCATTCCATGGGTTTTTCTAAATATTCTCTTAATAACTTTGATCTAACTCTAAAACCTTGTCTTTCACCTAAAGACATCCAACTTGAAATTGATGTCCACATAGTTGGAATGCTTGCAGCCCCCAGGGCCAATATAGACATTGATTTTAAAGTCAATTGGTAGTGTAAGTAACTGTACTCGTATTTTCCGGTTTGTGCAAACTTGTCTAGAAGATCGAAAACTTTACCAGTCAAAATTGACGTTATTGAAGGGACCAGACCATTTGCAATAGTTGACACCGTTAAAAATATTAGCAATAAGTAATCTTTCTTTAGATTGACATACATATACAAGTTATCGATCTTAAAGCTCCAATTTTTCATTAATTTCATTGTTTGATATACAGTTATGTCGTTATTAGTTGATCTTCTGACATTGTATCTCTAATTGGAAGAGTAATTGTCATTTCTATCATGATTCAGACCCAGTGCTTTTATATGCAATGACTATTTTCTTTGTCCACCAAAAAATGAATGCCATAGTCTTGTAAAATAACTAAACGCATCAAGTTAAATTTGCATGCATGCCTTATCTCTTAGTTGCTAAAACTGAAACATCAATGGCTCTCTTAATTACATGGCATCGAATTATTATAATAAGAAGTTTCACAATAATCATGTAAATTTCCTATTTAGGAAATATACATGGAACCTAGTAACAGTTGCTGTGCAATATGGAAGACGACCTCATGTTAGTTGAAAAGCATATCCTTATATGAATCCCCCTTCTAGTATATCTCATTTGGCATGTACACGTTGAGATTAAATTAAAATTTAACAATTGTATAGTTTTCAAAACCTCCACATCATTCCAAGCAAAAATGTCATTCAAACTGTTTAGCCCTATACTTGTCCCATAAAGTGCTGTTCTATAGAGTAAATGATAGTCATATAGCAATTCATCAAGTGGTCACTTATGTTGTACTGACAGAGATAGGAATGTGCTATCATGCTGTTTATATTATCTTTAATCTTATGCAGTATCTAGTAAAATATCTAATATTGATAATTTATTACCTGTGAAAAAAATAAGACCCGAAATTACACAAAATCTGCATATATTCTAACAGATAATTTGATATTTAATGGGTCAAAAGTGGGTATAATTATCTTATTAGTGGCAAAGAGGAAGGCAGATGTAGTAATCATGTTGACTAAACGGTCCAAATTTTTGCTTAGGCTAACAAATGCCCCTCCATATGCATTCAAGTTTTTGTCAAATCCAAATAATAATATTGAAGAAGGCTCTTTGTTGAAATTACAACAAGCCACCAGAACTCAGAAATATCAAGAGTGTTTAGATAGATCTGATTTGATTGTCATAGTTAACTGGACACAGACAGATTTGCATTTTAATAGGCCATACTACTGGAAGATTTTTGCTGAGAAATTAAAAGATGGAATTTTTTATCATGAAGCTATTGATTTAAAATTATTTAACAAGTTATTTGGAATTCAAAACGAGAATAATAATAAAGTAGACGCTAGGATATGGTCTCAAACTGAATTGAATTTATTGAAGTTAAATTATTTGCTAGAGTTGGTGAAAAGAGATGACAGTAAATTTTCAATCAGCAGTATTGGCATCAACGTCAATGCTAGGGAATCCGAAGTAAATGTAGCCACATCCATAAGAAATTTGGTACGAGAGTCTACCGAGATTTATAAAGACATCAACTATGACAAATTAATGGAAATAGCAAGAAAAAGAAGCACTGGACCCAACTCAAATGAACGAATGTTTAAAGACATGTTAATGAACCTAGCAGATTTAGAATTGACCAAGACAAGTTTGACCCATAACAAAAAATGGATTTTTTTCACTACATAGAAACATAGTTGTAATGGTAACCAACTGATAAGAGTCTCAACATACCATCCATCCATCCCATAAATATCCATCCTGTAGTACAAATGTCTTGCATATATACCACTGTATATAAATTATATATATAACAATTGTAAATGCATAGAATCACGTGCCCATGCAGATATTTTATACCGATTGAAAAGTTACTGGTATTTAAATTCAGTATCAGATGTTTAAACCAGCACTACTCTTAAGATGAATCTGTTTGTTTTGCATTTTGGGGCTAAAGAGGTGATCCAGGGACTATTTGTGTAATATTTGAAGACATTATTATTGCGTCTGTGTTTGAATTGGAGTGAGCAGGGTTTTTTTTCGTGATCATGGTCTTACAATCGAGCAGTGCCGTCGATTTGGTGCTAGATGAGAGACTTAAATACTGGGTGTTGCTTCCAATCTCTATAGTTATGATCCTTGCGAGCGTTCTTCGTCAGAGTATAGTGAATACTATTGGTTCTGGGACAAGAGGGAATGCGGTGGTGAAGATGACGGAGATGAATTATATTAAAAAAGGTCAAGCATTAATTGGGAATGGTTCGAATATTTGTTATGAGTCCTTTGACATGAGAAGGGAGTATCTCAGCCAGGTTCTTGCTGAGGGGAAGTATGTTGCTAAACTGACCGTGGAGTCCAATCCTAACGGGGTGACAAATCCGTTTTCAGATCCAGGTATGTCAGATTCCATAATGAGTATGGCTAAAGGTAATATGGCCAATTATATACCACAAACTTTGATTATGTGGTGGGTAACACATTTTTTTGCAGGGTTTGTACTAATGAAACTTCCATTCCCACTGACTGTCAGATTCAAAGAGATGTTACAGAGCAGTATCATGACTCCAGACTTGGACGCAAGATGGGTGAGCAGTATCTCTTGGTACTTCATCTCTGTGCTGGGTCTGGACCCAGTGTACAATTTACTTTTGAGCAACACTGAGGGTACCAATATGATAGCACAACAACAGCAACAGCAGATGGCAACATTAGGCGGACCAGGTCAACCAGAACCAGAAGCAGTAATGAAAAACATGTCCAACGATCTAACAGTTTCTCAACATCAGTCTTGTTTTGATGATATAGAAAACAGGGTCTTGAAGACATACGCCTAGTCAACATGTGCATATATATATATATATAGAAAGAGAGAGAGATTAGATTACATATATAGATTGCATACAGAAAATAAATAAAATTACCATCATAATGTCTGAAACAAGCTCCAGCATCCAGAGTCCAAAACTCCACAATTTCTTAAAAACTTAGTGAATTGGATGTGGATCGTGGTTCAGAGAGAGCCTTGTGACCTTAATAGACAAAACTTCGACATCCATGAACCTATTCTAAACTAAATATATATATAACCCAAGGCCTTTGAATATTTAGAGGTTGTTTTACTGTGATATGTGTCACATTCCACGAATACACTATGAAGTAAAATTTCAGCTCATCGATTTTATTTTAACACCATCTTGATTACAAATAGAATACATTTAAGTCGTTTAAAAGAGGTTTGCTATATGAATAGTAGTCCAATATTTGAATACTGGGCACTGGCGAACGACTGTATGCAAATTTACGAGTTTTATATTTTTTGGTTAAGCGTTGCTGAGATTTTAGACGGAAACTATAAGAGAGTGCAGGGAAATTTGGAATAATGAAAACTATTATTTGTATTGGTATGGCTGGTAGTGGTAAGACCACTTTCATGCAACGTTTAAATTCGCATTTAAGAAGTGATAAAAAAGTTCCTTATGTTATAAATTTAGATCCGGCTGTGTTGAAAATTCCTTACGGTGCTAATATTGATATTCGTGATTCTATTAAGTATAAAAAAGTGATGGAGAATTATCAGTTAGGTCCAAATGGTGCTATTGTGACGAGTTTAAATTTATTTAGTACCAAGATCGATCAAGTGATCAATTTGGTGGAGAAGAAAAAAGATAACTACGAGCATGTTATTGTGGATACTCCTGGTCAAATTGAATGTTTTGTGTGGAGTGCCTCGGGTTCCATCATTACTGAATCATTTGCTTCTACTTTCCCTACCATCATTGCATATATTGTTGATACACCAAGAAACACTTCTCCTACTACTTTCATGAGTAACATGTTATATGCTTGTTCCATTTTATACAAGACTAAACTTCCTATGATTGTTGTCTTCAATAAGACGGATGTAACGAAGGCTGACTTTGCTAAAGAATGGATGACAGATTTTGAAGCTTTCCAAGATGCGGTCAGAAATGATCAAGAAATGAACAGTGAAACTGGTATGGGTTCCGGTTATATGGGTTCACTAGTGAATTCGATGTCATTGATGTTAGAAGAATTTTATTCACAATTGGATATGTGTGGCGTTTCAAGTTTCACAGGTGAAGGTTTTGATGAGTTCTTAAATATAGTCGATAAGAAAGCCGATGAATATAATGAATTTTACAAAGCAGAAAGAGAAAGAATAATCAAGGAGAAAGAAGAAAAAGAGCAACAGAGAAAAGAGAAATCACTTAATGGTTTAATGAAAGATTTGGGTCTTAATGAACAGAAGAAACAAAAATCTGAGGATGACAGTGCTGATGTGATAAGTGATATAGAAGAAGGTGAAGAGGACGGTTTAGTAGAAAGAGATGAAGATATAGGAGTGGAAAGAGAGTATACTTTTGCTGGAGATAACAGACAAGGTGAAGTCACTGAAGAGAGCAATCCTGATTTGCAAAAAAGGTACCAAGAAGCATTTGAAAACACTAGTAAATCTGCAAGTAGTGAAACTGCAGAAAATATTGCACGTTATATTAGACAATAAATTGTTTAAATAAAGTTTATATAGCCTAATAAATACGATACATTCAGTAATTTATAACGTTGATGTTTATTATAATTTTGATTATATGCAGTTATATTAATTATATGTTTACATATATAAACCATCATCGAATGCAGTTGGTGCTGGATTAAAACCATACAAACCATTCCAAGATATTGGAGGTTTGAATGAAGATATATTTGGTAAAGTAGGCACCACTTTTAGTAAATTTTCGCAAAGAGTATGTGCATCATATGAATTATCGCCTTCATGGACAAATAAACTACAATATTTAATTTCTTTCAACTTTGATATTTGAGAGTTCAATAAATGATAAGTATATTTAAAAATTTGTTGGCTTGTTGAGATTTCCTTCTGTAAGCTATCTTCTTCAAAATTGTATAATGATGTAGAGACATGTTGTAATGTATCGTTATCCAATTGCAAATTCGATTGAAATATATCAGACATGTCACTAATTGATGGTACATTGATTCTTCCAACAGAAAATGGATTACCATGACGATTAGACATGGAAGATGGAACAGATTGGTCTTCATCCAAAGATCCATACGAATCTAGAATGACGATTTCATCGATCTCCAACTTTACTATCAAAGGTACAAGAACAGTCTTGATAAAATTATTCAAATACCCATCAATCACTGGTGTCCTTTGTTGTATAACGAAAATTTCTTTATTATGTGTGGCAAAAAGTTCCAATGAAGTGGAATATTTCTTATTAGTATTGTTGGCATAGAGAGCTGGTTTCTCTTGGTCAGAAACGTAATCTAATGGACCCACAAATGGATGCAAATAAGTAGAATCAATATTTGCCAAATATTTGAACTCTTCTGAGGCAGAATGTAATAGCAGATCTATGCAAAGTTGAGGGACGTTCCCAGTGGAAACTAGAGGCAGGATTAAAGTAGGCATGTGTGTATAACGAGTATATATGGGAATATATATTCAAAGCAACGTATTCAATTGGCCTGAGTGGGATATATTGGCAACGACTACAAAATGTAGTGGTTAAGGTATTCATATACCATCCTTTTTTACTACTTATCAAGTGTGAAAGTGTAGAAAAGTTGGCTTTTCAAAAAATTTTCAAAGTTAGTAATCGCAAATTGTTACTAAAGATGAAAGTTTCAAGATTTAAACACTGCATAAAAGAGAGCTAATGAGACGTTAAAGGGCTATTTTGTGTTGTTGTAAGGGTTTATTGAAGGTCCATTTGAGTTCTAGTAAAGGTTCAGTGAACTATAGACGCAAATTTGTGTTACTCTTTCTCCCGCAAACTTCTGATCATGAGTGAAATTATTTTTGTAACGGGCAATGCCAATAAGTTGAAAGAAGTCCAACAGATATTGAAGGATGCACCATATACACTTACCAATGTTGCACTAGACTTGGATGAGTTACAAGATTCCAGTTTGGAGGCAATTGCAACGGCCAAATTGAAACAAGCGGTGGCTTCAGCCGGTACCGGCAAGCCAATTTTCGTCGAAGATACAGCTTTGTCGTTCACAGCATTCAACGGTTTGCCAGGAGCATACATCAAATGGTTTGTGAAAAGCATGGGGCTTGCCAAGATCGTGCAAATGCTAGATGGGTTTGAAGACAAATCAGCCCAAGCCATCACTACCATCGCCTACTCCGACGCTGCCGGCCAAATCCACATCTTCCAAGGCACCACCGAGGGACAGATTGTCCCAAGTCGTGGCCCAACCGACTTCGGATGGGACTCCATTTTCGAACCAACAGACAGCAACGGCAAAACCTACGCAGAAATGGACAAACCAGCAAAGAACAAAATTTCCCACAGAGGCAAAGCTTTCGACGCCTTCAAAGCTTACCTTCAATCCACCCAATAAGCCTTATACTCCCCATCTAGACCATCTAAACTCATGTAAACCCATGTAAACCCATGTAAAACTAGATATCTCCTATACAAATACATAGATAACAATAGTTTTCCACAATTTGTGACCACCAATATTTACTGACACTTCAAGAACCTGGCGTGGGAAATGCCATCACCCGGACACGCACACGCTTAAAAATTTTTTTAAAAAATGTGAGTGACAGAAGATGAAATATTTCTATAATAAATAATAGATGATGGATTTTTAATTACAATTTTAAATAGTGTATATGTATTTTATTTGAAGTTATTTGTATGATATTTGAGTGTGGAGTGTCGATAAGAGTTGGATATTGGTCTTTTATAGTTGTTGATTTGTTTTGTTACGAAAAACATTGGCATTTTTAGTGGAGATTCCGTTGCGCTTTGGGGGAAAAGTGATTTGAGAGACTCGGTCTGGTTACAAGAATAATTATTTATTACAATTGGGTTGAATATTGTGGAATTTCAGTGATAGGTTTGATTTTGAGTTGTTTATTTATTTATATTTTTATACTAGTTGTGGTGTGGGAATAAGGAGATCGTTGGATGCATGGCTAGTACAGAGATGTTGAATAGGATCAAAGAAGTGGTGGCGGTTGCCAACAATCCTGTAACTGATGAAGTGACGAAGAAACAAGCTCTGGACTATTTGGAGTCGTTGAAGAATGATGTGAGTTCTATCGAAGTTTTGATGCCTTTACTTGTGGATAATAGTTTGGATGATTTAACGTTGTTTGTGGTGTTGCAATTGCTTACTGATATGACTGGTACTACCATCACAAATGTAAATAATATGAACGAGATAGTCCATATCAAAAATTCTGTGGTTAGTTTACTTCGAAGAATTGTGGAAAATAATTTGATAAATCCAGAATATATTAAGAATAAAATTTCAGAATTAGTAACAAAAATTTTTTATTTCACTTATGGTGATGTTAATAATAATGTTTGGTCATCATTTTTCAATGATTTAATAACAATATTGTCACTTGATGCACTTTTAACAAATAATGTAGATAATAATTTAACAGGTCAAGCAGCATTTAGTTTAATTGGTTATGATTATTTTACAAGAATTTGTATCTCAGTAAACTCAGAAATTGGTGATCAAACATTCCTTAGATCTAAAGAGGTTCAAATTATTAATAATCATCTAAAGGATTATATGAGAATAACTGATGTTAATACGTTAACAATGGTATGGTATAATGCATTGATGTTTTTCAAGAGTAAAATTAATGTTAATGGTCAACAAATCAGATCTGAAGAATCAAAATTAGCAAATTTAACATTGTCATGTATAGGTAATTATATATCTTGGATTAATATCACTTTGATTGTAAATGAAAGTTACATTGATGTAATTTACAGTTTTATGGATTATAATTTCACAAAAATTACATGTGCTCAATGTTTGATAGAAATCATTTCCAAAAAAATGAAACCTTTGGAAAAATTACAATTGTTAAATATGTTAAATTTAACTGAAAAACTAATTACAAATAAAGAGAAAAGTTTTACTGATGATGAAGACTTAGAAATAGTTGAACAGCTGGCGAAGTTAGCGTCTTGTGTGGGCCTTGAATACTCGATAATATTGGAACAGTGTAACGAAAATAATAACACTGACATCAACGCTGTTAGTAGTGATCAAAATTTAGATCAAATTGGTATTACAGCGGATCAACAAATATTAAGACAAGTTGCACCATTGGTATTAAAGTTTTTCATGCATGCATATGATTCCGTAACTGAGCAATGTTTCGATTTCATTTCTCAATATTTAAATTTTTTGAAAAAAATATTTGCTATTGGTGGTAAACCTGGTACTGCAATTTCTGTAAATTCTAAAAAACAACCATTGGATCAAGAACATTCAAGTTTCTTAATATCCTTAATTAGTGGGATTTTCAAAAAGATGAAAATTGATAGTGATACAGTAGATTTTGATGATGATTCAATTCAAGAATATAATGATACTATTAGATCAAAATTGAAAATTTTCCAAGACATTATAGCAATAATCAATCCAAATTTATATTTGGAACAAATTTCTAATCATATAACGACTTGTCTAACTGCTAAAGATTGGCCTGAAATGGAATTAGCAATTTACCAAATGCATAATTTGAGTGAATCTATCCGTAATAATTTATTTGGTTTAAACAAATCCGATATATCTACCTCTCCAGCCACTATTATGATGGGAAAATTTTTGCATATTTTATTAACCAGTTCAAATTTATTTTCAATGGATAATCAATATGTCCAGATAGTATTTTTTGAACTGGTTGTAAGACATTATACATTTTTAACTCCAGAAATTAGAGATGAACTTTCTCTTTTAAATATTTTCTGTAGTGAATTCGGCATGTTTAATAGAGTGGAAAAAGTAAGAATTAGAGTGTGGTATTTGTTTACTAGATTTATAAAAACTACCAAACCTAAACTAAATACTTCTGTGTTGACACAAATTGTCAGTAAACTTGCCTCTCTGTTGGTTATTGAAACTGTACAATTGAATGCAAATGGTTCTGAAGACTTGAATAATGTTACTTTTGATAATCAATTATACATATTCGAAGGTGTTGGTTTATTAATTGGAGCAAACTCTGACTATAATTATGAAATTTTGAACCAAGTTCTATCACCATTATTTACTGCGCTTGAAAACTGCATCTCAACACAATCTCAGCCACTTGATCAACAAAATCAGCAGGTTGTTATTCAGTCACATCATATTCTGATGGCTGTTGGCACTTTAGCTAGAGGTACACATATGGGTCTAGTTCCAGAGAATCAAGTAAATAATGCTCTAGTTAATGAGAAATACATTCATAAGTCATTAATTGAAAAATTTTCTAACATTGCAGAAGTGGTACTTGTAACATTTTCCTATTTTAACAAACATGAAACCATTAGAGATGCTTCTAGATTTACTTTTGCTCGGTTAATCCCAATATTGAATAATGGTATTGTATCTTATGCGAACAAATTGATATATTTATTTTTGGACTCTGAGCTTAAAGTAATAGAATTGAATGATTTTCTTGGTTTCCTTGGTCAAATGTTGCATACTTTTCATCAAGATGAAAGTTTTTACAACTTGTTTGATGATCTATTACCTATCATAATCAAGAAAGTTCATATTCTATTAGAACAACTTGATACAGAAAGTAATGATAGCTATAATTTAGCTGTTGTAAATAGCGCAGCTGGTAAAGATGGTAATCTAAACGGCAAAACAGTTGTTGTTACAGATTCATTTAGAGATAAGATATTATTGAAAAAGGCATATTATAATTTTCTACAGTCATTAGTTACTAATAATGTCACTTCACTATTACTGTCAGAAAGAAATAGAAACATTCTACCAACAATTTTAACTGATTTGTTAGAATATAGTCCTCAAGAAATCCAAGAAACATATATCATGAAATTGGCGTTAAGTGTTTTATTAAATTTCATAAGATGTTTTGGTTCTGGGAAATGTACAGATAATTCAGATCGTCATGTAAATGAAACTGGGAAATTAGATGGATTGAATGAATTTTTTATAACTAAGACTATTCCATTAGTCTTCGAAATTCCATTCAAACCTGAATATAAATTTGATATAAAAGATGGAAGTTGTAGAGTAATCGCATGTGATATCTCAAGAATTTTGAAAGAATTATGTATACAAAGTGGCGGACAGGATGTAAATTCTAATTCTGCACTAAAATATTTGATAGAAATTTATTTTCCTCAAATTCAGTTACCTTCAGACATTTCATTAGAGCTTGTTCAAGCTTTAATTCATCAAGATATGAAACCATTTGAAAAATATTTTGTAGGACTAATTACAAGATTGTCAGCATAAAGAAAAGAATAATGTTATTTTTTATAAAACCATTTTTTTTCAAATCATGATAAAGGAAAGAAAAGAATATATATTTGCTTCCAATAACCAGCATTATACGTGGTATATTAATAGTGACCACCAGTTATTTATTACTATGACACAAAAGTAATAACTAGCTACAACTAATTAGAAAAAGCTAGGAAGAACCCAAAAATTATTTATAGTAATGACCGCTATTATCGCATAAAATATAGCATATAATAAAAATAGCATATTAACTGTTGTATAATTACTTCAATATACTTTATTTCATAAAACAATTTTCTCTCTCTCTCTCTCTCTCTCTCTCTCTCTCTCTCTCTCTTAAAAAAAAAATATGCCAAACAGTTTAAAGGCATTGTTGTCCCTAAACAAATAATCTACTAATTATGAACCTTAGCGACAATTCATTAGTCAATAGAATATCATTAAATGAGACTTATTAGTCTTTAAATAGTCGTCTTTACTGTCACATCCATGCCTCAATTGAATTTTGTCATTACTTTTGTCACATATCACGAACACTCGTACTGATTCAAAAATTATTTTTGTATAAAATATTTTTACAATGAGATCGACAAAGGAAATATATATTACTCCTACAGTTATAAGAAATATTTCTAGACGTAAATGTTTATGAAACATTAGGAGCGTTCAGTAATCGGAAATATACTGCTAGTTAGTCTACATTGATAAACAACTATAACTATAGAAAGTTTTTAAAAATTTGTGTGACGCTTCCCCGTATATTAATTTTGATTGACATTTATTGTTCCTTATTATATACTACTGTAAAAAAAAGGAAATAAAAACGCTGCTAAAATAATAGTGAAAAGGAATTTAGGTTAATTTCAATTATTGTTAGGGATAAGAAAAACAACTAAATATAAAAAAGTTAGAAGTTAGAAGTTGAATTAAAAAAAAAAGGTAAGTAACAATGGAATTAAATGATCCATCTATAATGAATGTGGTTCAAGAGGAAGATAAACAGCAATCTTCTCATGCAAGCTCTCAGATTTCTAGTGATGATTTAAGTAAATTTTTCCAAGATATCAAGAAGAGATCGGAAAGCAGAATACAAGGTACATTGTCTAATGCCCATGACGTAGAATCCAACGGTACAGACCAAACTAATGTGAATAAAGATAAAACTGGAGTTATAAATGAAATTTTGAGTAAATTGCCTCCATATACAGCAGACTACAAAATGGATCCTTCAAAAAGTTCAAAAGAATTTTTCTATAGTATTAACGAACTTTTATCTATCAAAGAAACGATACCAGAAAGTTATTATGAAGAAATTGAATCTATGCTTCCTAAGAAAAAATTTTGGAGGTTAAGTGGAAGATTTGAAAATAATCAAAATAATTCTAATAATAATAACAATAATAACTATAATAATAAATTGAATAATAAAAATTTGAAAAATTCAAATAATAGTACTTCAATGTCGTCTGCATCAGGTGAAAATCACTTTTATGGTAGAAGAAATAGTAAGGGCAAAATAAGAAGTACCAATCAAAATAAGAAAATGTCAAAGTTCGGTAAAGGTGATAAATATATAGAAGAAAATGATGTAAAGGTTAATACTAATGCTTTAATGGAATTAGAAGGAGAATTCCAACCTACTGGTAATTCTATGGCCGATTTTGAGGCATGGAGAGTTAAGATGAAAGAAATGGAGAATAAAAAGAAAGGTATCATATCTAATGCTGAATCATCGAATCAAGACAATCTTTCTTCCAATTCACCAAATTCTATCGGGTCAAGTTCTATTTCTAATTTCTTAAAAATGTCAGCCAACTCAAAAAACTCTGAATCCCTTTCTACTGATACTCCTGAAAACATCCGTTCAGCTTCTGATAATAATTTAAATTCCATTAACAAAAAAGAAACAGCCAATTCTGGTTCTTCAAGATTTTCATCTTTCTTCACTTCTACGCCATCCAATACTTCAATTACTGAACAGCAATCTAGGGTGGAGACGGAAACGAGAACGACAACAAATTCTCCAGTATCAAATGTTGATAGAGATTCAAAATTAATGTCTTTTTTTAAGAATGGTACAAATCAAGGTGTATCTGCTACTAGAAATATTCCACGCCAAGGAAACGAAAATCTTCAAAATGATACAACACAATTAAGTAACATTGAAAATATATCTAATACTAAAGCTCATGCTAGTGTTCCTCATAATTTCAATCATCAACAGCAATATCAGCAACAGCAAAATCAGCATCAACAGCAACAACGTCAACAGCAGCAACAGCAGCAACAGCAGCAACAGCAGCAACAGCAGCAACATCAGCAACATCAGCAACATCAGCAACATCAACAACATCAACAACATCAGCAACATCAGCAGCAACAACATAGGTTACAAGGTCAAGGAATTTCGCCAATTCACTTGCCACCTATGAATGGACAAATGGGACATATTCCAGGAGTACCTATTCAGCCTCAAACACCAACTGATAATACTAATTTTTTCCAAGGTTTATTAAATAAAGGTAAAGCCAATGAACAAATGAAGATGCCACCCGGTATGATGATGCCACCTGATCCAACTGGTTCCAATCGCCAACACCAAATGCCTATGAATAGGCCTAGGAATGGATTCCCAGTAGGAATGCCACCTCCACATATGATGCCACCTCCTGGCTTTTCTATGTACCAAGGACAAGACCTAAAGGTACAAAATAATAACAATGTTATCAATAGCGATAATAAAGGAAGGGATAATAGAATGCAAGCAGCTCCTTCACAGCCATTTATGAATGGACCGACTCCATTAAGTTTCCCTCCCAATATTTCATTTCCTCCCAACATGATGCAAGGTAACGTTAACCAATTTTATCCTCCAATGCCACAGCAACATCAACAACCAGGTATGAATATGAACAGTTTTATGACTCAAACAGGGCCACCAGGCAACATGCAAAAATAAGCTATTAATTGTTGCTCATAATTTACTTAATCCTAATGTGAACACGATGTTTTTTTTATATTTTACTAAACATGCATATATATATACATATTTATATATATATATATATAGATAGATTATAAAGTGTAAACATTTGTCATGGATTGTTTTTTTGTTAGCAACTATTTGCCGCTTATACAAAACAAACACAAATATTTCTTAAATACTTCTGTTTATAAATGTTCAATATGAAGTTTTTGAAGTTATATAGATTTAAGATTCTAATTGAATATTTATTTTCGATATAAGCTACATATTTTACTATCAATTTAATTTTATTAGTTTTTATTCAATTTGTGAAATTTTTACCAGTAAATTTAGTAATTGTATATGCTCATTAGTACTATTTAGCAGCTTGGATTCTGTGTTGAATAATATCCAAGATACACTGTTCTTAAATTCAGTGCTATAATTGTCATTGCTTATGTAATGATCGTGTAGTTGGTCGACGACTGCAGCAGCAGACCATCCGTTTTTTATAAATTTGTTCGTAAAATCCGTAATCGTATCCACATTTTTAGATTCTATTGTCTTTAATATCTCGTCGATTATATTAGTGGAAACTACACCAGCTAATTCCTCTACTTGATTTATATTTATTTTATCAGATTTATTAAAAGAACTTGATTTGGAAACTGACTGTAACAATGTGATTGCTCTTCTTAAATCACCTGCTGAAATTTGTAATATCTTTTCTAAAGTTCCCTCTTCAAAATTAACAGATTCTTGAGAAGCTACGTATTTTAAACGATCCAATGCATTTGTTTCATCCAATGATTTAAATCTGAATTTAGAACATCTTGACGCTAGAGGATCAATAATTCTGGTAACATAGTTACATATCAGACAGAATCTAGTAACAGTAGAGTATGTTTCCATTGTTCTACGCAGAGCAGCTTGAGCATCTGCAGTCATTGAATCAGCTTCATCCAAAATAATGATTTTATATGGTGGACAAGGGTATTTCTCTAAATCTTCTTTTGATGGTTTTGAAACAGTCAAACGAGCAAAATTTTTAACTTTTTCCCTAACAATTGAAATACCACGTTCATCTGAAGCATTTAATTCCAAAACTCTTGATTTTACTAATTGAGGGCCAAATAATTCTTTTGTTAAAGCTAAAATAGTAGAAGTTTTACCAGTACCTGGAGGACCATAAAACAACATATGTGGTAAATTTGCAGAACCGAGTGTACGTTTTAAAACTGAAACAGCATGATCTTGTGCTGCAACATCATCCAAATTTTTAGGCCTATATTTTTCCACCCAAGGTTTATTATTATCTGAATCATTCTCTGACTGAATCTTACGTTTCTTTGTAGCATTACCAAACCCTGCAATCATCTTTACCAAAAATCTTTTCCCTTTTATTAATTTTAATTGATATTTTGATACTACTGCTAAATAGTTTATTAATTGAGTTAAAGAATTGACTTATCTTCAAAGATCCCTAAATTACAATCGTTAAGAAATAGTTTTCTATAATCCTGTATATAAATGAAACTGGTTTGTTCTTTATAGAGCAGGAATTTTTCTTCAATTTTTTTTTCTTATGATATTACGCGTACTATAAATTTACAAATAATTAATAGTGAAATATTTAGAAATTTCAATGAGGGAAACCAGTAAATATATTTTTCAACTTTCAATATTGAAAAATTAGCGATGACTTAGTAATATTATATTATATTTTAACTTTGATTAAAAATTTATGTAGTTGGTTACATAATTATTTTTGAAGAAAAAAATTATTATTTAATAGGTTTTAATAGATTGTGTATATATTATGATATAAGACTCTCTAATATTGTACAAAAAGAGTGACAAGAGCATTAACAATTATTAACAAAAAAAAAATGGAAGTTGGCGATAACAATTTAGATGATATTTGGGGTTCTGACAGTGGTGAAGATGATAACCAACACAAGTATGATATTTCAAAATTGAGAAGCATACATGCTAATAGAGGTTATTTGGATGGTATTACTAGTTCCAAAGAGACCAATTTACAAGATGGTTTCAATGATGGATTTCCAACTGGATCGAATCTTGGTTATAGAGTGGGGAAAATATTAGGGATTCTTCAAAGTTTAAATTATATATTAGATTCTGAAGAGAAAAGAGATGAGCAAAGATCATTGCATGAACAAATACGACAGGACCTGGAAGATTCTAAGAAAGAATTAAAGATCAATAAAATATTAACAAAATCATTGTTCGATAATAATCTGGAATTGATCCAAAACAGTCATGAAATTTTAGTTAAATGGGAGGCAAAAATTGATAAATATGCAAAGTATTACAATATAACTTTTTAAGTAATTTAAAATACAAGCAATATAATGAAATAATAACCAAAAAAATGTTGTTACATTTATAAGTATTACCCAATTTGCTAACTTGCTTTTAAAAAATAATGGTAATTAAATATAAAAAAAATTAACGACCCCAGTGAGGATTGAACTCACGATCTTGCGATTAACAGTCGCACGCCTTAACCAGCTTGGCCATGGAGTCACGTATAATTAGGTACCGTATATATATATATAATTACCTAATCACCTCTCATGCAGACTATAGGAAAATACCCACTCGTCTGCATCAATACATCATGCTTTTCTTCATCGTGTACTGGTTCATTTAATATTTTTCTCATGTTATCTGCATTCCAAGACAGTTACTAAAACATGCCACCCACGCCTTCCGTGTAATATATAATCCACGGTTACCAAACACCAGACAAGTCCGAAAACAACTATCAGATACTAATTCATTAATAAAAAAATTACGACTATTAATAAGTTTTTAGTAAAAAAAGGCTTTAACATTTCCCACTTTTGTTTTGTTTACCAAAAAATGCATACAAAAAATAACAACTGCACATACGAATCTCTGAAGAAGTCAGCAGTGAAAAAAATACCAGTTGTCAATTTTACTAAATCCTCGAGAAATGCACACAACTTTTGAAACTTTCGATTATATTGAAAAAATCATGATATTATAGCTACGGGCTGCACTCTGAAAAAGTTTAAATCTTATACTGAATGATAAACAAAATATTCATCTTGTCTTCGTCTGTTGTCTGTTGTCTTCTAATTCAGTGAGAATTGATGATGGTGTTCAACGGTCGTTATTGTTCTATTGCAGCTAGTTCCCACAATGTTGTATGATTATTTTTACCATATTCTATCACTTAGAATTTTCTATTTGGAATGGAATTCTTCTGTGTTGCATATTCTATGCCAAGTTGTTTGCAAAGCCTAAAAACCAACACATAATTCATTTTCTAAGACTTAGTAATGACAAATGTATTTAAAGTTAATAATTTAGTACATCCATATCTATTAATATATGTATATGTATATATATATATATATATATTGGGCATAAGTACTTGTTGGATATTTTTCTTGTCTGTTTGCATTATCGAATTCGTAGTCTTCTATTAATAAGAATTGCTTTATCAAAAATAGCAATTATTAAATACTGACATATATAGAAAAAATTCAAAAAATGACTAAAATTGCCATTATTGCTTACTCAACTTACGGTCATATTGACACTTTAACAAAAGAAATTCAAAAAAGTATTAAAGATGCTTCAAAAGATAGTTCTAATGATGTTATCGACATATATAGATTTGAAGAAACTTTGGATGAAGAAACCTTAAAATCTATCCATGCTCCTGAGAAGTCAAATGATATCCCAATTATCAAACCAGAAGATTTAATTAAATATGATGCCTTTATGTTTGGTATTCCAACTAGATTTGGTTCTGCTCCTGCTCAATGGTTTCATTTCTGGGATCAAACAAGTTCTTTATGGACCCAAGGTCAATTATACGGTAAGATGGCTTCCTTTTACATTAGTACTGGTACTTATGGTGGTGGTTTAGAGAGTACTGTCATTAACACAATGTCATGTTTAGTTCATCATGGTATCATCTATGTCCCACTTGGTTACACAAATTCTTTTGCTGAATTATCAAATATTGAAGAAGTGCATGGTGGTTCTCCATGGGGTGCCACAACATTAGCTGGTGCTGATGGTTCAAGACAGGCAACTGATTTGGAATTAAGAATTGCAAACATTCAAGGTAAGACTTTTTATGAGACTGTTAAAAAATTTTCTGGTGAAAGTATAAAGACCGGAAAGGACTCTAGTGCAACAAAACACCATAAATCAAAGAAAGCTGCCGCTCCAGTGATTGAGGAGAAAAAGAGTGAAAAGAAAGAAGAGAAGAACTCTCTAACTGCTTGTTGTACTTTAATGTAAAAGTATAAATAATTATTTAAATACAATAATAATGCAAATACTATTAATATTTTGAGAATTATAATCAAATTGAATAATTCGAATTTTATTTTAACGATTATTATTTAACTTATTTCTAATTATATTCTATACAATTAGAAATAACATAATTATTTACATGTTATATATACATATTAAAATCATAAAAGCATATTATTTATTCAATTCTCTTCCACAGGTAAAGATCTGGTTTTGGTTTTCAAATAACTATCCTTATCTTTCAATTTTTTAATATATTCAGTATCCTTCTTACCAGGATATAAAACTCTTAAATCAACATCAGTTAAATCTTGTTCTTGCAAAGGAATTTCAGGAACATTCTTTTTATTGTCTACAGTATATTTCTTCCAAATATGGTGAATTTCACCAACACAATGTGAACATAAGGTGTTGGCTAATTTATAATGACCACATGATGGACATTTCGTCAAGTTACTTTTTAATTTCAATTGCTTTGATCCTGGTGCATATAATCTTTGTCTTTTCTTTTGGTGAGATACTTTCTTCTTCGGTACTGCTAATAAAAATCCATTCTTATTATTAAAGATATCCCAAACATTGCCTTCATCATAGTTGTTCATTGGTCCCAAAGCAGTGTTACTTGGATTAATTCCAACAGGAGCTAAACCTAAACCATTTGAGTTCCACGGTTCAGTAAAATTTGAAAGGCTATTTCTTATAAAACGAGATAAAGGGTGATTTTGTATGCTTAATTTGCTCTTAGTCAGAACACCGACCAATTCCTGGAAAAACATTATACTTGATATTATTAGTTGGGATAACTTGAATTGAGTTTATTATCTGATTTAAATATAGTAAGGTAACAGTAAACCCGTTAGTTAAATAATTTCTCAAGCAATTGGCTGTGCTTAATTTAATACTGAAAGCTTTTTAATTCCATTAATGATACTTATCACAACTTCAGACTATTATTCTCTATATTTTCAATTAAAATCAATTCCTCTTCTATGCAGATGCAGATTACAAAAATTTAGTTTGCATGAGGCACAAAATGAAAAACCAAATGATAGACGGGTAATAGAACAAAAGAAAAGACTGATAAAACTCCAAAAATCTAACCATCTTTTTATGTTCGGAAAACAACAATATCTAATTGTACATGTTTTAATTATTTATTTTTTTTGAAATAGTTTTTAAATTTATAAAAACAGTACAAAAACTTTAAAATATAAATTAAGAATAATCTTATAAAAAAGTAGTTTGTAATTTTATAATAAAAATAATTTTGTACTAATGCATCTTTCCGAACTGTAATTTTAGGTTACTCAAAGTGATCATACCAGACATTGGTATGCTTTCGATTTACAAGGAAACAAAGTATAAAAAATGGTTGAAATATCATTAATACACTATGTAATTATAATATTAGACTTATCTATTTAATATTATTTTTCTTCTTCTTCTTCTTCATCATCGTACAAACCTTCATCTAAATCATGCACAGGATATTTCAATATACATGCAACTCCTGTTAATTGATCTAGCTCTGCACCAGTAGAATGAAAAACGCTTAGTACTTGAACGGAGCCACCCAAATCTTCAACATTCTCAATTAGCTTTAAAAACTTCAGACGTTTATTAACATCATCTGATCTTAATAATGTATCTGTTATTAACAAGGTATCAATGGCTCCTAAATCAGCAGCTTTACATACCTCTTGTTCACCATACCAGGCTTTCATGTCATCATTAGCTAGATGAACTAAAAATTTATCCATTATTAAAGCTTGTTTAGAATATTTCGTATCATTTAACTTTGATGAATAATTTGGATCCTTTAAAACCTCAGATATACCTTGTAGATAACCTGTTGAGCAATGAGCCACCAAAAAAATGGTTTGATTATTTAAAATCGGTGTATATTCTTCTTCAGATGCATATTGCTTGACTTTTGTTAGCAATGTTTTAGCATAAAAAGCAGGTGAACATAAAATAACTAACTGTAATTTATCAAAGTCAAAGTTTTTCTTCATTGCTTCATAGGTAGCTTTATAAAATTTCTCAGTCTTTTCATCAAATTTCATAATATCTGTATCTCTCTTTTTTTTTGGAAGTGAATATTCAATTTTTTGTTTTAAAATTGTGGAAGATTCAGTTAAAAGACAAACATGTGAAACACCTTCTTGTAGAACTACTGCGGCAGTGTCTGTTCTACTTTCGATATCACAAGCTTCTCTCAAAAGTTTCCTTTCATAACTATTAAAATCTTCTTTAATAATTGTTAAAGATTGTTCATAGATAATGTTAAAACTAAAATATTTACCAATCGAAACATGTTGATTCGCTCTACCTGTATCATCAGGAACAGTTATTCCTTTATATCTTAAAGATTCAGTTTCCATTTCAAATTCATTAGAGATAACTTTTAATTTCAATTTCATAACTTCAGATATTTTTTTCTTGCCTTCGTCCTTAGAGGTTACCATCTTCCTACAAAAAACTTCATCATCAGGTTTTATAATTTGATATAGTGTGAATAAGTCTTCTTTATCTTCCGGTATGACAGTCAAGCTGACTTCAGTAGAAGTTCCAGATGTCTCAGTTAAATTGACAAGCTTCATTTTGGTTGATCTTCTATTGATATATTCAGCTGAAGTTTTCTAAATAAATAATAGATATTTGTAACTTTTGTGAATAATGAGAAATGATATCGTATATATATAGTCAACTTATAATCATTATTATTTAAAATGCTGTTACAGAAGAGAAATTTATTTAAATTTTTTTTTGGCGGAAGAATACGAAGACTTGCCTGTATTAATACATAGAAAATGTTAAATATTATATAATATTAATAATGGAAATAGTTAAACACCATTTAAATGACACCCAAATTGATAAAACCAATTTGCAATAACTTTCATTAATTGCATACTTCTGTGTTAATCTTGAAGTTATAATAAATGTTATATATTTTATCCATTTTAATGCTTAGAGTTCCTGAACATTAGAAATACATTTCTAGTATATTACCTAAATTTACATAGAAATTGATATAATTATAATTATGTTATTTGGTAGAATTTGGCATTACTAAAACAATTCTTCTCTATTCTAAATATGTGCTCTATTTTGTTGACTTAGAATATTTTTTCTTACCAATATCTAATGGAATGTAATTATATTTCATCATATGTTGAATTTGTCTTCTCATAGTTAAAAAGAACAATAGAATAAAGTACATTAATAAAATTGGCCAGAAGACAGGTAAATTAAAGATTGAGAAAAATGACATAAATATCGATGCAACTGTAGCTCTAACAGCATTATACCAAAATTTGAATTCAGGTAATCTTCTGATAAATGGGCGAAACTCTTCGGATCTTTCCCCAGCTTCTAATTCTTTATTAGCTTCATCTTGTTGTAATGAAACGTCAAATTTTGGAGTTAAAAATGCTAAAAATTGGTTTAATAAGAAAATGAATAAACCGTAACAAACAACATACCAACCCTGAGCTAAAACAACACGAGTTATAAATAAAAAAAGAAGAACAGTTAATGAAATCCATCTTGATTTAAGATGTGGAACCGTCTTATCAATATAAAATCTATAAATCGTTCTTAAAGCAGCGAACTTAGCCATGACTGGGTTAGAATTCCCATCTTCAGCAATATCACCTTCGTAATCCATCTGTAATATTATATTTATTGAGTTCACTTGACCTGAATAAAACTAAAGTGAAAAAAATAAAAAGATGGTTAAGCAATATCATATAGTCCTTTAAACAATCATAAACTTTTAATAACTATATCATATTAAACATGTTATAGATATATTGAATATTAAATTTATTAACCATTTATGAACTATTTGATTGATGAATTTTCCAATTAATATTTCGTGTTAAGATTTAAAGCTTTACAATATTTCATCGAGAAGCGCTCAATAATAATAAAATGAATTTTGAAAAAAGTTAACACTAAACCATAACGCATCTCACAAAAATAATATCAAATTCTGATCATATTATGAATTAATGAAACTTTACTAGATTCAATAATTATTAAAAGTCAAGTACATTCAATTTAGTTCAGTTCAGATCAACTTATAATTTGTACTACTATTTAGACTAAGGTATTGTATTGTATTGTATTGTATTGTATTGTATTGTATTGCCTTGTATGCTACAGAATAGCGCTGCTGTTCTAAGTTAATTACTATTCAGTTTTTTTAAGGTTCAGTGAAATAATATGAGAATATTATAGTAGGAATAACTGTTTGTGACTGATAAAAATTAAGATATTTGAATATGTTGGTTACACTATTTCAATTTATCTCTAAATGCTTTTCAATTGTTGCAATCTGGAATCAATGGAAATATAATAAGAATCATAGATCGATATATGGGTTATCATATGATGTCTTTGGAATAACGATATTCAGTCATCTTTGTTTTCTGTGGTGTACATTAAATTACAAATATTCAACTTTATTGATGACACAAATTGTAAATAGGTTTCCTGTTTTTTATGATATCAAAAATGGCACATCAGAAAGAGATGATATTCCAATTTCTTTATTGATATTATGTACTGATATTTTAACCATAATTGGTTCAATATGGGTAATAAAACAACTTATACTTTTTAGAGACACAAAGCATATTTATCAAGGTGTTTCATCAATTTTTATGAGTATTAGTGGGTTTTTTACAGCATTCAATATTTTTACTCTCTTTTGTTCATTGTCTAATTTACCAAATAATTCTGGAAAATTTGGAATTTTCTATTTAGAACATATAAACTATATTTGGGTGATAGGAAATTTATTAGAATCATTCAAACTATTGCCCCAAATAACTTTAAATTGGATGGGAAGTTCAACTTCTGGAGTATCTTTAAAATTTGTTATGGGTAATTTTTTCAGTTCCATAACGTTATTTGTAAGTTCCATTTTTGATTGGAATTCTACAGTTAATTATTACTTGAAACCTTATAATTATCAACCCATATTTGTTACCACATTTCAATTGATTTTTTCAGTAATTTTATTACTTCAGCAAAAATATTGGTATGCTAATTCAAAACCTTATTTGCAAAAGAGCAAAGAGTCATCAATAGTATAGTTCATTAAACGAGTATTTATAAATAATTACATATATTCTTGTAAGAAAAAATACATAAATTATTGGCTATGCATTTATTTTACATATATTTGGAATGCTATTCATGACTTTATTGAATTTTAATAGATGGCTCTATAATCTCTTCCCTAAAACTGAAGTTGCGACTTTTACACCAGTTGAAATTTTTCTATCTTCATCATTTTTAAAATTTTCTAAGGTAATTTCTTTTGTATCTTGTAATATGTGATCCAATTCTATGGATAACTGTGATTTTAGTTCACTGTCATCTGTGACAACAATTGCATTTGATTCAAGATCTAACGAATATGCTCTTTTGGTGTAATTAGATGAACCTATAACAGTGGCAAATGGAATATCTTTAGTAACTTCTTTATCATTTGCATCATGAATTAATTCTTTTTTCATAATCCATAAACCCTTTGCATGATAAGACCAACCACCCGGTTGTGTAATTATGCCTTTTTTCCATTCCCTTAAATGGATATCATTGGCTTTGTTATTCTTATGTACTGATTCCAAGAATTTTTTAGATAAAAATAGATAAGCGGCAGGGAGATGTTTTGAAACACCTTTAGATTCAAAAAATCCATTGGCATAAGGTGAAGCAGTTATAACAGACGCATTGTTTGATGGTGTTTCCAATAGTTTTTTTTTAATTGATGGTAGCATATTAAAGTAACCAGCAGTAAATACCCAATTAATTGATGGATTTCTAATACAGGATACTAGATTTAATACTGAAGGCCTTTCAGTTGATTGATCATCATACGATAAAAATAGAGGAGAAAACTGAGAGATTGGATAAACAGTAGTTGGATAAACATTCTTATCTACAGGTTCAACTATTGATTGTGATAGGTTTTTATCTGGGTTGTGTAAAAATTCCGTTAGTATTTTGGAAGTCTTCCTTATAAATTTTCTTTTTCCTTCTAATGGTTCAGAACAAATATTAGACGATGGCCAGAATAATTTATATTTCTTTTGGTTTGAACTGTATTTCAATTTATAACTTAATGATGAAATTAATTGATGTAATGCAAAATAATAATTTGTAAAAAATTTGTTCTTAAATAGAAAATATCTGTCTTGTCTATTTGTAAAATAATCATTTGATAAATTAGCACCAGATAAAATAACTTCATCATCAAATCCATAAATTTTCATATGTTGGAGTCCCAACCCTTCATTAAATCTTTTGGGAATTAGTGCTTTTTTCCAACCTATATATGCTGGTGTTTTGTATAATCTAATATCAACTCTATCTTTGTAATCATGAGTCAATTGTGATAATAATTGAGCAGAGCATTTGGATGGGCTCTCCCTTGTACCTCTTAAACCATCTAAGAGAAAATATACTTTTAAATTTGAATTATTTTTTAAAGCATCACTAATGCATTGAACTAGTTCATCTTCAGATTTACCAATATATAGTGTAGCCAAAAATATTCTCTCCTTAGCATTCGATATTTTGAATTTTAAAGTATTATAGAAGCAAGTTGGATCATTCAATATTTCTACTTCTTTCTCTTTGAAGTAAAATTTAGTGCTTAAATAAGATAATTTATTCCTAATTTGATCTGTGTACGACAATTCTGAACCATCCTCAGAATTTCTATTTGATAAAATATTATGCATATTCACTTTTCTAATAGCTAATGATTTAGTAAAAGAACCAACAATTATATTTGACGGTTTTATTGTCAATAGCAACTTGCTCATTCAGTTTAAAACTGAACCTGAAACTGAAAGTTAATTAAAATTGGATGCAAATTTTACATTCGATACTGAATATTACATATCTACATTAAAATATTGAAATATGCAAATGATATGTTATAATATAATGATGGTAGTTGTTGAATAATGTTATAAATATATGCTGTATATTATGATGATTAATTCATATAAATTAAATATTATAGTTACGGCATTACAAGCCCGTAGTAATTAAAGCAAAACCAATTAAATGTCACGTTTGTGTATTTCCTAAATATACTTTAATGCATTAGACTATTTTTTCAAGAAATTAAGCTCGCGTGGCGTAATGGCAACGCGTCTGACTTCTAATCAGAAGATTGTGGGTTCGACCCCCACCGTGAGTGCTTACTTTCTTAATTTATTTTTTTTATATCAGTGTACCTTTTATATTTAACACTATTCTTTTTAAATATCTTCTTAATCAACTTGTTATCAATCATTACTATACACCTATTGAACAATGCTCAACCTTCGAATTATTAGCGAAATTTACTTTTAGGTTCAGATTTATGACCTTTAACATTAACCTACTAATTACTTGTGATATGCAGACCTAAATATAAAATTGTAAATAAGAAAAGTATTTTTTACTATTAATATAATAAATGAAACAAATTGCTTTATATCAAGTAATTTATTAAATTTGGGATCTTTATTCTAATACAATTAATCTCATATTAGTTTTAATGTAAGTGATAAATTTAATTAAATAGCGACGTTTTTTTTAGTATGCATAACATGTATACATAAAAAAATCTCTTAAAATTGAAATCAGTTTATTAAAAATATTAGCATGTAAGAAGTTTATAACGAACAACTGTTGTGTAAAGGAAAAGATAACAATAATCAATATTTTTCAGAGATTATATGTTAGGCTAATTTGATATAAATTGTAATCAAATATAAATGAAATGCATATTGAGTTATCTCAAATTGCAGATTCTGCCAAATTTATAAAATGTTTTAAATTGAAAAATAAATCAGTACTTATTGTTGAATCAGAGTTTGTTATTAATTATTCTTTGAAAGAGAATAAATTAGATTTCAAATATGAATATTTAGAGACGAGTAAATGTAAAACTGTTGGTTATACTGTCAATAGTTTTTATTACTACGATGCGCTATATGGTAATGAATATATTTTCCTTTTAAAGGATAATGGCTTCATTGAAATTTTAGACGATGATTTTAAACAAATTGATTTGTTAGATACCGAACTTTCACTTAAAGAAGATTACCAAAATATTTTTTTTGTATTCAATATCAAAAATAATAAATTATATTTGAATTTAGAGAAAAAACGAATATATTCAATAAGTTTAAAGTTGACTAAGAACTCGTTACTATTTTCTTCTAAAGATAATACAATCAATTGTATATTTGAAGCAAGCTCAGATATTATTCAAATTGATGGTTCAATTAATTTAGATCATACAAATGAAAAAGAATTTTTTGGATTGTCTTTATTGACCTCAAGCAGAAATTATGAATTAAATATAAACGAATACTCAATAATTGTATTGCAATTAAATTATACTTCTAAAACTTCAACACCAACAATTATTCTTAATGAGGAAAACTTGAACTTTGATATGGAGAATATAGATGGTATTTCATTACCAATTATGAAAATGGTATCGAATGTGGGGTTATTCATATTTACCGACAATACATTATACTTTTATGAATTCTTATTAGATATAAGACATCATATAAATGATACGTTAGTCGACAGATTTTATGAATTTCCTTACAACAATAAGAAATATGGCAAAATTACTCCAAATATTTTGTTAACAAAGAGTGCAGGTAACATATTATTTACTATAGCTACCCAAAAAGCATTTTTATTACAAATATCAATTGATTTATTATATGAGCATCCTGATGAATATGTTTTTTATTGGGGTCCATTTATGGTACTCGAGAAATCATTGACTTACTCACCAAGTAAACTATTTGGTTGTGATCAATCCTCAAATTTATTTTTTGCATCTTCAGTAGCAGGGGAAATTTATGAGTCTATTTCTACTAGTGAGATGATTTCTTCATTTTTATTAAAGAATTATGAGTCTAAAAATTTCTCATGTTATAACTCTGAGCTGATTGGGTATTCAGTTAAAAAATTAATTAATAACATTGGCTCTTACGAGAATAATAAGGGTTTGATTAGAGTCTCTTATAAAGGGTATGAACATATTTTATGTAAGGAAGAATGCATAAAGTCAACAAGCAATAAAGTGAAGAAGATTTGGTATTCAAAATCATCCATTTTTTGGAGAGATGAAAGATCTAAGATTTATAACGAATCTGAGGAATTAACTTGTCTGAAAGATATAATTCATGTCACAAAAAATGATTACTACATTAAAGATGATATTGAAAATATTATTTTAGTTTTTTCAAATGTTTTAAATGATGATTCATATAGTTACATTACTAAGGACGGTTACTTAATTAATAGCAATGATGAGCTAGTCCGTTGTAAAATAAAAAAATTTAAGGGTGAGCTTTTGAGTAAGTATAGACTATTTACAATTAGCTCAGATGAATCCCTTTTTCACTTGTTAATAAACGAAAATACGATATCACTGATCAGAAATTCAACCTATATCCGAGATCCAATACAACTAGGTTCCTTTATTAACGATGCATGTTTTTTCCCAAATGATTCTCAATTAAACGTAATTATAGCATCAGATATACATGGTTCAATTTATATCATTAAAACACATGATAATTGGAAATCATTTGAGATCAAAAGGCAAATATTGTCCAATCAAAAGTTCAAGATACATATGCTATTAAACTCAAAACGTTTAATCATTTATAATTCCGATTCTACATTTGTCTTATCATATGGTACCAAAAATTGTGCTTTCAATATTTATTCAGCGAACCTCAAATCTAATATAAAGTATATCTGTTCAAGTCCAGATGAGCTATCTATTTGTATTCTTACGAAGAATGATGAAATTTATAGATATCAAATAGATTCATTCGATTTATCAATAATTTCCTATGGTATTGAGTTAAATGACCGTTTTTTAATTAAATCTGTTTCACTTCCATGTTCTCTAAAATATATTGTTTGTTATTCAGCATCTAAAACTTATGACACTACTTTAAAAAAATACAGATTACTTTACCAGTTACATACCTTCAACTTAGATGAAAGGAACTTGGTATATTCTTTTGATATTTCAAAATCTTTTCCAAATAGTAGGGTTGCTGATATTATTAATATCCCATTTAATACGGAAGATAAAACCTTCAACAATAAATTAAATTACGCAAAGAAACTTGTATTTAATCGTTGTTTCTTAGTTGCATTAGATATAGAACAAAATGAATCAATCACAGCCCCAAATATATTATTATTTTTATTAGATGAAGAAACTGGTCATTTTGAACTCCAAGCTCAAATAAGTACACAATTTCAAGTTTCGAAGTTAACAAGTTATGCCGAAAACGTAATCATTGCCTGTGGGGAAGAATTACAAATGTTTGAATTGAACTTTCATGTGAACGAAAATGCTTTTGTTATTAAACAATGTTCAAACAGTTGCATAATAAATGGTATATGTGGTGATGCTTTTCTCATCCCAAAGGCAAAAGAACTACCATTGTCTCAAAACTATCCTTTATTGAAAAAAGCTAAGCCTGACATTTTATCAGTCAATGAATTTCATCTTCTTAATTATTTCAAAGGTTTACAGGTTTTCTCTATACATAAAGGCATTAAGAAAAGGTTTAACGTAAAGCCTACAATTGCAACCATTAAGATAAACAATTTGAATCTTCCTGTAGAAGATATGATATCTGCATATGCTTGCAATTTACATGAGAACAGTTTAGTATTTGCTATTTGCATGGCAGCTAATAAGGTTTTCATCTACAATGGAACAGAAACAATATCATTTAGATTACCTTATAAAGTATTAAATATTTTCTCCGTCAATGATCCAAACAGTACTTTATTAAATAGTAATCAAGAGCCTTCAACTGAACTAGATCAAAACCCTAAATCCCGTTCATTGTTTATCATAAGCACCGAAAATAATGGATGCTATTTCATACATATTGCACCAAATGATAAGTCCTTATTATTAAAGAGATGCATTTCTTTTCAACAACATGAATTGATTGCTACTGATTCAATTACAGATGATGAAGAATTTAAAGAAGCTAAACACGCTTTCAAGCAGAATAATGTAAAGGTAGACTTGAATAATTTTCTCGAAGAGCATACAAGTATTTTTTTTGATTCAAGATGTTATACTCAAAAAATTGTATTACCTTTCTAAAAAACACTATTTTCATTCTTAACCTAAACCATCTAACTTGAAACCTTACTTTAGAATTTAATTTCCGTAAAAATTATTTTAAAAGTCCGATGCTGTTTTATATATAAAAAATAACACAATATTTATATATTTGAATATTTTATTAAACTAAATAAAAATTAATAATTAAATTACTTCTTCATTTAAGAAAATGAAACCTACGTATCCTTCCATTTTATATTCTTGCTGTTATGACTAATTATCCTAATTTGTTGTTATTGATAGTCTGGTGATGCAGGTGAATAAACTAACAAAGGAAGATAAGGATTTCAGATCAAATAATGAATTAATAAATACGAAGAAGCCTAATTTTATTAAATTGGCTAGACATCCTAAGGAAATTGTTTCAATATGTTTTGATGAATATAATTCAAAGTTATTCATATTTTGCAAAAAATATATTTACATTTATTCCAATTTGAAGTTAATCAATACGATTGATATTGAAAAAGAACCCAGTTTATCAACCAAATATGACTATGATTTTGTTTATCAATCGGCAGGGCTATATTATTTATCTTTTAAAGGTAATGGATTGAAATTATTCAATATTACTTTCATTAACGATGAAGTACTGTATTCTTTTACTGACTACTCAGAGAATATGAATCAGGCACCATCTGAACAAGAACCAACAGACTACCTTATGTCAAGTTATAAAAATAATATATATTATTCAAGTACCAAAAAACAAATAAAAAAATTGGGATCAAGTTCAGGAGTAGCATTGAAAACTATCACTGATGGAAATATCCTTTATTTTGCATTTCTGACACCTGCTAATGTTAAAAACAATTCACCGTCTCTCATTTGTTTGATTAATTCAAAATTGGGTTACATATATGTTGAACATTCTACCTACAGAGAAAATGCCCAATTTATGACTACATCTAAGAATATTGTTTCTGATAAGTGCAATTATAACAGCAATGATTTTTATATGAAAAAAATAAATGATGAATTAATTGTTTTGTTTTCTAATGGTATATTATATACGATTACTTATAATAATATTAAGCTTGTTTGGAAAGTTCCAAATTTGAAGGCAAACATGATTACGAACATAATTCTTTGGAGAAGAAATAAAGGAAATAAGGCAATGTCTTGGTTAATATACACTAAAAATGGCAGTATACACGAGATATATACTACAACGGCGATAAAATCTGATAATTTAGAAGTATCTTATAAATTTAGGGAAACTAATATAAAGAAACTTATAGGAAATGATGATTTAAAACTTTTATTTACGAATAATTCTCATAGCCAAATATTAGTGACTTCAAAATATAGGATTTTATTGTGTACTAGAAATAAATACCATTATACAATAGAGAGAGAGGTAAATGACAATTTTAACAGAAGACCTAATTATACTGACTGTATCTCATATGATGCAAACAAGGTAGAAATAAATTTTTTGATGATTTCAGGTTCATATGATAAAAAAACTGGTTTTATCGAAAAACGCTATCCATATTCACTAAATACAGCAAACTTACAAAATAGTTGGGAAGTTCCTGAGACTTGCAGAATTGTTAGAGATTTCTGGAAAACAAAGAATTCAGTATATTATGATTCTATAAATTCTTTTTATGAAGGCAATTTAAAATATTCTAAACGAAATAAACAAATTCTATACATTTTTGATGATGATGTAATTATTTTTAATGATGGTTCATTATTTTTTGACAAACAAATGTTCGATTCTGAAGTAGATAATCTTAAAATTTTATTTTGTATTCAAGTTAAATATAGTAACTTCAGGCATTTTTTAATTTTGAAGCCCCATCAACATGTGGAAATACATGAATTTAATAAACAAACCAGCAAAATTATAAATCAGTTTAAATTCAAACACTTGAAGGAGGAAGTGATATGCGATATAAAACCATTTATGTATGGTAGTGAACTTTTAATCATAGTATCTTTCACAAAAAAAGTTGTCATATACAATATGTCAGATGTTTTATACTCAATTAGAATGCCAAAATATGAGAGAATATTTCAGGTCGAACCAGTATTGGGTAGAAGCAATGCTGGTTGTGAGACTAAGTTACAAATCATAATTTCATTTTATGATGGCACCATTAGGGTATATGCCGATAATTTCTCCTCAATAGCTATGGAAGTTAATCTAGATTTAGGAGAGCCTTTTAACCTTTTGGCATTTAGCAATAATCCATCAATGGTTCTTGCATATAATCATAAACAAGTTATTTTAATTAATATCGATATGATAAGTTATGAACATATTGACATTGATATAGGTTGTTCAATTAGTAGGATTCGAGAAGCAAATGAATTACTTTTTGTTCTAGACACTAACAATGTTATATATGAATTTTGTATCAAAAAATATTTGAAAAGTGATAAAACCGATACAATTGAATCAAAGTCCGAAATACTTGAAATCAACTTAGATTTGCCAATTAAAATTATTAGATCTAATACGAAAGAAAGGTTTATAATTTTATCAGAGAATAACTCCTCAAAAATAAAAAAGCTTCATTTGTTAAGTTCAACTGATATGTGTTTTATGGATAATTTTGTCATAGGTAGAGAAAACTTGAAGAATATAATATCAAGCATAGATCCTAATAAAAAATATAACGGACTAATAAATGGCAATCACTCTTCCAATTTACTTTTTATTTTAACTGAGAAGGATGATAAATCATATCTTTATATTTTACAAATCAACTTCAATGCAATTAAAAAAATACAGAAGATTGAACTAAGCATGAAAATGCTAACTTTGAAATATTTTAACGATAAAAAATCAATGGTATTGATATGTAAAGATAAAAAGCAATTGGTTTCTATTATTTTTAAGCAAAAACCTATAAATAAGAATGATTTTAAATTTATTGAAAGTAAACGAAAAAACATCCCTGTAGAAATAGAATGTGATTCGAAGGCTTTAATTTTGAAAGACAAATTAATAATTATGAATCCAGATAAAGAGCTTTTGTTGATCAATATATCAATTAAGTATACCTCAGAGAACTTGGAAATACTTTGGAAATTAGAAAACCAAACACTTTCGATGAAAAATAAAATGTCTAACTCTAAAAAAACATTCGAGGATGAAGGTTTTACCAAACAGCAATATGATAACGATATAATTTCTACATTGAAGAACAAAACAGTTATTTCAAAATTATCACGGATTTATTGGAAGCATAGTTACGAGTTCGTAAGTTTTAACTTTTTTCCAAATATTATATACATTTTATGTTTTGATGCTTTTACTACATTTCAATTTATGGAGTATCTTCAATTTCATGATGATATCATAGGGCTATCTTCATTAGACCCATCATTCCAGTTGATAAATCCTACTTTATTAAAAGAGAAAGTCACTTTAAATAAATCGAATTTGCTTTGCTTTCTTGTTTGTAAAAATGATATTTATATAATGTCATAGTATATCTATTTAAGTATTAAATTAGATGAAAAGAGGAATTATGATATTTCCATATAATAAATGAATAATGCAAAAATTAGTTTTAGATATAAATGATATTGTGTAATTAAAAACATTTAATAACCAATCAATCTTCTGACCATTTACCTTTTGTGATGTAATTTTGATATATAGTTTTGAAATACTGTTTACCTGAACTGTCTAAAGCAGCATTTACTAAATTCAGTTCCTGTCTTGATAATAAGTCGAAAATGGAATAAATACAAGACAATAATTCAAGTCTAATCTCCGTTTTAAAGTTGCTATTTATTGATAAATGAATGTATTTTATCAATAAAATTGGTATATCTTTCCTCAATGAATGTCTTATCATGCTAATATTAGAATTCAATTTTTCTCTACTTTCTTGGGCTTTTGAGTTAGATATAGTAGATGGTTCACAGAAGTTCGATATCAATCTAGATAAAGGTCCAGCTGAAGCTTTTGTTAACCCAAATCTTTCACTGAAGGATAATAATTCCAGATATGAGCAGAAGAAAATGTTTAATAAATGGTTTCTATTAGATAATTTAACTCTATGAACCAATAAAACTTTAGAAATAACTTTCGTTGTAACAATAAAGATATCATCATTTGAGGCGCAGCTTTTACTAAATAGTGTTGTTGCATTATAGCAAATTGGAAACAACAATTCAATTGAGTATTGAGAAAATAACCATGGTTTTGACAATAGTAAGTGGTCCAATGTCTTCATGACTAATATTATTTCATCTTTGTTATTCTGAAATTTATTGTAATTTGTAAAAAATACTGATAATGATTTTTGAAATAAATGAATAGATAGAGTGTCTTCCTTCTCTATCTTGTTCATTAAAGAGTTGAGTAACTCTAGTAAAAATGCACTCATATTGGCGGATACGTTAAATAATTCACCTATAATATCCGAATAAATTAAATTAAAATTAGTAAAATCCTTCGATTGGCTTTCTCTTATTGCAATATTAATACCATCAATTATTTCTGACGATGAGATTCCTAGTTGTCTCAATTTTAAGTAATGGGCAAACAAAAATTGTAAGTCATCATTATTAACTGTAGAATAAACTAAAAATGTGATGATAATCAAGTCTTTATCTAAATTCTCAAATCCTACCTCAAATATTCTTTTTATTTCATTTTTGACAAATTGTTTGGTATCAGTAGAGACTGCATAATCAGATCTCTTAAAGATAGTAAACAGGCACCTTAATTTCCAAACTGCTTCCTTATTTATATTATTTTCTTGCAATTGAGATATAGATATTTCAACTAATTTGTCTTGTAGTTCGTTAACCAATGCTCTTGGAGAATTCTTACAAATCAAGAATGATATGTTAAAGAATTTCTTTTCTTTTGAGATATCTAATAACAATTGATTAATGCTATCGTCAATAAATTTCTTACATGATTCTTCTTTAATTTGAGAAAGATGATTTGACCATATGAGCTCAAAAACTGGGCATTTTCCTTCAAGTTCTATATCTTGATTTTTAGTTAATGTGTATAGACTTTCTAAGTTAGTTTCAATCTTAGTTTTGAATGTTGGATATTTTAACAAATGTTCAATTAAATTTAAATCTTCCACAGTAATATTTTCTTTTGAACTAATATTATCAATGACTTGAATTCTAATATTTTTTTGAATGCATTGAATTGGTATATTTTTAAGGTATCTAATAGCATAATCATTTTTATATTGTGATGCTAATTTTGTTACCAATCTTGAAACCAATCTACTTTCTTCAAAAAAGTCATCGTTGTTAAACAGATTTGAAACCACACTTTCCATATTAATTAGAAGATCAATAACAGAGCCTATTTGAGAATCAGAAAATTCATTTGAAATTAGGGTAGACCAATTAACAAAAATATAATTTAAAATATCTATAAGTTCATTTTCCTGAGATTTTTTCAGAAATTTAATAAAATTTTCAATAATATCATTCAATTCAAACCTTTTGTATTCTCTTAATTTAAAATAATAATAAAACAAAGCTCTTGGATCATCTTCTTGTTTCAAAAATGATTTAAAATTATTAGCACTAATATTTTCCTTGTCTTCTTCGGTTATAATATCATCGAAAACTTCCATAATTAAAAACCTAATTTTCCATAAGGAAATATTGACATTTAAAGCATCACCAAAGAGTTTCTTCAATATAGTTTTTAATTCAGGTAAGTTAGCTGGTGATATGTATTTCAACCCATAAAGTAGTACTTCCAACAATGTCTGCACTTTTTGGGTGGATTTTTCACTAAGAACATCATTAATATAAAATTGCAAAACTGATGATAATTGACTAATTGATAATGCTACTACATTTTTTGATAATACATCAGTGAATGATTTTTTTAACAATAATGGATTAGAATCTTCAGGTGTTTTAGCTAAAACATGTTCTGCCCAAATATTTAGAAAGTGAGGATAGTCTCTTGCGTTAACATAACAAATTATAAGCTTCTCCCAGAGAATAATTGAATTATCAAAGTTATTCATATATTGCATTTCAATCATATTAAAGATTGTACTGGTATTTTTTATACCAATTTCTATATCTAATTCCAATATGTGAATAATTAATGACCAGAACGTTTCGGTATAATCATTTTCTTTTTTGGCATTTTTAATTGTATTATGGAACAAAGTCTCTAGAAATTCTGTCGATAATGTTTTCTTTTTGAATGCTAATTCATTTAATAAATCTGGTAATATTTCTTGATGCAAATTGGTTAATAATATCAAAATTTTTTCTAAATCTTTAAATTTTTGTTTTGATAAGAAATTAACAGAAATTGTAAACAAAACTCTAGACTCTTGAACAGTCATATCGTCTTTTGACTTTTTGATAAACTTTTCTAATTGCTGAGGCACATCGATAGTTGGTACATATAAGTAATCTTCTAGGTATGCCATCAATTTTTCAAGAGCTGCATCATTTGAAGAATGATTTTTGTCATCTATTGTCAAAAGAAAATCATCCTGATTAAAAGTGTCAATGTACCTTAATGTTGGTAATAGAAGAATATCACAATAAATATTTGAATATTTAACGGAAGCTTCTGGTTTTATATAATCCAAATCAGTTAACTTAATTATGGCATCAATAATATCCATTCTGAATTTATGGGTTAATGCAAGTTCATCTTTAACATCGCATAGCATACTCAAAATATTTGCGAGACATTTCAATCCATTATCAAATGTAAAGTTAACTGTGACCTCTGAATTAATTTGAATGCAAGATCTATAAATTTCATTTAAAAATTCCCATTTATTTTTTTCAATAATTTGAGTACTTTGTAAAATTAATTGTGGGAACTTCAAGTTCTTAAAAAGTTTTTTCACAATTACCGAATCATCAATACTATTCCACATATCATTGTACAGTTTCCAAACCTTATAGTTATTTTTATAATCAAGCAACTTTTGATCATTCCATCTATCTTGGATTAATTCTAAAACAAATACTTCTTTGTTAGGAAAATTATTCTTTATCTTTGGAAATTCAGAAACAATATCAATAATGTCATCAGCTGACATAGTCTTGGATCTCAATAGTTTTGAGATACCTTCTGCAGTATCTGGAATTTCTAAAACCATTGTCGCAGAAATCCAAAAAAATCACAGTAGTTTATGAATTGCTCAATACTTCCTCTCAAGTGAAACAATCTCTCTTAAAAAATAAATATAGTTTTATGACAGAAGTGAAAAAAGGTTAAACCAACTTACCGTTTATAATAGCGTATCTAAAGTTGTTCAATTAATATATCAATTTATGCTTTATTATTTATAAAAAACGATGAGATGAGATCAAAATTTTCAATGAAAAATTCCTTCAAATATTTTTTTTGAAGCTTCAAAAATTGAAAAATAATTCAAGCATATATATATATATATATATATACACAAATAAACATATTTAAATGTTTGTAATTCGATATGGGAAGAATTGTAAACCTTTGAAGAGTGAACGGTGTACTTCAGTTAGTGATACTCTAAGTTTTCTTTAATTATTAGCTATTTCAAGACGTTAATTAGTCAGAAAAATAGTTCAAAGTCTTTTCATTGACAAACGTTAACAACGAAAATACTAGTAGTGTGCACATATAGGTCCATTGAGTTTTGAAGTTTAGATATACCTCTATTTTACATAATGTCTACAATAACTGATCCATCCACTTTATTGATGGACGTTGATGAATTAGAACTATTGATTGATGAGCCTAACAAATTTGAGAATGTTACTCAGGCTAATGCTGATGGTATGAAAGATACTGTATTAGGTATAGATAAGGACTCTGGTGTTCCAATATATGCTCTTTCTGAAGATATTAATGAGCAACCTCTTAAAGTTGGAGAAAAGGGGAATTTCCACTATCAAATAAATTCTAATTCTACTCAGAATATCGGGTTTCTAAGTGATAAAAATAATAGGACATTATATCCTTCAAAACTCCCAAGATTAGGGGTTACTAAAGAGTATTATCATTATGTTTCACAATTATTTGAAATATATAATAATTTAGGTGAAGACTATCGTACATTTTCCAAGCCAACAATAGGTTTAATAAGTAGCTCGTCAAGAATTGAACATAACCAAATTGTAAACTTAGCAATGGAAACATTAGTCACTGAACTGGAATTCTATATCGACTCTATAAAACATATAGATTCAGAGGTTGATAAATTTATCGAGCTAGAAGATTGTTTGATTATTTTAAATTGTATGAAGGCTTTTTATTTTATAGTCGATGATGATCTCGATGAGGATAATCATAGAGAAAATTTTCTTGAAAGCTTAATTAACTGGATTAATCGTTCTGATGGTGAACCAAATAAAGAGCAAATAGAAAAAATATTTTTTGCAACCAATGAATCTGAAAAGAATACCTATTATTCGTCATTATTTTGGAAATTAATTAATAAATTATTGCTAAGAGGGCTTTTCAGTCAAGCTATACGTTGCATAGAGAGAAGTAATTTAAGTTCATACCTTGAAAAACAGTGTGAAGTGTCCAAGAATGCAATTTATGATATGATAGCCTTATTACAACAATATCCAAAGGATTCTGCTTCTGCCTTCAGAAACTGGAAATCTCTTGTTTTAGAACTTCAACAAACTTTCAGTAACTCTGAAACAGAAATAAATGGGGAATTAAGAGATAATATAGAAGATACATTATTATTACTCAGTGGTAACCAATCGAAAATCTTTCAATATTCCTCAACATGGTATGAATCATTCTGTGGGTTGATGTTATACTATATACCATCTAACAAATTATTCACTGAATATTTACAGTTATCGTTAAATGCTTGTCCACTTAATGTAACCAATATTTGGGAACAACCTTGTGTGGATATTATTAATGGAAAGATTTTCTCAATTCTACCAATTTTAGAATCACTCGATACATGTACAGCTGCGTTTGTTGCAGGGTTATGTAATGCTAAAGGATTATTAGAAGATTATAACTATATCAATGATAATTCTAAAAATGAAAATATTGATGATCTTTTATCCCACAAAAATGGTATGGCATCGTATTTATTAAACAATTTTGCATTTGAACTTTGTTCACATGATGATAAGACCTTATGGCCAGTTGCCATTGGTTTAATCAGTATATCTCCAGTGGATTCTTCTAATGCCATAAGATCAGCAATTTCAGAATTGCTTCCTCGTTACCCATTTACAACAAACGACGATATAGAGTGGATGTTAACAATTTGTGCAAAATGGAGACTGCCTGAAGTTTCTAAAAAAATATTTTTAACTATTGGTAATAAGCTATTATCTCAAGGTAACTTAATTGAAGCTATAGCTAATTTTAGTAAGGCTGGCGATTTTGAATTAGTTAAACATCATGCATGGATGATTTTTGAGACTGCATTATTAACTAAAAAACCTGTCGATGACGTTGTATTGACGTCTATAATAAAAAATGACACGAGCAAAATTATTCCAAATGAATTAGTTCACAGTCTAGTCACTGATGCTATGAGACAAGCATTATCACCATATGCTGTTTTTTATGAATTTTATGAATTACAAGAAAAAAGCGAAAAGGAAGAAGCTCTCAAGAAATTAATTTCTCTTATTAAATTCCAATATCTACCTAAAAAATATTTTATTATATTAATTGTTCAATTTCTTTTTCCATTATTCATTTTGAAGGACGAATTTACAATGAGCGAAGATATAATTTTAAATATTATCGACCGTTGTGATGAAATGCTTGATATTGAAGATGTTAATATTCAAAATGTCTACTTGGAAATAATAAATAATGCTGAAGAGAAGGAAAAATCAATGTTGCCAGTTAATTTAAGATTATTTGAGCAAACTTTAAGGAAGAAACTAAACATTAAGCTATGTCAAGAGTTTATGTAATAATTACATATATACTATAAAAGCTACGATAAATAATAAATAAAGAAGGGAAAAAAGGTTAATAATTTTAAATATTTTTTTTTTCAAATGGAATACTGTAATATTACAGATTTTATTGGTTAAATATAAATATATATATATTCAGTGTGAATGCATATAAGAACATCAGGCCTTTAATGATATACTATAAATGAATTAACCCCACCAGAGATTTTGACTACTATAGCAATTCATTAATAATCTCAACATGAGAGGACAGAAAATTCATTTCAATAGGACAATAATTATGAAATAAACAAAAACACAACAGATAAATGTAATCCGATATCATAATAGATTTTTTTTCATAAGGAAATTTAACAAACGACATCCTGGGTAGCTCTTGAGTTTAATAGTAAAGCAACAATCAAACCGTATAGACCCAAAACTTCAGCGAAAATTAAGATTAAAATCATACCGACGAATAATCTTGGTTGTTGAGAGTTACCTCTAACACCAGCATCACCAACAATACCAATTGCAAAACCAGCAGCTAAACCACTTAAACCAACCGATAAACCAGCACCTAGTTGGATAAAACCAGTATATAGGGCTTGTTTTTGACCTAGAGAATAACAAACCAAAACTGAAACAACCAGACCATAAATAGCAATAATACCAGCCATAATAACTGGAACAATATTCTTAAATAATAGATCAGGTCTTAACACACATGTTGCACAAATACCTACACCAGATTTGGCAGTACCATAAGCAGCACCAAAAGAAGTAAAAATAATGGCAGCAGCACAACCCATAGCACCAAAAAATGGTGCGTAAACAGGACACAAATCAGTACTCATCTTATTAATATCAAAAAATCAAATATATATCTCTAAATTTATAATAGTACTTATCAATTGAAAAATTTAATCCTCAAATGATGACTTGACTTATCAGTTAACGATCTCTCCCAGTAAATAACCAAAAAACACAAAAGAGCAACAGAATATCCAAATATCCCACTACAGTACCGTTTACAATAGATCAATTGATTTAATAACTACTATTAATTATACAAATATCAAATTAAGTTACTTATAAAATAGCTTAATATTCTTATTTCTGTAGTTGTTCCATTTTTTTTTCACTTTTTTCATTTTTTGATTTCGCAACAGAATGAAATATCACATATCACGAACACAGAGTAAGTTGACTTTGATCACGTGATGATAAATTTGACGACAGTAATTCGTATTTTTATGGTCTGTCAGAGAGTGGAATACCGTTATTTTTTGTTGCAATTGCAACAAAAAGTAGTCCCAGTGGCGCAAAAGGCTCAGGTTACTGCTTTTGTGCGTTGTCATTCCATAAATGTAATTTACAGTTACGTGGGTTCAAAAAAGATAAACTCAGCAGAATTCATACAAAATAAAAAAAATTAGCGCCGCTCGGTTTCGATCCGAGGACATCAGGGTTATGAGCCCTGCGCGCTTCCACTGCGCCACGGCGCTGACCGTTTTTCTGAAACAGTTCATTAAACATTTGAATACATGTATAGTGACTCCAGCTTTACTGCTTAAAAGCATTGTTCAATGTATATTTATTTACATTTATAAGCAGCTGTTTAGTATAAATCTATTTAATCGTTGGTCATACTTGTGCATAAACTACTGGCAACCTGATAGTATGAAAAATATCTACACGAATATGGCCAAAAAAACACAAAAAAAAAATCGTTTTAGTATTAATTGTTATATCGATATGAATAAATTTTGGAATGCTACTTCATCTAGTAATTACTTGATTGTCATATTCAACCTAACATATGAGGCTCTCTTAACAATCGTGAGTATTGCAAGAGATGGATTTATCTCATTGACTCATTGCTTGTTTGGATATTGTGAGGTTGAGGATTATGTAAATAGTTGATCATCTTCACTATCCCAACTAGTTTGGAAGAACCATGAAAATGTAATTATCGAGCAGTAAATTATGGAGCCCCCTAAAATGCTCATCACGCAACTCTCTGCAGTTATTAGTTGACAATGTTGTAAGACAACAGGTAAGGCAAGACCCGAGGTGACAAACATACCAGTTAGGAAATGAGAAAAATCGTTACCATTCTGTGAGGATGAATCGGACATGAAATCAGCAGAACCATATCTGTTCTTTGATAGTGCGTTTGGTAAAGGTGCTATTAAAAATAGTAGTATATCGAATAAGGGATAGTAATTATGATATAAAGCACAACTTAAAATCACTAGAAGGAATCCCATAGATAGAAACCCTGATAATGAGATAATCTTAGTCAATGGCGACACTTTGATGTCCAGCATTTTTTAATTTCAAATGTATTTGGGATAGGATTGCCGAATGGACGAACTGGAGAATAGAATGAGATTCCTGGCTGAACTATTCTTTTTTATATATTATAACCTTGATGTACAAACTTAGTTTGTAATTTATTAAATTAAGCACATATAGTACATAACGTTAAAGAAATGTATATAATTAATAAATATATATTCACCAACAATTAGCACACTTTGAGTTTATCCTTTTTTTCTTTGAATTAATTTTTCAGTTTTGCAGATTTTCAGATTTTTCAAAGGTGTAATTTTTGCAACACACGAAGTTATTCAATGTTTGATGAAGATAAAGAATAGAATATAATTATTACAAGATGAGGTCTAATAAGATAAGATAAGATATAATCATGATAATACTTTTGAAATTGAAATTTTCATTTAAAAAATTAAAGATTTTTTTATATGAGACTAATTACAAGATATAAAATATATAATTAAAAAGGTAAAGATTGGAATTCATCAAACCATGACGACGATGAGATTTCCTATCTGAATTTTAATCTTTTAACTATTGACTATTTTTAATTTCTTCTTCTTTATTATATTAACATGAACAAATTCATTAAATTTAAGTTATAATTTTTTTTATAATAACCATGACATTATGCTTATTGCTTATTTTCACCAGATGGGTTAGAGTCAGAAGCATTGTTGTTATTGTTGTTATTTTCATTCTTGTACATTTGTTCAAATAATTTCATAGAAGCAGTTTGTAACTCATCAGTCTTAGTTTTTAATTCTTCTGAGTTTACTTCTTCACCAGCTTGAACTCTAGCAATAGATTCTCTTAATTGCGTGATTTGATCCTTAACCTTTTGAGCTTCAGCTTTGTCGATTTTACCTTCAAATTCTTTCAAGGAGTTTTCTGTGTCATTAGCTAATTGATCAGCCTTGTTAGCATTTTCAATAGACTTCTTTCTAGCTTCATCTTGAGACTTGAACTTTTCAGCATCGTTAACCATTTGTTCAATTTCAGCATCAGATAAACCAGAAGAACCAGCAACAGTGATAGAAGCATCTTTGTTGGAAGCCTTGTCTCTAGCAGAGACGTTGATGATACCATCGGCATCAATATCGAAAGAAACTTCGATTTGTGGAACACCCTTTGGAGCTGGTGGAATACCGGCTAAAGTGAAGTTACCAATCAATTTGTTGTCTCTAACTAATTCTCTTTCACCCTGGAAAACTCTGATTTCAACAGAAGTTTGACCAGCAGCAGCTGTAGAAAAGATTTGAGATTTCTTACATGGAACAGTAGTGTTTCTTGGAATTAATCTAGTGAAGACACCACCTAAGGTTTCGATACCTAAGGATAATGGAGTAACATCTAATAATAAGACATCTTTGACTTCACCGGCTAAAACAGCACCTTGAATGGCAGCACCAATTGCAACAGCTTCATCAGGGTTAACAGCCTTAGATGGTTCCTTACCGAATAAAGATTTAACGGTTTCAACAACCTTTGGCATTCTTGACATACCACCGACTAAGATAACATCAGAGATGTCTGAAGTAGCCAAGTTAGCATCCTTCAAAGCCTTCTTAACTGGATCAACGGTTCTCTTGATTAATGGTTCAGTTAAAGTTTCAAATTGTGCTCTCGAGAATTTCATGTTAATGTGCTTTGGACCAGAGGCATCAGCAGTGATGAAAGGTAAATTAATTTCAGTAGAAACGGTGGAAGATAATTCAATTTTGGCCTTTTCAGCAGCTTCTCTAATTCTTTGAATGGCCATACGGTCATTTTCTAAATCAATACCACTTTCTGACTTGAATTTCTTTACAATTTCTCTCAATAAGAAGATATCGAAATCTTCACCACCCAAATGAGTATCACCATTAGTAGATTTAACTTCGAAAACACCATTAGAAATATCTAAAATGGAGATATCAAAAGTACCACCACCTAAATCGAAAACGGCGACGACTTTTGATTCTGATTTTTCTAAACCATAAGCTAAAGCAGCAGCAGTTGGTTCATTGACAACTCTTAAAACGTTTAAACCAACAATTTGACCAGCGTTCTTAGTGGCTTGTCTTTGAGAATCGTTGAAATAAGCTGGGACGGTAACAACAGCTTCGGCAACATTCTTACCCAAATAAGCTTCTGCGGTTTCCTTCATCTTATTTAGAACAAACCCACCAATTTGAGCTGGAGAATAACTTTGGCCTCTAGCTTCCACCCAGGCATCACCATTAGTGTGCTTAATAATCTTGTATGGAACTTGTTTGATATCTCTTTGAACTTCTTGATCTTCAAATCTTCTACCAATCAATCTCTTAGTGGCAAATAATGTATTTTCTGGATTGACAACAGCTTGTCTCTTAGCTGGAATACCAACCAATCTTTCACCATCTTTAGTGAAAGCAACAACAGAAGGAGTAGTTCTGGCACCTTCAGCATTCTCAATGATCTTTGGAATCTTACCTTCCATAATGGCAACAGCAGAGTTGGTGGTACCCAAATCAATACCAATAACTGGTCCTTTAGTCTTCGTAGAAGAACTGTTAAAACGAGCAGCTAATCTAATTGGAGCCGCAACAGATCTCTTATTCAAAACGTTTCTAGCAGATAGCATATTTCACACGTACAAAAATTTATATTTACAGAAAAGCAATAAACCTATTCCTCTGTTATTCTTTCAAAAACAAAGCTTTGAAATCAAAATATATTCACAAAATCACAGGGAGGCAAAGCAGTATACTACCAATAAACTTACTTATTTTGTATAGTTGTATTTTCCACCTTAACCATCGAATTCAAATATTACATTTTACAGCAATTATGATAACTAAAATTCCCATTACCATTTTTTAACTCTATTTATATAAGAATCCTGTCAAGGAAAATAAAAACCACATTTTGTAAAATTAGATTCTGTTGGCGGCGTCCAACGTTCGGCGGCAGCGGGGACCGTGGAAACCGCGGAGACTGTCCACTCACTGAGGGCTAACTTGGAAAACACTGCAGAACCTCTGTCGACCGTCAACCAATTAGTGGGTATTATCACAATGAGTCAGAGAATATGCGCACAACTGACTATAGACGTCTTTCTGCTGCACGGGTATTTCTGTGTCTTCATTGGTTGTGCGTGTGGATTTCTGCGCATTGAACTATCGTGCCGTTGAAAACGAGGATTGGCCGTTCTTCAGCCATGTGGTCCAGAGAAAACGCTGTGCAATGGGACAGAGGTAAAGTAGGTGTTACCCGCCGGCCAGTTGGCCTGTGCGTAGTTTGTCTGTGTTTTCTGTGTGCTTCTAGAACAAAAACAGGAAAAACAGCACTATATTGGAAACGGCCGGGTAAATGACACGTTTTGCTGATTTCAGTCTCACAGAAAGTGTCACTAATTAATATTTATATTTATATTTATATCTATATAACTTCTTATATGTGCTAATATACACTTTTTATACTTTTTCTGGGCGGTTGCTCCTAGAAGACAAGGTTATACGATCTGGATTGTTCTGGCTGTGATATCTGCTGGTTTATCATCCATGAAGAAATATTTGAAGATATATTCACAAGCAAAACTACCAAAGAAATCTAGTAATAGAGTTAAAGTTAATTTCACTTTGAAAACATCGGTCATTGGTACGAAGCTCAGAGCTTCATTTAGTTCTGGGAAAAATTCAGTGGCTCCTGCAAGGGCTAGGCCTGCAACACCTAAGATACCATAGTACATACCTTTATTGTTTTTAATATTTTCTCTAAATGGTTCACCTTGGTAGTTAACAGCGAATGTCGAGACTTGTTGAACTAATTGAATCAAGAAAATACCTGTGTTCAATAAAGATGGGGCAAATTCTTTCTCTAAATCGATTTGAGGTTCTCTTGGTTCTAAAATGTAGATTTCTTTTGTGATATATACTAAAGTAACGATATGAATTGCAAATTGGGATAAAATTGAACCCATGATGTAAACATTGAAAATTCCCTTTTGTGGTCTACTTTTTGATAATTTTTCTAACGGTTTACCACGAGAAATACTTAAGAAACAAACAGATAGTAATAAACCAGAAGCGGTAGCTTGTCCATCACCAAATTTAACACCAGCTAAATAAATAACACTTAAAGAATAAGCACTAATCAAACAATTCAAAGCTAAAATTTTGTACATCTGGATAGTGTTAACTAATGCACAACGACCTTGTCTGATAATGTTTGTTACAGCAGAAACATTAGATAATTTGGAAGTAAATGGTGCAGCACATGAAGCATCACCTAATTTCAAAGTTGGAACTTCTTCATCATCATCACCACCTTGTGATTGAGCACTCATTAATAGTGTACTGAAATCACTACCAGAAGGTTTAATATTTTTTTTGTCAATAGGCTTGGGAACTTCAACAGGCTTATTATTGGCTTCAGTAACTAATTTTCTTAATTCAGGTGTAATAGTCTTACCTTTCTTTTCCAAAGCTTTCAAATAATGTGGATTCTTTGGACCAGGTGGATAACAATCAGCAATCATTTCAGGTACAACAGGAATTGGTTGATTCCATCTTGTAAATAGTTCAACTTGCTTGTCATAAACAGTCTTCATACTATTGATCTTTCTTTCTTCAGCAAGTTTTTTCATACCTTCTTCGGAACCATTCAACAAAGCAACACCAACATGGGCTTGTTTCAATGCACCAACATCATTAGTACCATCACCACACATTAGAGTTTGGTAACCCATGTCTTTCAAATTATTCAAAATATACTCCTTTTGTTTTGGAGACACACGAGCATAGACCCAGGTATGGCGAATTAATTGTCTTAATTGGTCATGTCCTGCTTCAACCAAAGTTTCCAAAGCAGCACCAGTAACAGCAATATCATAGTTATCAAAAATTTTGTTTTTATCAATTTTATCAGTTTCAGCATCAAAATCTATCTTAATTGTTTCATCTACGTTGAAAAACATTAACTTAGATGCACTTGCGTTCTCTGAATTAGTTTTATCTAAAATTAAAGTTTCCCTTTCAACAATGGCGACTTCCTTAGCAACATGAACAGCAGTCAATGGATTGTCACCGGTAATCATAATGCAACGATGAGAAGACTCATTTAACATTTTAATAGTTTCAATAGCATCATTCTTCAACGGACAATGGAAAATCAAGAAACCACTGAAATCTAGTTTTTCTTCAACATCTTCACGAGATAATTTATCAACATCAGCAGGGCTCATCTTAGATAATGATTTAGTAGCTAATGCTAATACACGGGAACCAGAACGGGTAAATGATTTATAAATAGCATCGTAGTTGACAGGAACAGTGGTTAATCTTTCACGGATAGTCTCTGGAGCACCTTTAACAGCAGCAAAATATTTGTTGTTATGAGTTGCAACTGAAGAAGATCTTTTCAAAGCAGAAGAAAACTGGAAACGACGTAAGATATGAACATCACCAAAAGTTTTATGAGATGAAACTTCCTTACTTTTAACAGCCCATCCAAAGGCCTTTAAAGTAGCCTTTTCCATTGGATCACCAACTAAATCACCATCATCAAGTTTAACTAGGGCATGAGCAGCACCAACAACCATTGTTGTGATTTCTGGGGCTTCATCTGCACGGAAAGAATGTCTAATATCATCTACATTGTCAGAAAGACCAGCTAAACTTTCAAAGACCAAATCTTCCCCAGTTAGGGTACCAGTTTTATCAAAACAACAAACATCAACTCTACCAGCTAATGGAATTCTAAATGGTTCAGTACAATAAACATAAAACTTAGAAAGAGCAGCTAGGGAAGAATTGACGGCCATAGTTAATTCCATTGGCAATTCAGGTGGAACAACAGAAGTTATAATCAAAATACAATCCAAAATTAATTTAGATTGAATTCTACCCATCTTAGTACCTTCCACCCAAACATACCAAGAAGCAACAATAGCAAAATTTAACAAAAATAAAATAAAGAATAATGCTTCTTTATTATCAACAGAAATACGTTCTGCAGAAAAAATCATAACACGAACCAAGGAACCTTGAGAAGTTTCAAAACCAGTCTTACTAACAATGGCCAATGCACCATTATCTGGAGCAACAGGGACAATTGTATTACCTTCAGGAGCAGTGACTTGTAAAGCTTTGGTACCACCATGCAAGACAGAATTTTTGTCAAGGTCATTTACTTGTAGTAAATCATCCTTTGGACGTAACTTGATAGATTCTTTTAGTAAAGGAGTGGATTCACCAGATAACATAGCCTCATTGACAATACAACTACCATCAACTAAAATTAAGTCACAAGGTAAGGCACTATCTTCCGAAGTTCTTGTCACCGACACTAAATCATTTGGTAATAACTCATCAGTTTTCATAGTTGACCATTTACCATCTCTATAAACATTAATATCAAATGGTTTAATACCCATAGTTCTAAATTCTTTCAAAGTGGTTAAACGTTGGAAAACTGCAGCAGCTTCCATCGAGACCACAACGAATAAATTAAACAGAGAATAATACCAGAAGTCATCTAACAACCATAAAGCAATACAAAATAATTGGAAGATAAATAATGGAGCAACTGCATGTTCTTGAAATAACTCTAAGAAAGTTGGAATTGGAATATCAAACGAGTTTTCACCATATAATCTTTTGAAATTTGTTAAATCACCAGATAAACCTTTATGATTAGTAAAATCACCAATTTTTGGAGATTCATCAATCAGGAACTTTGGAGAAGAGAAAAGTTTAGTTTCATCATTCCATAAAAACCTTTTCTTTTGAAATTCAAAAAAGGTTTGAAGATGACCTTCTTCTTTGACTCTTTGAATTGCCACAATATCATCAGAACCATTATTATCAGTAGTGAAAATCATAATATGAGTAGCCTCAGAAACAGAATGACCTGCAACATAATCAAATCTTGCCTTAATGTTCACATTCCAAAATGGCATTAAAATAACTAATGCATTTAATGAAATAATAGTACCTAAATAGACAAAAGTCCATTCTGAACCACCAATATACTTCTCATAATTTGTGAAGTAAATTTGAAAGAAAGTAGCATATATTGGCAAAAAGGGTAAGAAATATGGCTTTGACGTCAAAGTTCTTGGCACCAAAAGCTTGGAATCCTTCACAATTGGACTCTCAACAAGTGATGCAGTACTCATTTTTATCGTTTGGAATAAAAATAATCACCGTTTTAGCTATTTGCAACTCAACGCAACCTGTATATACCAATACTTATATATGTATTTAGATAAATAATAAATTGGCAGAACAGAATAAAAGTAATTGTTCAAAGTTAGAAGAGGTAGATAACCTTATGAGTACAATTTGCCACTAACAATGTACTTATTCAGATATATTATTGTTTGATAAAGAATTAAATATTCAAATTTCAATATTTCAATGTAGTTTCTTAACGTGAAATTTTAACGTTGAAAAAAATTAGTGATAAATTTGAATGCATATATGACCATAAAATGGTAAGGTTTAAGATTTTTTATGATTAAACATTTGTTTGGGGTTCTTATGTGATATGGTGTGTGTTGAACATATTGATTAGATTGTAGAGAGTATAAGATAGGTTATCTGTTAAAAAAAAATGGTAAAATATATTTATAATACAAAAATAAATTAGAATAAGATAGAATAGAACATAAGTGTATTTAAACAGTTTAATTATTTGAAATGCTGAACTTGTAATAATGTGTTTGTTTGCTAGTTTGCTTGTTTTCTAATTATAAATTGAATTGTGGAAAATGAGAATAGAAGTAACGTTGTACTTTTCATTATTAATGCAGGTGTTAAAATTGATTCTTGTGACAATATTATACTCTCCAGACTTTACCATCTGCGATCATAACATTATTTCTTTCGGCCATTATGGCTAAACCTGCCATGTATTCTTCTTCAGTGAATTTTTCTTCATCTGCTAATTCTTCGTTAATTAGATCGAATAAACCTTCTAAAGGATATGATTCATCTTCAAAGATACCAGATTGCATCAAACGGGCAGTGATACCAGATAATAATGATAATCTTGCAGTTGATATCTTAGAGTTGTTAATGTTTTCAGCAACGAAAGAAGATCCATAACTCGCAGAGGATATATTAGATAGTCTTGGTGCATCATTTAACGGACCAGCACTATCTATAGATTGTTGGCTTAGATGTTCTCTACGTCTTGGTGATACTCTTAAACCTCTTCTAATTCTTTCTTCCAAATGTTCATCATCTTGGAAATTTTCTGGTTCATTTTCATCATAATCACTGTCGACAATTTCTAAGTTTCTACGAGCAGATGTTGGTGAAGAAGCTTGTACTGTATCCTTTCTTGGAGTACTTTTGATTGGAGATGAACGGGCACTACCTCTAGTTTTCTTCCTAGGAGATTTCTTTGGTGATCTGGTTAATAATGATTCTTCTGCATCACTATCCTCATAGTAAATATCATTACCAATATCTTCACCTAATAAAGCGAATCTTAATAGATTGGAAGCAATTAAGGCATCACGTTTATTTACCACTCTAGATAATCTTACTTTTGCATGAGCAGTTGCCAATCTGATCAAAGTTTCTAAAGTTCTTGCGGTAATTGGTGATTTTTTAGAATTTTCATCATTTCTTAAATCTGCATAATTTTTAACAATAATATCTGTAGCTTCTTTTGTAAGTTGTGGCTGAACACGCTCTTTAGCATATTGAACATATTTTCTTAAAAATGGAATAGTTACAATATTTGGTATTTCTGTACCATTATGATTACCTTTATTTTTTGCCAATTTAGCACCAGCTTGTAATAATGGGTTATATTTTTCGAATATTTGATTTTCATCATCATCATTAGAGTTTGCTTCATCTTGAGCTTCTTCTTCGTCTTTATCATCCATGCCAACAGCCAAAGATAAATTAATTCTTTCACGAATTGGTTCACCTTCTAAGTAACCTGGAGGTAAGTATCTATGAGTTCTTAAGACATGCTCACTAATAGATCTATCTCTGATTTCATTAATATCATCAGTAACCACAAATAACAAATCAAAACGAGATAATAAGGAATCTGGTAAAGCGATATTTTGATGTGGATCTCTGTTAATATCATATTGTCCAAAGACAGGATTAGCAGCAGCAATAACACTACAACGAGCATTTAATGTAGTATGAATACCAGCTTTGGCTATAGTAACGGTTTGTTGTTCCATAACTTCATGAATAGCCACTCTATCGGCATCACTCATCTTATCAAATTCATCGATACATACAATACCACGATCAGCTAAAACCATCGCACCTGCTTCTAATCTTCTTTCACCAGTTTCTCTATCCGTGGTGACGGCTGCAGTTAAACCGACACCAGAGGAACCTCTACCGGTAGTTGCAATAGCTAAAGAAGCTGTGTTTAAAACGAATCTTAGCATTTGAGATTTGGCAGTAGATGGATCACCGACCATTAATATATTGATATCCCCTCTTAAATGAGAACCATTATCTAAATTTTTTTCAACACCACCCATTAACATTAATAGGACTGCACGTTTGATATGATCATGACCATAAATCGATGGAGCCAATGATTGAGATAACAAATCAAAGATATCATTTCTTTTTGAGACTTTATTAATATTTCTGATATCGGTATCTGATAATGCTTGTCTTGCGGCAACACCAGTTGATCTTGCATGTAGTGGATAAATTGTATTACCAATGATTAATGTTCTAAAACCTGATAAAGTAGACGAATCTTGATTCATACCACCAGCACCTAATGACTTAAATACACCAATAATATTAACTCTATCACCTGGTTTTGTAGTATCCACCAAATCATCATCTAATATAATGTCTATTGATCTTGGTAATTGACCTGCAGGAGCCATTTCTGGCATTTCCTGCACAGTGATACGTTGATGATCTAAGAATGTAGAGTAACCATATTCTGTAGTCAATTTATTACCTTCTGAATCTTCAGTTGGGTAAATGGCTGGAGTAGGTACTCTAGTGGTTAAAGTAGTAGTAGCATCTGTATAATCTCTATAGTGAAATCTTCCAGTATTTTCTGCAAAATGAACAGATCTTATCAATTTAGGTCTCACTAGCGATGTCTTAGTCACGATACCTTCAATGGAGATTAATTTATTTAGAAACAATGAGTTTAATGAACGTGGAGATAACGCATGAGCACCAAAAGCACCTTTAAAAGATAGTTTCCAAGATTTCTTAACCGACAAATTAGAAGAGTTACTCTGTAAATTAGGAAGATCATCAATGGAAGAAGCAAGGTCTGTAATGGCCTTTTCAGCAGGAGGAATGAAATTCGAAGGATCTATTAGCATTCCCGACCAGAAACCTCTATCGAATTCTCTTAATTCATCTAACGAGATAGTAATCCTCAGTGGTAAAGCCTCTTCAACTTTAGTGTTTCTTTTCTCGACAGCCTTGTCGATATCTTCTGAGGCTAGTTCGAAGTTAATGTCTGCACCATCTTTATCTTGCAAAGAGTTAAACACATTAGCATTATGGGACTGTATGGATCTTATATGGTCCTTGTAAAAGGAAAAACTGTCCAAAAACTCTTGAAATCTCCTCACCCTGTCCGAAAACAAGGCATCTGGAGTGAAGGTAGTAGCATCAGTCTCGATATCCATTTTTGCAACACTTCTCTGATTTATACATATACGTATACATATACTAATATACTAAGTTTTTCCAATTACAATGTACATTTGACTTGTGATGGTAGCAGTTCTCAAATACGTTGCAAGCGGCAATGGACATGGATCAGCCGTCATGGCAGTTGCCATCATAGCAGTTGTTACAGTTGCCATGCCAGAGTCCCCATGAGTTGTACATTACAACTATAATGTGAAGTTGTTTCAACGAGAGAAGATGAGATTTTTTCCTTTGATGTTAGCAGATTTCGAGAAATGTACCAGACGATCTAAGCAATATCATTTCCTAATCAGGTAAGCAACAGTGTAAAAATAAATCTGCATGCCCAAACGGGTAACTGGTGGCATTAAATTACCCTAAACGGCAAAACATGTGTAAAGGCAGTGGAAAATTGGCAAAAATTTCGACAACTGCAGGATTCGAACCTGCGCGGGCAAAGCCCAAAAGATTTCTAATCTTTCGCCTTAACCACTCGGCCAAGTTGCCAGATATTCTTAATATGTTAGTAGTTAGCAGTGGTCACATAGCGAAACTGTTATATTTCTCATATAATTGAATAACAACTGTGTGTATATGTGCATATGTGCATTTATAAAGTTGTTGTCATTGTTAATTTAAATACAAAAAAAATAATGCTGTATTGTGGTGAACACTTGTATATTATATTTTACATATATATTTAGTTCTCTATATAAATATGTGTATACTTTGATTTTGCTTAGGCGGAACCAGCAGCGTCCTTGAAAGAGATGGCAGCTTCTTCCTCCATAGCGGCGATAATAGTGACATTTAAGTCTCTACCTTCATCGAAGGCTTCTTGTAATTTGTCACCTAAGTCACCATCTGGCAACTTGACGTCGTCCTTGGTCTCACCGTCGCTAGTCATCAAAGACAAGAAACCGTCGTCAATGTCCAACAATTGATATTCAGTTCTCTTGACAAATGGACATTCCATGTTGTGAGTGGATGGGGACAAATCTTCTAACTTCTTACCAGTGAAGATATCCAAAGCGACTAAATGGACTTTGGCGTGACCGTGCTTACCGGTCTTGGAAGTAGACATGTCGACAATCTTACATGGTCTGCCCTTGATGACAACGAATCCGTTCTTTCTCAAGGCGGAACATTGCATTGGGTAGGTTAGAGAGGAACCAGCATCAGCGGTTTCGAAAGTGTGTTGTTCTTCGTCAGACATCGTTATGTATAGAATTGTACGGTATACTTATATATCCAGTATATACGATCAAAGAAACCTAATAATTAAAACGGCAAACGCAACAAGAGCTCATTGAACAAAATCTGCCCACAAGAGACACATTCTTACGAATTATCTTCACCTCACTCATATATATATATATATATGAGTGAGGTGGGAGTGAATCGACGAGTGAGAGTGCATGCATAGGTATATATGTAACTGCATCTTCTGGAAACACACAAATGGACGTCGATGGCATCCCACCACACAGTCCGATCCAGCACAACCCAAACCTTACTGGCACCTTTCTTAAGCACGCAATGCATAACGAGCCAGAATCTAACTCGTTTAAAACACAATTCCAAACAGACCAGGGCCTCCTCTCTGAGCAAGAATAACTGCGCACCAGACGTTCACCTCTCGGAACCCTCTTGCAGGAAAGGACAGAAGTCCATTTCGATCTGAGTCGTAGAGAGGACAATGTCCGACTGTATCGACTCGCAATTGAGCGAGAGACAAACTTAAGAATGCCCTAACGACATTTGGAACAGTTGCACCAACACGGTCGACGTCCAGGTCAACAACGTCGACCGAAGTCCATCCAGTGGACGTTGGACACTACAGAACGACAGCACCGTCCGGTTAACAGACGCTTGCTGAGCACCTCGATCTGGTCTTATGGTTGTGGTTCGTTGTGTGAAAAATTGTGTCGAGGTCGAAATATCGAAATATCGAAATATCGAAATATCGAAATTTATGTTGACGTTGTTATATAGTGAAAATGTATTGTAATGTTTTATTGTGTTGTTTGTTATGGAAGTTGTTGATGGAAAATTTGACGTTTGTTAGTTGTGAGTTGTCAGTTTATAGTGGTGTGTGGAGGTGTATTGTATTGTATTGCTGTTGTGTTTTTATAGTGGTTAATTCTATGTAGTGGAGGTGTATATATTTATTTATAGTTTGTTATATGTGCATATGTATATGTATTTGTATTTGTATATATAAATTTGTGGGATTGTTTATTGTGTGAGTAGTGTTATATCGAGCAGGGAACTGTGTGTTGCACGCCATGAAGTACAATAGGAAAGTTTCTCATGTGGTGAGTTCCAATTTGATCAGTATTATTGGTTCTGTTTTCACAGGGCTGGTGGTATTGAAATTTTTGATCAGTAATTCTATTATAAATGTGCCGTTGTTGTTGAAGCTGATTCAAGTGAGAGCGTCGAATTCGTATGTACCTGATTTTCGAGAGACTCCTAATGTAGAGTTTTATGATCTACGTAATTATAAAGGTAATAAAGATGGATGGCAAAGAAATGACAGAATTGTTTTCTGTGTGCCATTGAGGGATGCTGCTGCGCATTTACCTAGATTTTTCGATCATTTGGATAGGATGAGTTATCCTCACAATCTTGTGGACCTATCCTTCTTAGTGAGTGATTCTTCTGATGATACTATGGGTGTTTTGTTGTCTCATTTGCAAAAAGCTCAGTCTCAGGCTGATAAGAGTATGAGGTTTGGGAATATCGAGATTTACGAGAAGGATTTTGGTCAAGTTATTGGTCAGTCGTTTTCCGATAGACATGGCTTTGCTGCGCAAGGACCAAGAAGAAAGTTGATGGCCAGAGCACGTAACTGGCTGGGGTCTGTGGCTTTGAAGCCATACCATTCGTGGGTTTACTGGAGAGATGTCGATATCGAGACTGCCCCAGTAACAATCATGGAGGATTTAATGCATCACGATAAAGATATTATTGTGCCTAACGTTTGGAGACCATTGCCAGACTGGCTAGGTAACATCCAGCCTTACGATTTGAACTCATGGCAAGAATCCGAAGGTGGTATACAGTTAGCTAACCAACTTAATGAAGATGCTGTCATTGTGGAAGGTTATCCAGAGTATGCCACTTGGAGACCACATTTAGCCTACATGAGAGATCCAAATGGTGATCCTGAAGTGGAAATGGAACTTGATGGTATCGGAGGTGTTTCCATCTTATCGAAGGCCAATGTTTTCCGTTCAGGTTCGCATTTCCCAGCATTCTCTTTTGAGAAACATGCAGAGACAGAAGCCTTTGGAAAATTATCAAGAAGAATGGGTTATAACGTCATTGGTTTACCACATTATGTTGTTTGGCATATTTATGAGCCTTCCACTGAAGATTTGAAACATATGGAATGGATGGCTGAAGAAGAGAAGAGAAGAATCGAAGAAGAAAAGTTGAGAGAATTCTATGATAAAGTATGGGATCTGGGATTCGATGATGTTAGAGAAGAATGGGCTTTTGAGAGAGATTCTATCTTGAAGAATATCGACAATAACAGAGCTGGTAATAACAAACAGGAAGCAAATAAATGGTATGAAGATACAGATGAGGAAAAAGACAAACTTTTAGAACAAGAAAAACAAAAAAGTAGAGAAGAAGCTAAAAGGAAAGCTAGAGAAGAGTTCAAGAATAAAGAAAAGGGCAGAGCTGAGGCATTGAAAAAAATAAACAATAAAAATAATCAAGCTAAAAATGATGCTGAAGTAGAAGAGAAGGAAAAAGCTAAACCTAATCAAAACCAAAATGCAGAAGGGGAAAAGAAGCAACAAGGACAACAGCAAGGAGAAGCAAAAGAACAACAGCAAAGAGAGCAACTACAGCAACAACAGAATAATAAAGACTCGAATAAAGAACCTGTTAACCAAAAAAACGCTAAACAAAATGTTCCAGCTGAATTCGATCCACAAAAACAATAATACAAAAAAGAACACTCTTAACCAGTTCCTCATATATTTACACATCTCTACACAGATATCACGTATATACAAATATATTCATGGTATTTCATCAAATAACTAATACCAAATACCAAATGTTGACATAATTATTCAAAGCACGGGGGAACCCCAAATCACAATGTAACTGCACAAGATCAACCGAATCTTCTTAATTACACTCCATACTCATCATTAGTTCAACCTATAACCGTATCCTACTACTTTAACCCAGTTTAATCGCATGAGCATGGCTCTTGTCACATACTTATAGCCTTCTTTAATGGTCAATTCTGACCTGTTTCGTGAAAAGTGATCGATGTTGGCGAAATCTCATTGTTTACCCGGCCTGTCGGTTTTTCTTCTAATTTCCCGCCCATTGATTCTTGTCGGTGGCAAAAGTTACAGTATAAAGAGCATCGATAATTTACCACATAAATATATATATGTCTAAAGTGTGTATGGTAGTCAATTCTGCCAATTAGATAAGATATGTGAGTCAATAGTCTTCTGTTATTTGATCCTGATCGCAAGCACTAGTTGTGTGAAATTTTTTTCCGAATTTAAGGAATATTTTTGAGATAGGGTATATTGTTGAGAAATCGAAGAGTCATAGATTAGGTCCTGATAAGTTTACGTGATTTCGAATCCCTAAGGCTACATATATATAAGGAAAAATGGTTAAGATCTTATTTAAAGATTTCAAGAAGCAGAAAATTTCGCTGGATGTTGATAATTCTAGTACTATTTTGAGTGTTAAGAAACAGATTGCAGAACAGAAAGAATGTGAAGAATCTCAAATTAAATTGATATATTCCGGTAAAGTTTTACAAGACAGCAACAGCGTTGAGAGTTGTGGATTGAAAGAAGGAGATCAAGTTATTTTCATGATTTCAAAGAAAAAATCTACAGCCACTAAAGTCACAGAACCTTCTAAACCTACAGAAACTTCTGAACCTGCTCCTCAAGCTGCTGCAGTTCCAGAAGCTGATGTGGCAGCAGCAGCTGCCATCGCTACAGAGAGTAGTGCTGAAACTGCTCCTGTACAAGCTAGCGAAGACGAACAGGCAGCTACTACGTCTAATGATCCAGGCTTTGTAGTCGGTGCCCAACGTAATGAAACCGTTGATAGAATTATGGAGATGGGTTATGAAAGAGAAGAAGTGGAAAGAGCTTTAAGAGCTGCTTTCAACAATCCAGATAGAGCCGTGGAATATTTATTAATGGGGATTCCTGATCAATTTCAACAACAACAACAACAACAGCAGCAACAAGAACCATCACAACTACAACAGGGCGAAAATACACAATCAGTCCCACCTGTTTCAACAGAGATCAGTCAAGGTGAAGGCGAACTAGCTGAGATAAATGAGGACGATTTATTCGCCCAAGCTGCTCAAAATAATGAAACTGATGGTTTAAGCGGAGCTGGAGCTGCAGGCTCTCAACCAGGTTCCATTGGTTTAACTATGGAAGATTTATTAGCATTAAGACAAATAGTAGCTGGTAACCCAGAGGCTTTAGGTCCATTATTAGAAAATTTGAGTACAAGATATCCACAACTACGTGAACAGATTTTAAGTAATCCAGAAGTTTTTGTATCGATGCTACTTGAAGCTGTAGGTGACAATTTACAAGGTTCGATGGGTAGCGAACTTGAAAATTTGGGATTAACAGAAGGTGCTGAAGCTGAAGAAGGTGCCGAATTCGAATTAGCACAACCACATATATCATTAACTGAAGCAGATGAACAAGCTATTTCTCGTTTATGTGAATTAGGTTTTGAACGTAGCTTAGTAGTACAAGTATATTTTGCATGCGACAAAAATGAAGAAATCGCAGCCAATATGTTATTTAGCGAATACGCTGATTAGTCATTTTAATTACTGTAGCATTTACATTGTGTAACTTTAAGACGAATACTTTAGGAAGTTAAATTTAGTACCTCTCAGCATACGAAGTTTTTGTTATCCAAGTATTAAATGTTTATATATTATTTCTACTTGAATCATATTACCATATGTAAACATAATATATATATATATATATATAAATATATATAATATTAATAAAAACCATACAGATTCTATATTTCATAAATAAAAGTAAAATAAAGATTAATCTGGATATTATAGTCATTAACATTTTAATCTTCAGTTTTGTCAAGAACATCTAAAGATTCCTTAGCTTTTTGACAGTCGTCATAGTTTGATTTATTCTTTGGTGATAAAATATTTGAGAAAGATTTTTGAGATAATCTTCTATTCCAATTTAAAGTTCTTCTAATACTATGAATATATTGAGAAGCTGAAGATTCAATTGTTGGAATTGGGTATGGACTAGTTGACATAGTAACGAAATCACCTTTATCTAATTCAAAATTAATCTTACCATCAAGACAAACCCATGCATTACCTCTAGCCTTAATCGGCACTTTAATTTGTAGAACCATATCTTCAGGTAATATAATTGGTCTGAAACTTAAAGTATTTGGGCAGATTGGAGTGATTGCAATTGCATTTACACGAGGATGAACTAGAGATCCACCAGCACTCAATGAGTATGCAGTAGAACCTGTAGGGGTTGCTATTATAACACCATCACCTTGTGCTTCAGTAAATAATGTACCATCTCCATAAATTTCAATATCAGATAAGTATGGGCATGGACCACGATCAATTGTGGCTTCATTTAAAACATGGTATTCCCTGGCAACTTCATAAGCATATATGGTTTCACCAGTTTCTTCATCGACTGTGGTTGGTTTTCTAGTAAAATGTTTACAGAACAATCTCATTCTAATGTTCAGTTTATTTTCATTATTTAAAACATGTTTTAGGTCTTTTTTAAAATTCTCAAAATTGAAAGTTGTTAGGAAACCTAGAGAACCTAAGGCAAATGACATTATTGGGGGAGTTTTACATTGAAACAAACTCGAAACGAACAGAACAGTACCATCACCTCCTAAGGTAATGACCAAGTCAATCTTATCCCGAACATCCTTAATAGCATCAACACTCCAATATTGTAATCTTTCATGTCTAGTCTTACAATCAGCAATTAACCCCTTTGCATCTAATTCTTTTGAACCATAAAACAAATCTTGAATGTAAAAAGTGACATGAGGGAAACTGGTAAAAGCCCATTCAATCAATTCTCTAGTCAAGTAAATCAACGAATTATCCCCCAACTTGACGACTAGCATAATCTTGTTATAAGTAGAAGCATTTTCATTCAAATTCAAACTTTTCAAATTATTGACAATATCATTATCTTGCACTTTACTTGCTGAATCAGCCATCGTTGTATAAATAATAATAATACGACAATTGAGTATACTATTGCCAGTGAACAATATCAGTGATTTATGTATCCACTCAATGTACCTATACATATACTTTTAAAATAATAATTAAACCTTAAATTCAATTGAAATAAATATTATTTTAAATATTTTCACCTTTAAATTTTTAAAGGCTAATAATATAATAAACAAACAGTTGACAATTGTGATGTTGAAGCCAGTTAACGAATTAAAATTTAATTATGAATACCTGTATGTATAAATTGTGTTACTGTTGAAGGCAACGTTTCTTTTATATATATTATATAAACGATTGATATATAAAATGACTTATCAGTTTACGAATTAAGCTCTACAAGTCCAACTGTCTGATTTTATTAATGGTAAAGCTGCACCTAAACACCAGCCGATTTCATTATTTGCGATTTTTGCGACAGTCTTTAATTCTCTGTGCAATGGTAGTTCATAACCAGTTTGTAGCAAAGCTACTAAATAGGTTAAATCTTGACAGTACAATGAGTCAGAACGCAACTCTTCTACTATTTGTTCGTTAGCGAATGCCTTTGCCCATTCATTTGGACCTTTACAAACAGATTTAGATAATTCTTTCAAATCCTTTAATGTGAAAGTAGAAGGTAAACCTAATTTTTGAGTTCTGTCAAAGAAGTAAGAGAAAGCGTAGATATCATTTGTGGATTTGAAAGCATGAACCAAAGATGGTTGATGAGCACCATTAATTGAACATGGTGGTTGTTCACAAGCGACATCTTTTTTCATAATTTGATCAGCTAACCATCTACATTGTAAACCTGATGGTTTTGATGGACCTGAAAATTCAATAGTATATTCAAAACCGGAAGGCATCTTAACTTTAACATCTTCTACGACAGTACCTTGTGGTAAACATGGAGAAATTAACTTATGTGGAGTTAATGTATCACCTCTAACAATTTTATTATTTTGAATAGCTTCTTCAACGACCAAACTGTTAATAGCATTTCTTGCCTCATTTAGACCATAACCTAAATGGGAGAATTGGTAAAGGGAGTAAGATTGTTCACCAAAAGTTAAATCATATTGATGTTCACCTGGAGCCATTTCTTCACCGGTTTCGAATTCAGGTTCGAATACAATTTGTGTAGAGCCACCACCTAAATCAAAAATAGCGGATGTACTTTTCTTTGAAACAGAATCGATGTTACCTAGTAAGTAATTGGTAGTGACCCAAGCGTAAACACCTTCATCATCACCACCCATAATTTCAATACCTTTACCTTGAACAACAGCGAATGGATAACTAGTAGTCAGATGAGTCTTAACAGCATCTAGAATCAATTCAGATTTTTGATCACCTAATAATCTTAAACCTGCAGTAGCTTTAACAGAAATAGGAGTACATGATTTAACATCATCTGGGACAACTCTAACTGCAATATCTAGAAGTGGATCTAAAGAGTGAGCAGCAGCATTTGTGTCAGTGTCGAAAGAAGAAAGACCTGGTTTCAACATATGGAAAGTTTCATGAATCAACACTGGTGGTTGAGAACAAACATCGAATTCGTAAACGTGGACACGAGAACCAGACGAACCCGCATCAATCATAATAACGAACTGATGAGAAATACCACAACTACCCTTTGCAGCCGCAGGACCACCTTTCTTCAAATTTAAGTTATCAATATCAGTGGATTCTGCAGAGGCATCGGTATCCAATGAACTACCACCAGCTGCTTTATCCAAAGAAGCAGCTAGAGAATCATCTTCTTGTGCTACAGGAGCGTTGTTTGCTACAGTGTCAGCATTTTTCAATGGATCCGTGTTCTCTGGATTTATTTCACCATTCATATCACCTTCCAATTTGGAAGCAGTCTCTCTTTGAGCAGCTCTCAAGGCTTCTGCCTCTTGAGATTCAGAGCCACCATTCCCACCGACAGAAGCACCATCATTTCCAGGCCCGCTAGTGGTATCTTTGAATTGAGATTGTGACGAAGATATCAGACTTGACAAATCAGCACTACTGATCGTAGTTCCGATGCTTTGAAGATCCATTGTTGAGTCGAATGCCTTAAACAAATTTAAAAATATCAGAATAACGAAGAATGCCACGATAGCATACATGGCACGAGGTAACCTTAGCCCAAATGCCCTCATTGTATGTAGAAGTCGTTGTCGTGTGCAGATGCCGTTGTTGTAGTCAGCGATGGGGTATGCGGACGTATATTTCTTGAGATCTTGCACCAGGAGAAGCAACCGGTTCTTCTTATATAAGGCTCCGAATTCTGAATTCCAAACTCCAAACTGGAACTGAGATATGGCATAGAGTGGAGTGCCTTGGTAGTTAGCACTGGTACCTGTTGTAAGTGCCAGGTATGGTCTTGAAAGTATGGTACATTGTAGGAATCATGAAAGAATTTTAATGCCCGATCCAGAAGACGTGTCCAGATCAGAGAGGATGCTGGGGAAAAAAAAAACGACGCCTGTTCCGTTGCTCAAACACGTCCGGGTAAACCACGTGACTGGAAAACCAATCATGTGACCTTGCAATTCGTAATCATGTGACTTATAACTTGGTAATCATGTGACCGGATATTTGTCATAAGAAAAAAATGGGTCTTTCAGATCACATGGAGTTTAACATTTCAGACCCGTTTATATACAAAGTCAGATATATAAGTAATGCGTTAGTTGTGCATTTATCTGTTAACAGCGGTGCAGACTTGTTGGAACAGACAAGTGAACAAGATAAGCGTCAATGAGCAGGAACATTGACAAGGCCAACTCTGCACTGGCAGTGTACCAAGAAGCGCAAGCCGCCAAAGATGGCGGGTATCGTGACTTCTCGCGGTTGAAGAGACCACTAGCAGTGAACAAAGTGAACGATCTACAAGAGGCCTGCGAGTGGCGGCGGCAGGTGGTCGGCGAGACCAAGAGCGTGGTTGCCCGGCTGTTCGACGAGTCGCTGAGCCCCGTGCAGGTGCGGGAGCTGAGCGCAGCCGCCCAGCGGCTGCTGGAGGAGAAGCGGCGGTGGGACTGGCACATCTCTCAGCGACTAGGCGGGGGAGGCAGCGGCGCCGGCGGTGTGTATGGCGAGACTGCGCTGTTTGGGGGCCAGGTGGTGATGGGGACACGGTATTTTGGCCGGGCGCTGGAACTGCCGGAGGTACAGGCGCTGGCGAGACGCCAGCGCCTGGAGACCGAGGAGCGCAGAGCGCAGAGCGATGTAGTGGACGCTGGGCTGGTGCCGCAGGACAAGGGGTCCGTGTACTACGTGGGGGGTGCAGTGGACACTGCATGCGAGCAGCAGCTGGCTCAAGCGCTGCAGGCGCATGCAGGGAATACAAGGGCGGCTGCGGGGGATACGGAGCTGGCGGAAGCTGTGGCGGCAATGGAGATCCCGCGTCAGCAAGACGTGGAGGCCTGGCTAGTGGCACGCAGGAAAGAGAAGCTGCTGAAGGAACTAGCGTTATGAGCGTGCACTTGCACCGGGTCGACCGAGCCGCAGCATCTATTTATAGTAAGGTTGTACAGACATATAGCATGTAGTATATAGGAAATATACGTTTTCGCAGGGTGCTTCGCGCGCTCTGTAGAGCGCGCGAAGCACGTGACAGTTTAAGATCACGCAAAAAAAGCATAACGCAAAAGGATGACCAAAGGCTAACGAGATAAAAGCACCGGCAGTTGTTTGCAAGTGTGTGCAGTAAGTCACTCAGGACAAAGGACTGAGCATCGCAGGAGTAACGATGTTGAAATTGCGGAGAGTATTGTTGTATGTAGTGGTGCTTGCCTCGTTCCTGTTTCTGAGGGGCAGGTACACGGGCCGGTCCGATGGAGAACGGCTGCCTGTGGTGGTGGTCGGGTCGGGTCTTGCCGGGCTGTCGGCGATGAACCAGCTGGTGCAGCACGGCGTCCCAGCCGTGCTGCTGGACAAGCAGGACAGTTTCGGGGGCAACTCCGTGAAGGCGTCTAGCGGCATCAACGGTGCCGGAACTGCCTCGCAGGCGCTGCTGGGGGTCGAGGACTCCCCAGAGCTGTTCCTGGAGGACACATTGAAGTCCGCCAATGGGAGAGGCGAGCAGGCGCTGATGGAGAAGCTGTCGCGGGACTCAGCGGCCGCTATTGCGTGGCTGAAAGAGAATTTCAGTCTGAAGCTGGACTTGCTGTCGCAACTCGGCGGCCACTCGGCCGCGAGGACGCACAGGTCGAACACCCACTTGCCGCCGGGCCTGGAGATCGTCAAGGCCCTCACCAGACGGCTGAAGAACATCGAGCGCGAGGCCCCAGAGAAAGTGCAGATCCGGATGAACGCACGGGTCACCGGCGTCCAGATTGACAAGTCGACCAACAGCGTCGAGTACGTTGTGTACGCGGACGCAGATAACGTCGAGCACAGGTTGGCCACGCACCACGTCGTGTTTGCCACGGGCGGGTTCGGGTACTCGAAAGACATGCTGCAACAGTATGCGCCGGCGCTGGTGAGCCTGCCGACCACGAACGGTGCGCAGACCACGGGGGACGGGCAGACGTTGCTGGCGGGCCTAGGCGCGGAGCTGGTCGACATGGATCAGGTGCAGATCCATCCGACGGGGTTTGTTGACCCCGGCGACAGGGGCAACAACTGGAAGTTCCTAGCCGCCGAGGCGCTGCGTGGGCTGGGCGGCATCCTGCTCAGTCCGTCGACGGGGAAGCGGTTTGTCAACGAACTGACCACCCGGGACAAAGTGACCCGGGCGATCACCACGGCGTGTGCTGACTCAGGCACCGTGTCCCTGTTGGTGCTGAGCGACGCCACATTCCAGGAGTACCGTGCAAGCATGAACTTCTACATCTCTAAGGGTCTGATCCGGAAGCTGTCCGTTGCCGCTTTGGTCGAAGCGTTCGCGCTTCCGATCGCTGCCGAGGAACTGGCTCATGATCTGGTTACGTACTCCACAGCGAAGAATGACGAATTCGGTCGCACACATAGAATCAATACGTTTGGCGCAGAGATCACGGCAGAGACGGAAGTCTACGTTGCCGAGATCACTCCTGTCGTGCATTTCACGATGGGCGGTGTTCGGATCAATGAGCATTCTCAAGTACTGAATGCGGAAGGGTCCATTGTTGCCACTGGTTTGTACGCAGCTGGGGAGGTCACCTACGGTGTGCATGGTGCGAACAGGCTGGGCGGATCCAGTTTGTTGGAGTGCGTTGTCTACGGTAGAACTGCTGCCGAGCATATACGTAGCGGTTTGTGATTCGTGTCTGCGACACAAACGCGACAGCGAAAAAAACTACAGAAATTATAGTTTATTAATTGTAAGTGTATATTTATTTGTATAGCCGTTTATGCACTTCTATGTAGGATTCGTGAATGTATACGTTTTGGCAGATTGCCTGGGGCTGCTGGGGTGCTGTCGGGGTTGATGTTGGTGTCACAAGCTAGAAATTCGAGAATTAGACGACTTCTTAAGGGATTTAAAGCCAGTAGCAATGTGAATAGTGATTCCGAGAAACGATGCTTTGGTGTGAAGGAGAAATTGCGACGGCTTAAGATGAAAATACGTAAGAAGAAGAATGTCGCTAAATGTGAAAAAGAGGATATTTTAGTTGATGATGGTAGTTGCGCATTGGCTATAGACGATTCTTTGGAAATGACGACGCTTGACCCGGGGAAAGGGATTAGTGATACAGTATGTGATGGTGAGTACGATGAAGCGCAATTTTCCGATTTTGTGGAATGTTTGAATAATAGATTCAATATAAATGATGTTGCGACGACCGATACTGCGCAATATAGTAGCCACCTACTGGGAAAAGACTCCCCCGCAGTGGCAGATAACAACTGTGCAGCAATTGCGAAAACAAGAGAAACGCCGGTAAGATCAAGAAATGTGCTTCCCTCTGTGCATGAACTTATGAGTCTTATCGATAACGAATGCGACTATTATAATTCTTTACCGCACACTCTAATAACGAACCCTGATATCCTACTAAATGAAAAAAGTTCACAATTAGACGATACTTTTATCAGTGACTACTCATTGTGTTACTAGATCATCAAATTCGGCCATTGGTGTCTCTTAATATCTACCTTTTAAATAAAGGCGTGAAATCTATTGTATGAAACTAATAATCTGAAAATGCCAAAACACAGCGAATACAAACACTTATAGGAGCGCAAGTGGTTTAGTGGTAAAATCCAACGTTGCCATCGTTGGGCCCCCGGTTCGATTCCGGGCTTGCGCATATACTTTTTTGAAATTTTGAAATTTTAACCTTCATCGCAGGTTTCAATGAACTTTTCTAATATAAAATACAGAATTTAAGGAATTCGTTGACTACAAGAGGAGTATATGTAGCGCTAGCTTTCCATTCACAGGTCTCATCCGTGTACTCTACCTTGCTAACCTCAAGCACGGAGTGTCTAACTGTTTTTTTGCTATGTATAGAAATAGAAGAAGAAGAGGAGGAGATAATAATCAAGGTATCACTGGTCCGAATTCTGCTTTAACCCAATTTTTAAAAGAAGAAGGTATTAGTGCAGAGACTATTCGACAGAGGTGGTTAGAGTCGACTGGTGCAAACGCTGAAGACAATGACAAACAAGTGGTGAAAGAAGAGGTTATTGAAGAAACACAAACAGTCAAGGTTGAAGTGAAACAAGAATCGATTAAGAATGCTCAGGAATCCAAGGTGAAAATGGAATCATCTGGGGAATCATCTGCTGAGTCCTCTAGCGAAGAAGAAACTAGCACATCTCGTAAGAGACGGTTACGTATAGCGGCAAACGATAGTGATGAAGAGGAATACGAGGATGAATACACTCCAGTTACTTCCACACTAGATAAATCACCAATACGGAAGTCAGCTAGATTGCATCCAAACGATCCTGAAGTATTGAAGAGGAAACAAGAGGTGCTCCAAACACGTAAGAGGAAGAAGGCAAGATCAGTGAATATTTTGAGCAAAAAAACGTTTTCTGTACCTAGTTTACAGTCTCTCTGCATTTCAAATATAAGTACGAATATTTTGAAAATACAAACGGAAGCTAAAGAAAATGAAATGGATAATTCCCCTTCTATAGTTTATTCCAAAGTGCGAGACACTTTAGGTAATATATCATTAGATAATTTGAGAAATTTATCAAATGCCCTATCAAAAAATAGATCACTAAATGATCAAACGTTACAGTTATTTTTAAGATCTGATTTAAGAAGTTTAACCTTCGAAGATTGTTCCAAAATTTCATACGATGGGTATAAGTCATTAGCAATATTTTCTCCTAATATCAGTCATCTTTCTTTACAAATGTGTGGTCAATTAAATAATGAAGCACTGTTATATATAGCAGAAAAATTACCAAATTTAGTGTCTTTAAAATTAGATGGTCCTTTCCTAGTTAATGAGAATACCTGGAGTGAATTTTTCAAATTAATGAAAGGTAGGTTACAAGAATTCCATATTTCAAATACTCATCGATTTAATGATTCATCACTTCGGAGTCTGTTAGTAAACTGTGGTCCAACTTTGCTATCTGTAGGGTTTTCAAGATTAGATCGTTTATTTAATTATGCCCTTCTACCCCAATATTTGAATAATGAGGAATTTCATACTTTGTCGATACAGTATCCATATGATGAAAAAGATGTCGATGATGAAGTAGTGATAAATATATTAGGACAAGTAGGTTCATCCATTAAACATATAAACTTAGACGGATGCCAATCTTTAACCGATTCCGTTCTACTTAATGGTTTTTGTGCATTCTTGAACAGTAATAAAAATATCGAGACTATATCATTTTCAGAATTGGATCAGATAACTGATGATGGATTGATTTGTTTCTTATCACAAATTCATTTACCAAATTTAAAATCTTTTAATATTCATCGATGTTTGAACATAAGTGATCTGTCCATAGCAGAATTATTTGTAAATGAAGCAAAAAATTCTATTTTAAATTTGAATCTGAATTCATTGAAAGAACTTAAACCTTCTGTTTTTGAACTTATGGCTCTTCCAAATTTAGAGACTCTTAATATAGGTTTTATACCCTGTGTTGATGACAAAGTAATAGATATTATTCAAAACCAGAATGAAAAGCTAAAAATTATTGAAGTTTTTGGTGACAACAAAATTACTTCAACTGCGACAGTTAAGAAAGGTGTTACTCTAATTGGCAGACAAAGTGACAGTATATAATTATTTATAATAAGAGAAGTGAATAAACATTATTAAAGACCAATTGTTGTTTTTTTATATGCTCTAAATGCTAATGGTCTAAATTATTTAGTTAATTTATTTCTATACTCTTTCGATAATATGTCTACATATTTTAATGAACGATTTAGTTTATCAATATTTTTCAATGTTGGTAAATTAGGCACTTTATTTCTAAAAGATTTCGATTGATATTCTAAAATAGTATTAGATATTTGAGGTTTATCCATTAATATACCAGGATGACCACTTTCTTTGAAATCTGATTGTTTATACCAGTCACTCTTTTTAAATTTATTAATATTTGGATTAAATCCATATCTATTCAGAGCTAATGTTTGATGATCAAATGAATACATTAAAGATTCATTATTTTTTCGTTTATATGAACTTGTAAATTGATGATTTTTAATGTTTGAGTTAATCAAATAAAATGTTTGGTAATCCATTAGAATATCATTTATAATTTCCTTTGGTAAAGTTATTTCTTTTCCAAGTTGAGATATAAATGAATTAAGTTTATTAAAATTTTTGCTGGACTTTTCAAACTTATAATATGTTAACCAAAAAGTTGAAGATGATTTTAAAATTGGCATTTTCATAAATTGTGTAAATAATTTTATGGTTTGCATTGTGTTTTTTAATACTAACCAATTCATTTTGATGAGTTCTACAATAACGATGGGTAGTGTCATATCAGTAGTTATTGTCTGAAGATATATATCTTTGTTAACTTTGTTGTGTAAATAGTTCTCTATGGCTTCATTCAAAAAAGAAGTATATGCACTTTGCTGAGTAAGAATTTCTTTATCGGATTGAGTTAGATCAGATGGGAACTTATGCTTTTTAATTAGAGATAAATAATCAGTCATGAACTTTATTTCGTTGGGCCAGATTGTAAGCAAATAACCAAATGTCCTTTCTAATACGGAAAAAATGAGATCTTTATCAGTAGTGTACCTATCCATTAAACATGTAATATAATTCATTCTAAAGGACTTGTACTCCTCTGGTAGAATTTTTATACCTTTATTTAATAATTTGATAAGTTCATCGTTTGTAACGTCATTTTTTTTAAGGAACTCTAAATACTTATTCCAAAAATGTTCGTAATAATAGCATGGGATAAGGCATCTTTCAAATATGGATATAACAAATTTTGAAGAAAGCTCCAATTTTTTACTATTTGCCATTAGAAAATCTAGATAGCCATCCCAATTTTCCAATTCCTCTTTCGGCAGAGGTGTTAAATTAAAGAAATTCTGTTTAATCTTATTCTCAAATGTCCAAATTGCATTTACTACAGTTTGCATTCTTTTAATTTGTGAATCAACTGTACTTTCTTTAATGTCCCATTTTTGAGACTTGATTAATTTTTTATATTCAGTTCCATACCTTGCATAATGATATATTGGATAAGTAATTAATTCTTCATAAATCTGCTTCAGATTTTTCCATTCGTTATGACTTCCTTCAAATGCAATGTACTTATTCCAGAATGGGTCTGACATAAACTGGCAACCTATATATATTTTAGCCTCTTGAAGCTTCTCTCTAATGAGAACAACGTTATCAGGACTATTCGCACACAACACATTCAAATAATCCATCCATAATTCTAAACAAGTAGGGAACGCCTTAACTGCATCGTCTAACACCTGTATCGAAGCATCCAGCCCAAAAAGCTGATATTTTATAGCAGTATATTTCTTCCAATAACCAAATAAAAGCGGATATTTGAACAACAATTGTCTCATCATTAAATCCAAACTATTCTTAATTTTCAAATTGGGAGACTTGTACTTCAACACAACCTTCTCGATCTGCTCCACCATCGCATTCAAAGAACCGATATCATCCCAATCTACCTTCAAATACACATCGACTAACCCACTATTATCATTCTTAAAACTTGAATCCAACTCATCCAAAGCATTAGTCCCCATCACCGTCTCTTTACCGGTAATCGTCATCGCAACAAAACTAAACCTAAATGCACACACACATCCACAGATCGATCCACTGGCATCACAATATGCTCACCAATGCACCCTCAACGCATCGAAACAACACAACTTTTTATCCATCATCACTTTAATAAATTTATTGACCTTTGAAGTTTTGAAATTTTGATGCCAGTCTATAATTAAAAACTGAAAAATTTCGATGTCTATAAAATAACAAATAATTATATGTAAATATATGAATGTATAAGTGTGTTAATGGAGCTAGTTTGTGAGTTGGAAGGGGCAGTAGGTCGACGAATTGCTGGTAGTTGAGTTACACGATCTGTAGAGGCAGTTGTGGTTTCAGAGATAGCGGGTCTTTCTTTTGAAGTGGTGAAAGGTTGTAATTGTTTTTTGTTTTGACGATAATTTTGATAATAACATCATGTCGATTCGACCAGTGAATTTGGATGATCTTCCGGAGTTGTCTTTTGAGGATCTGGATACGACGTTGAACAAGATTGATATGGATAGGAGGCGTCCCAAGAAGCTGGACAGCCAGGTCCTGGAGAATAGGAAGAAGAAAGAGTTGTCTCCTGTTTATAAGAACAAACAATTGAATGATATCATGACACCATCTTTAACGGCAAGTTCTGAAGGCACTACGTTCTCGAACCATGATAGGAAGTATTCGATGGATAGTAAGACGGATGATGACCATTTTTATAACATGGATGAGAAAATAAAAATGGATGATGATTTTTTTAATGATTTTGAAGAGTTTCAAAATAAAGAAGAAGGGTTTGATCAAGCATTGAAGATTCATTTTAAATTGGACACTAAATCTCCAATTGAGAATGAGTATGATGAAGAAGAAGAGGAAGGTGAAGAGGAAGAGGAAGAGGAAGAAAGTGGGAATGATTTTGAGAGGTATAGAGGTAGAGAAAAACATTATTATCATGAAAAGGTTGATAAGTTGAATAATGCATTCAATAAGAAAATAACTTGGACTAAACAAGATAAATATGCACATAAAAATGATAATAGACAATTAAGGAAACCTAGTTCAATGATGGAATTAAAACCATACGTTTTAACAAATTCTAACAGGAAACATGAAAATGAATCAAGTAAACATCGTCTTCAAGGAAGTAAGTCATCGAGCAATTTAAAAGATCGTAAGAATACTGAACTTAAGTTAAAAAAATCCATGCCAATTTTAAACTCTAAATATGATAATAGAAAATACATAAGCAATTTTGATGTCGATACTGAGTATAATTCTAATTTTGAAAATATTCAACGTTTAAAAACATTTGAAGAAGAATCTATAAACGATGAAGATGACGATTTTCTATTTGATGAAAGTTTAATTAAGCCCCAATTTTCAAATAATCCAAATATTATGAATAATAAAGTTAGAAGTCCCACAAGAATGAGTATATCACCTTCTCAATATGATATAATACAAGGTGAAACTTTATTAACTCCAAGGTTACAAAAAAGACAAAAAGATTGGAATAATAGACATGAACAATTAAAAATTTTTAAAGAATATGGAATCAATAATAGAGAACAAGATAGACAAAATTTTCCTAATCTTTTTAATAGGATCAAAACCATAAAACAAGAGATAGACCATAACACTCCAATAAAAAAGGGTAAAATGTATTACAATCCTGATACTCTAAATTGGGAAGGTAATGATAAAATACTAGAGAAATTTCAAGTTGTTGGTGATAATGATAATAAGAGACCTGTTTTAATAAGAAGCAGATCGCCAGATAAAATGATTAAACAAAAAGTAAATTCTGTCAATATAACAAGTGAAAATCCAAGAATTGTAGGTAAAATGATGTTTGATGAAGTTAATCTTCGATGGGTCAGTTTAAATGAACACGAGAAAGATCCTTTTCAAAACATTCCTGATTTCAAAGTTCCATCAACAAATCATAATAGAACAAATGGTAGCTCAGTTTCATTAAGAAAGAAAGAAAGTATTGCGAATTTATCACCATTCTTGAGATCACAAAGTCATAGAATTGAAAACTTTAAAACTACAGATAATTTAACTAGATTCTATTCCACAGGAAACTATACTAGTCAATACAGTAATGAAGAATTATCTGCTTTCCAAATAAGTAGTAAAATAATTGAAAGATTTTATCATGAAGAGAATAAATGGATTAATAAGATGAATGGTTGGATGATTTTAAATAATAATGCAGAAACTGAAATGGAACTGCAAGAATTGTGTATTACTAAGAATAAGCATATGTATGAGATTCGGAACATGGTTCTAAATTCATCTAGAGGATAATAAATAAATGGACAATTGAATTTATAATAAAAGTAAGGTGTAGTCATTAGATATATAAATATGGATTCTTATATAATTTATAACATAAAATAGATTCAATGAACTAGGTGAAACAAATCTCGTTATTTTTATTAGAATTACAGTTAATTGTTGTTGTGTTTTTTTTTGTAGATTTTCTATATGTGTGTTTTTTTTTTTTAATTTTTATGAGTTTTATTCGAGTTTTAATTTAAAAAAAATTAATAATTAATTTTTACTCTTTTAATTTGAATTTATATGAAAATTAGTTATTAATCCATTGGTTGTTGAGTTCTTGAAACAATTTTTAATATTTATTTATTTTATGTTTTTTTATGGCTTTTTTATTGTGTTTTAATAAATTTTCTACTCTCAATTTGTCATAAATTTTTACCTTTATGATAATTGGAGAAAAAATTAGTTTAGCATTATGCAATATCAGATGTAGATATAAGTTATGTTAAAGTTGTTCATTAGGATTTGCACAAAAGGGAATCATGAAATCATTAAATATAGAAAAAGAATAAATGAATATTTAATAAATCTATAATCAGTCCTATTTTTCTTTCTTTTCCTCCTTGGTTTCTGGTTTCACTTGAGGTTGTCCTTCAATAATTGCTTCTGGATCAATGCTCTTTCTATCTAAAACCAATTGTTTTAATTTAGGAGAAACTTCATAAAGACCGAATCTTCTAAATCTTCTAATTTCGTTATTCATCTTACCAATATCACCTTCACATAAATCTATATTTTCTTTCAAATTTTTCTCTAATTCAATATAATATTCTTCACTTAAAACGAATTGTTTCTTTTCTTCCATGGTTTTAAAAGTTGAATTAGTAAATCTATCCTTTAATGGGGTTTGGAAACCTTCACCATCTTTTAAAACTAAACCAGGACGAGCTGCGGTCTTAAGTTTATTAGCTTTATAAGCACCAACTGGACCACCATACTTCTTTACGATGTAGTTGTAGTAATTAGTTTGATAGTCGTAGTAACCGGCTTTTCTTGCACCCATCCAACCAATATTCATTAAAGTTTTCTTTAAATTTGGATCGTAAAGATTCCTAGTTCTTGCTTGAAAAATCTTAATTGGATTGAAACTAATTGGGTTACCAATACCAAATTTAAAAATTAAAGTAATAATAAGAACTTTAATTAGATGAATGGTGAAAAAAGCAACTTGAGCCCATTTAGTATTATAATTGACTGTAATTTCATCTTTTAACTTTTGAGTCATATCAGGTAAACCATATATTTCCATGAATGGTAATACTACATGTCTTGAAATTTGATTTGATAAACAAATACCTGGAGTTGGTGAAATCAAATCAGGTAAATCAGTATATAACCAAAATAACATGAATGCAGTATAAAGTAAGATATTAAATTTCGATAATTCCCATTGTGGAACAATTAATTGACCTGGCCATAATTGTTTCAATAGTGGCTTTGTCTCATCTAAATCTTCTAAATATTCTGGATCATCACTATGGGCATCAAATATTAAACATCCACCTTCTGTTAAGTAACCTGGATGTGTCGATTTATAAAACTTGATAGGAACTGATTTATAAAATATAGATGGTCTCAACACCATTAAATTACTTAAATCTGTCTTAGATTTAACTTTGAAAATATTAATAATTTTGGACTTAATAGTATCTTCTTCATTAATTTGGAAAGCGTAATCATGCGCGGCATCTCCATTGAATCTAACGTATATCTCCATTGTTTCGTCTTCGATTAATTGTCTTTCTTTATAATTTTATATCAAGCTAAGCTATATTTAAAAAAAAAAAATATCTTAAGCTCTATTAGTGGTATCGTTACTTTCCAGTTATTGTAACCGTATTTTTCCTCTTAATATAATAATATTGAGGTAATATATACGCGGGGAAGGGAGAGGTTAGGGAAACAATAAATTGAATTTACTAATAATTTCCTTTTTTTCACTACTTGAAGTTGCTAATGGTCTAAGTTATTTCCCAACTATCGATAACAGTAACAACAATTCTGCTTTTTTATGGCTTATTGGAAAACGAACAAATATATCTTTGCATATATATATATGTTTCAATTCGTTTAATCTGCCATATTAATTTAAGTATAAATTTTCATTTGTAATTTCAATATTTTAATTTTCAATTTTTTTTTGAGCGGGACAAAATGAAAAAAAAAAGTATTTGTATGTGTGTGTATGTAGCAATGAAATGAAAAAAATTGAAAAGATAAAATGAGGGTGACAGTCCTGGTATAAAATGACGAACAATTGAACAGACGCACTCTTGCACGCGATCGCCATAGACAGGAAGTGTCTCTCTTTTTACCTCTTTCACCACACCATATAAATGAAAAGCACTCAGAGACACGCCTGAGCATCTAGCAAAAATATTACGGAAAAACATTTTTGCTTGTGCATGTGTATCGCTGTATCTGTATGGGTTTGTGAGTCTGTCCGTCCGTTCTTGCATGGTTGCATGATTTTTATTGTGATTAGTTTGCTATGTATATGTTCTGTGCACTCTACCTCAGAAGACAAAAGACAAAACGTGTAGTGCAGACTCTGACAATCGCATACACACACAACGGTCTCTCTAACAAACGGCTGGACTCCACAGTGAATAATGATATGCATTTTCTTCCCTGAAAACAAAATTGGGTGGCGAAAAAAGAAAAAATCAATACAAAAAAATCCAATCCAATCAAATTATGCTCACTGCATAGCCCTCCTTATCTTCTCTTGAATTTACAGAACAGAGAAAGTAACGTAGGATACTTTACGAATAAAACCCATAACCAAGGAGAAATATAAAAATTAAGGCAGGCGGAAAACAGTCCATAATGGCAACAAAGATAAATTTGTTGAATATTTTATTTTTCCTTATATTTTTCACATTCAGGCGTTTAACCCCGCCCTACGGTTTCAAGTCACAGGATGATAAACAATTTACTACAATAAAAAAAATTGGGGTAAACCCGAACTGTTGATCCGAAAAAAAGAAACGGAATTACTCAGCAGTATTATAAGCTTACTTTTACTTTGCCTTAACTTACCTTGTCTTGTCGTTTCTTCTTTTCCTTTGAGGGTAATGACACTTCCTAATGCACTTTCAATTCTTTCGCTCCGCGGCAAACATTTTTGATAATAGTATCAACATTCAAATTTTCCACTAGGGTATGAACCATTGGCGGCAAAATTCTTCCATACCATATAGCTGTAACGGTTTTTTTAAGTTCCTGGTATCTATAATGGATGACGTTTCCGGCAAACTTATGCCCACTGATATGCGAAACAATGCCAATGTTACTTTTAGTATCTAACGTCTTATATTCGTGAACTAATAATGGTGCAAGGGAACCGCATCTACAGTCCCTCTCCATATGTCCGCAAACAAGAACCCAGTCATTATGCAATTGCTTTCCAACAAATGTTTTCTGGTCTGTGAGTTTGTGGCTTTTCGTGGGGGGCGTCGTGGGAGATGTTGTGGGAGATGTCACAGCTGGCGGTTTGTTTAAATAATCTTGGAAACTTAACTTCTTGGCCCCATCCATATCCCTAGTAATGAACCGGATGAACTCAATTGCTTCGGATGTATCCGTTCCCAGTCGGTACAGTTTCATTTCAGGTATCACGTAGACTAGCGCGTGTTTCTTAGGGGCAACCCCTGTTTCTTGTGAGATCTCTTGGCTTTGTTCTAACTTCACCACGCTGGTCAAGACTCGGTTTTTGTTCATTTTATTAATTTCATCTCTGAATGTGGAGATCAGATTGTAAGGCCAAGAGTCATTCATCTCCAATCTACTACCCCAACCTTTTTTCCAATTGTTGGAATTGGCTTCGTCTAGAACCATTATATGCATGTCGTAATTGGGGATCGTGGGTAATTCATCATCTGTGTCGATCCTTTTATCCGAAGGGAAACTGCTATTGAATTTGTTAAACAATTTCAAATTGATTAATGATTCAATTGTGCGATAATGCATTCTTCTCCTTTTTACCAAACTTAACAATGACATAGCTGTTTGTTTTCCCTATGTTTTTTTCTGCTCCGTGTCAAAAGAAATGATATCCTCCTATCTGGTAACGTAGAACAGGCTAGAAAACTTAAATGTACTTATATCCATCATTTATATGCAGATTATTTTCTTCTTACGATGGTGACCCCATTGTCTCACGCTGTTGGCGCTAGCCGAAATTGATGATTTTCTTTTCTGTAAGGGTTCCTTTCCTAGCAAGAGGGATCTCTGCATGTATAGGTCTCCGGGTTAGGGCGTGCTGTGACTACGGATTGAGTAAAAAGTTAATTAATTAATTAATTATTATGTATTAGTAAAAATTATCAGGGTATTATTATGTAGTTAATTATATGTATTATTAGAGTATGAGCAGCGATGCAACTGTTACGGTACTGAAATCAGCAGAGACCGGTACGTCATATTTATTCAAACAGAACCGTCAATTTCTGATTTCGTTCTAGTGTTACGAATAGTGAAGAAATTAATTCCTTTGCGTTGTTGCTCTGGCAATTGTTCTAAATGCTCATCGTTGACTACTTGGTGCATGGTGGTGACAGGGGCGGCTGTGGGTATTTGTGGAGTCGCAGCAGTTCTAGTGCCTCTTGAGCGAGTAAACAGTTTTTTGAAACCTTTGTGACCGGTGTACGAATTCGATCTTCTATGTGCAGGATTGTAAATTGGATCATATACGTCATTGATATTCCCCATACTGATTGAGTGGCTATTGTACATGGACATGATCTGTTCCGTGGTCAATATGCATGCCTCGATCATGGAAAGCGCTGCACTGGCCCATGCAATACCAAACAAATCACTTCCTAACTTGGCATGGTTTACACCAGTACTGTTGAATGCATCTCTGGCTAATACACTAGCTGCAGTTTGAAGCACTACAGCAGTCACGTTGAACAAACACCCTACAGCCGTTAACAGCAGACACACCCTAGCAAACTCAGAAGACACCCATGATATCCCATACAAAAGAAACGTGATACCAATGAATGATAAAGATATCCAGAAGAAGCAGAACGAAAATCGGGACAAATAGTAGAATGTGTCCCTGTCATTTATGAATTTATGTGGAACATTGATCTTCGTGTGGAAATTGTCTACTGGTGAAATTGGTGCTGCAGGAGACAACCCACTGCCACAGTTCGTTTCGTCTGTATTGACAACTTCACATGCCCCCCAGAAAGTCCATCTTGTCACATCCGGGGCATTAGGTATATTGGTTGTATTGGCCTGAACCCAGAAAAAATTGTTTATAGGATAGTCATTAGTGCTACCAGAAATAATTATCAGGATCAGTAGCAAGGTATTCCCCGCCAGAAATAGTAACGTCAGCAGCTTAGTCAAAATAGACCAAGTTTTTTTCATTGTTGTTTTTGTTATTGTTATGTGTTATGTGTATAACTATTCTTTGGCCAGTTCTTTTTCTACCATCACGATGAACAGCTCCCAAACACTTCCAATTTCAATACAGTACACTTATCCATACATATATACATATATATAAGTGTGTGTGCGTGTCTTTATATATCTATGCATCACTTATCTCTTACCCCTCCAAAAACGATCATAGAGCTAACTTCACAGAGGTCACATACTCTAGATAGTTGCCATGTTATGTTTACCTATCTTTGTTTTTCTGCTGCATTGGATAAACATCAAAACTGTACGGCAGGGTATGCAGAAGATTTTCTTGCGATGTCTTTTTCAAACAGTTCATATCGAAATTTTTGTAGTTTACCACTATGAATATACTGTTGTTGTGTAGACCGACAACAAGACTCCCCGCAGTACGTGAGAATATGCCAATCACTCAGAGAAGTAACTGTGCGGAGGAACATTCGTCCTGTTAATAATTGTTGTCTCTCGCAAGAGTGAGCCATACGTCCGCATATACGTATGAAGGTGCTTGTGCTGTTTGGTCTCCGTTGGATGTAACTACGGGCGGTATCTACGGTGTTTCTGTGGTTCTCCTCTTTTGAGGCTTCGGTAAAGCTGTTTTGACCACTGCCGTAGAAGCATTGCAGCTCTAAAAAGTTTGAGGACAAGGAGAAAAAGTGGGAAAGAAAAAATGAGGAGTAGAAATTGGCAGAACACTCTTTATTATTATATTTGCCGTTTTAGTTAACTTATTACTCGATGCCTCTATTATAAATATGAAATATAGACATAATTTCAATAAGCTACTATGTTGACGAGGCTGGCGACACAAATGTCTACTAGGAAGGAGACGGGATTATGCGGTGCCAGTTTCCATCATGAGGATAAGATCTGGTAGATGTTATCAGTCTTAGGAAAACGCATTTATGGAAACTTCTCCATGCATTAAGCCCTGTTTCTTTGAATGATGTGTAATGCGGAATGTGAATTCTATTGTGGAACTATATTTAGGTATACAAATATGTATGGATATATATATAAATGTATTTATGCAGTGCTTAGGGTTTGTGTTGTGTTATTTTGGATTAGCTAATGTTTGGGTTTCTTGTTAGTATGGTCACAATCCGGTTCGAATGAATCATCATGTAATTCGAAGTCATCTCCCGTCTCATTGCCACAATCTTTTTCAGGTAGTGATAAGTTTTGTCTTTCCTTGTATTTATCCCTCTCGATACTGATCGGAATCATCGACAATCGATATTCTTTCTCCTTTTTGGTGTTACTATCGTTTTTCTTGTCAAAATTGAAACTATGTTTAGTGCCAAGCAACTCATTTTTCTTCTTGAGACACCACAATTCAATATCGTGTACGCTGGGTTCTTCTTTACTATCACGTATATTCTGCAGAATATCGTTTATGCAATCGATGTATCCCTTGTGTTGTAAAAGAGATTTTTTTTCGTTAGACAATCTATATAGTTTAGCAACGCTATTGGCAGCAAATTTAAATTCTCTTGCAATCTCATCTTGCAAGTAGTCGATGGTCTGTACAGTAGGTGGCTGTTCAGGGGGCAGGCATGCCTCTAGGTTTCTTAACTTCTCCATTTCTTTCTAATTTATACTATGTGATCTGTTCTCCATATTACATATAAATATAGAGTACTAGAACAATTCACAAAACATTACCAAAAATTTTTTTAATTGCAAAACTTTTTGTATTTGTGTAGTATATATATTTGAATATATATATTTGCGTGAGTGTGAAAAATTTACTATGGGCAATAAAAAAAGTCTCCCGGGGGCGAGTCGAACGCCCGATCTCAAGATTACTTTGTTAACACATTACAGTCTTGCGCCTTAAACCAACTTGGCTACCGAGAGGATTTTGTTGTGTAGTCTAGAAAAAAACCATTCTTCACTATGTTAGTTTGTCAAGATGTACATACTATTCAACTATGTTTGCGGAATAGTTAAATGAGACTATTTTAATGTTTATCGAAGAAGCCTACAATATGTAATAGATACTTTATCTTAAAAAGATAATGATGTAACGCAATTATGCTCTTCAAAATAACCTGAAAGCAACGGTGATGTTCTTGAATAGAGTGTACGAATCAGGTAAATGAGAATAACTTTAATGGATACGAATTATTACAAAATTATTAATCCTTAGTATATATATATTTATATATGAATTCAATCTGTGGTCATTTCATAGATTGATTGTTTCAATTCCAATGCTGGGTTATTAAGCCAGGTGAAGAAAACAAATATTATTTCTTTTATAACTTATACTTTCTAAATAAAGAGAGAATTTATTATGAAATGAAGTAGTCACTCAAATAACAATATAATATAGTATCTTTGCGCAAGTGGTTTAGTGGTAAAATCCAACGTTGCCATCGTTGGGCCCCCGGTTCGATTCCGGGCTTGCGCATTTATTTTTCCATTTTTTGTTATTGAGAATTATACCATGTACTCTATATGAATGAATGAATACAATGAATGCCTATAATGTATGATTCAAACCATTATAATTACATTCTTGGATAATTCCTTGAATTTAATAACAAATATTTATTGAGTATTTTTAATTTTTACAGAATTAATACAATAAAATGTAAGGAAAATAATGAATATATAACTATTTTGAGAAATCTAGAAGATTATAATTGCGTATGATCAAAAATGGCGAGCAGGTACCATTATGATACCAATTCTTACCTTTAATGCGTATTTTCTGAAACTTTTTGTTGAAATTGTTGTATAAGATCATAACAATTCAATGGTTTCCCAGAATTGTCTAATAGACATTTCAATAGTTGTCTTCTTGCGCCATCATTTTCATCAAATGATTTGAACTTCTCTTTCTTTGCGGTGTCATTATTCTCAAATAATGATAATTTTCTATTCAAATCGTCAATTTTCTTCTCCAACAGCTTTGTAGAGAGTAAATTCTCGTTCGACAAATCATCAGCACTTGTAACCAAAGAAGTCTCTAACTTCGTTTCAAACTTCTTTAGCGTGTCTTCCTCCAATTGACTTAGCCTTTCAGACACTCTCTGTTCAATATATCTATCCGCAATTTGACTTCTGGTAAAATCCGTTTCCCTTGAGGCTTCTAAGCTTGCAAGCAACGCTTCCGAAAAATCAACCTGAGATCTGGGTATGAAAACTTGGGTTTCCGACGACTTCGAAGCTTGACCACCCATAATTAAACTACAATCAATATTATTGTAAAAGATCTCTATCCAAGTAAAAAAAATTCAGCCAAATCCTGAGCACCAGTTTCACTCACCAAAGTAAACACGTTTCTCAAATTTCCTGCCTACCGCTATAAACTGCTACTAAACACTTTCTAGTGACCTTGCAACCGTCCAGATAACCTCTAATTACCAATAGAGCACAACAGTAATTCATCCTTTATTGCAGTAATTAGTTATATATATAACAAGAAGTTCCAAATCTTAGCCAAAGGGACCAATTAGATGAAACGTCACGTTTTACGACACGAAAGACGCCGGTTATTTAGTGGCATCACTCCAGAAACGTCACTAAATGGCTGGCGATTTATTGAGAAACAGATGTAGATAGTCGCTGACATTATATACAAGACTGCAGTAATGTCCAGTATGCCTCGTAATTTGATTAATGCCATAAAACCTTACATACAGGTGCTATCCACTTCAATCAACGGAAGCAAAAATGTGCATTGTTGATGACACAGTAGTTGATAACTGCATCATTGTTTATATCCCAGTAAATATCGTAATTATATATTTTACAATGTCTATATGTAAGATTTCTAAATAATGTTAGACCACCTTGGAAATTTTGGCAGGTGACAACATGGCATCTCGAAGGTTCTGAATCTATGATCAGAGACAAAAAACACATTACAACTAGGGTTTAGATATTATCCAGATACCAAGATACATCTTGCACTTAGTATTAGGTAAGTGTGGCAAGTGGTGTTTTCGTTCAGTATTATATGGCCCTGAAGAATAATCTTTCCTTTTGCATATGTGTGCCCTGCAAAAGCCATCCGGTTCTCGTGTGTGGCCTTGGTTGAAACATACCTGTTTTGTGAAAATCCGGTATATAATACCATATACCACCCTTATCCCCATTTTTAGCCTACAACCTCAAATACCAACCACATTAACATCCCCTTACTTTTCATTTGTGTCACTTTAATGAATACTCAGTATATAATTTATGTAAGCCAATGCTTTGAAAAATTTTGATATAAAAATCTATGAATAATTGATTCTTGACCTTTATTAATTGTTAGCAAAGTGTAAGATAGGGAATTGTTGAGGAGACTGTCAAGTGCATCTAGGACTGGAGCTGTGTACATATACATAAGTCCTTGGGTTGGTTTTGGTTCAATTGATTTTGCAGTATGAATGAAATTTTATTAAGACGCCATAGCGAGACACATTTTGCAAATATTGGTTATGGGTACTATGTTTTGATGATATGTGTGCTGTATATCATATTTCTATTGCTTTTAAGAAGATATGTTGTTATAAGAAAAAATACAAGCAAAATTGTTAGGGCATTTTATGATTTAAATCCTTATGTACATACATTACTGATATCATTAGCGGTGTTTATTCCTTTTTACAATCCGACATATTCTAAGCCTACTGTTTATATTAAAAGGCTTGGTAGATTAAGTTATGTTATGGTTACTCTTAATCTTCTTCTGATGTTAAGACCAAATTGGTTGTTAACAAGGAATTATACTTATACTGATTTTATTCCGCTACACAAGTGGTTATCCAGATTTATTTCTCTGCTTGCATTAATTCACAGTATAGCATTTTTAATATGGTGGAGAGTAAATTCAGGTCTAACAGTTTCCATTTACATTAAACTGCAAAATAAATATAATGCTGTAGGTGTAGCGATATCAATTCTATTTGTGTTATTAATGGTTTTTTCATTGTCTCCATTAAGAAGATGGAATTATAATGTTTTTTATGTATTGCACAATCTTTCAAATATGGCAGTTATATTTTTAACACCTATACATGCGAGACCTGGAGTTTCAATCCCATATTTTATTATCAATTTGGTGATACTTGCTATAATTGCTTATCAAAGAGTTAAAAATGCAACAAGAGTTCAACTAATCGGTAGAGAAAGTTTTAGACATCATTCTGATTCTAAGTCATTGGTTTATATAAAGCTAGAGAGAAAGGCAATAAAAGATGACTTTTTACCAGCATCACATATAAGGATAAGCTCCTATAGTATCATCAACCCACTATATTGGTTAATGCCATCTCATCCGTACACAGTTATATCGTCCCCAACAGATGATTATGTTGAGTTGGTTTTATTAGAACATATATCAAAAACTTCATTTAGGTTACACATGGAAAGAAGTTACACTATTATAAATGAATATAATCCAGCAGTTCCTGAAATTTGTTTTACTGATGCGAATAGAATTTGTATTGCTTGTGCTGGTACAGGAATCTCATTTGGTCTACCATTATATAGATATTTCTTAAACAAATTGAAAGAAAATCAAAGCAATATTCAATATCTAAAATTGGCATGGATAATAAGGGATGAAACATCTTTGGAGCTATTTGGAAAAATGGAGTCAGTTAATAATCTAATCCTTGATGGATCCTTTTCAAAAAATTTTGAAATTTATATTACAAATCAAGGTCAAACCATAAGTAGTGGTAATGACGAGGCTATTGAGTTACAGGATTTAAATTTGTTGAAGAATGAAATGCAAAATAAGTTTAACTTCGGTAACATAAAATTTGGAAGAAGAATTGATTGGGTGACAGATTTATCCACTTTTGTTGATGGGAATAATGATACAGATAAAACTTGGTTATTAGCATGCGGACCTGAATCATTTGTCAAATCTGCAAAAGAATATACAACAAAAACGGGAATCAACTTTGCTTCAGAAGCATACTCTTTTTGAAAATAAAAACATGTAAATAAAACAATTAATAGCATTGAACGCAAACTTTTTAACTTGTAACAAAAAATACAGCTAACGATTAAAGAGCATTTTAAATGTCATTCAATATTATTCATTAATCATTCCATAAAATTATAAAAACAAATATAACTTGCTAAATATTATATTTATAAGTAATTCATTGTATTTCTATCAATTGTTGACCAAAGATCTGAATTATCTAACTCAACAATTCCTTCTAAGTTTATATTATCAATTGGCAAAAAGTCAGTAGTAGAATCTATATTGCCAGAAAGTGCCGAGTCCTCTAAATTCATTCCAAATACCTCTGCTAAACTATTAGGATTGAGCACCATACCATTGAAATTAAAATTTTGTACTATAAATTCCTCAAAATCAGGTACAGGTTGGGTAGCAATATTTTGATCCAGTTGGTTATTGTCCAAGCTGATTGAGGTATTCAATGGTTGGGTTCCCACAGTATCTAAAAAGTTAATATTACTATTGAATTCCTCACTTCGTGAATTAGCTTTCATCTCTGTGGGTTGATTAACCCCATTATTTTGTCCATTCACATTCTGATCATTAACAGGGAAATTACTTTGTGGATCAGTCAATAAAAGCGTAGAATAATTGTTATTTATAGATTTTGTTGTAATATCATTACTATCAGTTACAACTTTTCTTTTCTTATTTTCATATTCTGTTTTTGTTTGTGGAGGATTATCATTACTGTAAGTTATTGGCATATATGATTTTGGAGGAGGGAGGTCATACTTTTCAGTAATATGTGATTTTTGGATATGCTGAGTTGGATTTAATAAACTCGATACTTTTCCAGGTTTGTTATCGACAAATCCTAAAGCATCTTGATACACTGGGCATCTTTGTAAACTTTCCTTATCGGCTGATAATAGTAAAGAAGGGACATTTTTGAAAAACCCTGTAAATTTTGAGATTTCCTTTGAATCCTTCATATTATTATTGTTGCCATTTTTTAATGTGTGTGGTTCTAATAATGAGAGGAAAAAAGCAGTCGACTTTATATTCCTTCCGGCATATGGATATTTTTTGAAAAGTTGAACAGCTAGTCTATGAAATAAAATCATCTTAGATGTAAGAATTTCTGTTAAATTCCCACCGATCTCTAAATCTATATTTTTTGATGATGGCTCTAAATGCAATGAAGTTCTTTCAAAACCGCCTATTTTACCTCCACCAGATTCTTCATTGCTGCTTGTGCTAGAATTCGAAAATATTGAATTATCACCCATACCTGATAAGGGTCCACATTTTGAACGCATTATTAAACAAATCATAAATTGAATTGCACGATTTCCAATATCCAAACAACGAGGAGCTAGAACTACACTCATGAAGTTAAAAATTGAGCTTGAATATTCAGGTGAACCGATCTTTGTAAAAAATAATAAACAATTCCTGTAACCGTCCATTGCGTAATTCAATGTCTCTTGTGCACAATCTTTAGCTATAATTGTGGTTTCTGGATCTTCACTACCTAATGGTTCATAATGAGTAAATAAAATGTAGTTAAGAATATATAATAGCATTCTAATCAACATTTGCTTGGAAAATAATAATGCCTTCGTAGCAGTATTATGACCATTTTTTGAACGTTTTTCAACGTCGTAAGTATTGCACTTACCATTATTGTTATAAATTAACTCATCCATAGTTGGCAAATTACAGGATTCATTTATACTTATATTATCGATAATGCCTTCACTTTTATTTAGCAAATCATTATCATATAAGTTGGTTATAACTTCAGATATGCTCTTAGATCCATTGGAGAGCTCCTCTAAAAACTTTATTAGGCTATCCAATCGATATTTTTTAATATTCTTTGCAATTGAGATATTCAGGATATGATTCAGTACACTTATTATCACTAAGTCAATTTGAAAGAATAATGTATAATTTTTCACAATTACTAGCTCTCGGATATCACTTACATAATCCAGTTTAGACGCAAAAGGCAACTTCGTATCACTAAAATCATTCAGATTTCTTAATAATCTTGGAATCCCTAATGAAAGAGACTGGTCCACATCTAGAGAAATCACATAGTACCATGTCTTTCTCCAGGTATGTTTGAATTTTTCTGTTTGAAGCTGTTGAGAGTTATTAGAAGATGTTGTTTCACTTGAAAAATTTGATAAATTTGAGTCGTTCGATGTCATTGAATTCAATTGAGGAAAATTATCAGGATCTCTGTGTAAACCGCAACTCAAACACATTTGAATAATGCTGGATAACAAAACCTGATGTGATGCGTTATCTTGACTGTTTCTCACGTTTGATGTAGGTGAAATGGACAAATCATTAGTTTCATCTGGACAGCACATTAAATATAGTTTTAAGAATATAGCAAATTGAATGGTAACCAAACTAACGTTATTGTTTGATATACTTGAAAGTTCATCGAACTTAATTAGATGTTTGCCTATTAAGTTGATTGCTTCTTTTTTTATTTCATATTTCATTAATAAATGGTCATCCTTCTCCTCGTTAGTCGTTCCTGTTGAAGTTTTTTTGGAAGTATTTGTACCTTGATAATCTTTATTTAAATTTATTTTACAAGAATTTGATGGTAACGATAACCATGTTATTCTTAATATTATAGACAAAATTCCAATAATACAATAGTCTGACTGTTTTGTAATCTTTAAATTTGTTACTTTTGCCATTTTAAGATTCGTATTATTTAATAGCATATTTTCTGGATTGATACCAAAAATTGATCTAATATTATTCCTGAAAGTATTCTCATCTAGAATAGGGATATAAGGATATATGTGATTAAAATAATAATCCAGGTATAAGATTATTATAGGAATTGGAGGTAATAAGGCACAAACTTTTTCAAGAGCTAAGCTTTTTGAATGAACTTGATTTGACTTATCATCCAGATAACTTTCATTAATAGAATTTAGTTTTCTTTTTCCTTTATTAGTTTCAGAGGTGTTATGAATATTAATTGTATCATGCATGACCGGGCATGATGTAGCTATTGATTGAAAGGAAGGCAATGAGCTTGCTAGTTTGGATGAAACATCCCCATTACCTTGTGGTGTGTTCCTTTGTTTGATTTGAATCTTTTCTGTTTCTTTTTTCTTCATCGGAGCAGGAACAATGGGGTGATGATTATTATCCTTTAACAAACTTGACTCTAGGAATTTCGTATGATCAATCGGACACTTATTAACAGCACTATTCGAATTCATATTTACAGTTCTTAAAGTTGTACTCGTTTTATTTAAAGTTTTTAAATTGAAATTTTCATTTGGTGAAACATTCGAAGTGTTTATAGGATTCAGATTCTCACTGGGTTTATTCAATTGAATTACTGGACATTTTCCTATATTTGGCAATTTTTTTAAGTTATTTTTGTCTTTAATAGTGGTTGAATTCTTTTTTATATACCATTCGTTGAGTTTTTCCCTCATTGAAAATATATGTCCCCATAATAATTTCAGATAGGGATCACCTTTCATAATAGCTAACCAATGAGTAGCCCCTAAATGAACAGTACCAGTATTTTTAATATGCAGCATATCAAAATCTCTAGTCAAATCTAATTCATCGTTTGCATGTTTCATATGAATTAAATCTTTAGCACCAGACAGCGACAGTTGAGTATCAGTACCTGGCTGTTTCTCATCAAGTTTACATTGCAGAATATCATTCGTAGGTTTCGATTTGATATTGTCTGTAGCTGGTATGAGCATGGGAAAGTCATTTAAATTTTCACTCTTTACTGATTCTTTTTCATTCTTAATATTCAAGTTACCCATATTATCTAATTTTTGCTCTTGATTTTGATTTTGATTTTGTAAAATTACAATTATCTTTTCTAAAGACTTTACTCTTTCTTTTAACCGTTTCAATTCATTTTCTTTTGATAGTTCTTTCTCAGCTTCTTCAGCCCAAGTTTGCTCCATATAGTGACACAAATGAGCCACCCCAGTTTTAGTACATTGTTCACAATGAGGTCTTACCTTATCACATTTCACTTTACGTTTCCTACAAATAGTACAACTTAGCGGTATTCTGTTCCTCTTCCTTTTTATTTTAGTCTTGGTATCATCGGTAATTGGAGAACTACTATGTTCCTCATTGGCCTCCTTGCTATTATTCTCTAATTCTTTTGTTGACCCGATGGAAGCATTTAACTCTACAGGTAGGGAATTGCCTTGATTCTGTGTCTGCATCTTCAAACTATAATTATTCAATAATGTTTGACCACTAGCACCAATATTTTCATTTATGTAACTATTTTGCATTGTCAACTCTTAGCTTCCAAAATAGAAACGCTTTATAGCATTCAAATATTGACAGTATACGTTATTTCTCTAAGGTTAGTATTACAATTTAATTAATTTAAATAATTTTCCTTCTAAACCTCTTTTTAGCTATATCATGTATCAGAATATATCCCTATTTTTGATTAATAATTTAAATTATTTATTATTTCAAAATCTTAATAATAGAGTTATACAACACTATACTTCACCAATTTTGATTAAAATAAGAACTCTCGAAGTAAATAAACCTTTGATTGATCTTTTAGTCCTTGTAACAAAAGAATTGTACTATTTTTGACACTATTTTTTTTTTAATTAGCAGATATATATATATATATATATTTAAAAGTGGATAATGAAAAATTGAAATATTGAAAAATTATTTAAAGAGTTCTGAGCATAGTGAAATATATTCAAAAGTAGATAAACGATTGAATATTGACACTTATCCTTAGGTATTCATGGGGGTATGAAGGGTTGATATCAGATTATTTGATGATTTTTATATTTAAGATTTTTATCTTGATGAGATGTGAATTATTAAGTAATTAGTTGCTATGAGAAAAAAATAACCTTTTTGATAAGTGCACCCAAAAACTTGAACTTATAGATTAACTGTCTTGTAGTTTGGAATGGTATTACTACCTGTATATAAATATGAATTTGTATGACTATTTTCCTATAAGGCCCATTTCCTGTTCAAGTCATTCATATGTTTGATCTATAGAAAGAGAGAGCCTTTAAGTAGAGCATATGAGTGAACCCTTATTATGGTACCAAAGTAATATGACACTGTCGAATCTCTATTCATTTAAAGGTGGGAAATACACTGGTTTTTTTCTTGCTGTAACGTTGGAGTTGTTTGTATACGATAAGTAAGTGTTCCAAAAAATTGCCATGAAATTCACTGTCACTAGTCTAAATCTTAATGGAACAAGTGAAAAGTTAATTAGTTGGAAAAATGGCCAAATTTTCCAATTTGTTAATAAGGTGTTAACCCACAACCTCTCCAGCTTTTCTTTAATCTCAGTTACGTTTATCAATCTCTTATGGCTTGGGTATTCAAGAACCGACATACAAGTAAAATAAAATGGAATTGAAAGTGGTGCAAAAATTAATTGGTCAACAGATACTCGCAATAAAGTATTGCTAATATTGATATGATATTTTTTTTCAAACATCTTGACAGTTCGTGAACTTAATAAACTGTAATTCGTTTTCAATTTGCTTAGTACTTGATACCATCTGAGACCGATTGGTGAAAATATAATAGAACCATAAATCACAGAATTCAAAGTTCTTCTATAGTCATACATGCCAGCATTAGTGAAACCAGTTTTCAAACCACTAGTTTCAATATTAGGAAAGAGGTTCTGTGCTAGAACATCCCCAGCTGCAAAAAGAACCCCAGTGGTTAATGAGTTAGTCAAGAGAGGTCTCTTAACGATAGAGTCTCTGTAAAATTGGAAAAAACCCCTAAGAATCATGGTAATACAAGTTAATTTTGCCCTGTGTTTCACATCAAACTAACAATATTTAATAAAATCACAAAACTATATGACCGTTTTAACTGAAGATATTCAGAAATCTAGCTGGAATTTATTGGTTTAATGATACAATGAAATGTCACCAACTGGCTATAAGAACAATATTAGAAACCTATTTTACAAGAAAGCACATTAAGTTTTTCTCGATTATTATTATATATGACCTTTATATATGTGTGTTTGTTTAAACAGATGAACACCCCTAAACTGAGGTTCACTTCTTATATAGAACATTCGAAACTTTCCAGGCATGCGACTTCTCTTATTTTTTTTGACAACTGTCATCAAGAAAAAGTTTAGAAGTGTCACAAAATAAAATAAATTTATAAAATATATAAAATTGAACTGATATTTATGGTTTAGGATTTTGTTTTATTATTTAGACAGTTGGGTAAATGTTAAATGTTGAATGAGTGTTGGTTTTGTTCTATTTTCAGTAAAGTATAGCAACAAAATATAATGTTCTTAGATTTTTCAGGAAGACGTCGATATTATCCTATCAATGAGAGGTTTGGGGAGTTATATATTGAAATTCTGTATTTTTACTGGATTAAAAAAGATCCCAGAGGTTTAGACCACAAAGAGGTTTTGCAACTTCAGTTAAACTATTTAAAGAATTTTGCAATTGATGGGGTTGATTCGCAAATTGAAACGTTGATTGTAGATGAATTTGTTATGGACAATGAATGGATATTACAAAAATTGATGCTTATTATTGCAGTTTTAAAACAGATAAGAAGTGTAGGAGATGTTATTAAATCGTGTCTTACAATATATTTTTTAGATATAAAACTTTTCCAATTAAGTTATCCATTTGAAAATGATTATCAGGAAATAGGAATTATTAATTTTTATAATGAAATGTATATGGAGTTAGAAGGGTATTATAATACAATATTAGTCAAAATTAAAAAGAGTATTTTGAATTCACAACCAAATTTTGGGATAACAGAATATGATAATTGGGATTTCTCACAAAAGTTATTATTTTTTCAATTAGATGTAAGCTTAAATAAATTTAATAGACCAACACAAAATTTTGTTCTAGTACCAAAATCATTTCCAAGAAAATTTTTATTATCAAGTAAAGAGTTTAAATCATTTCATGATGAATTGGGATTAAATGATAGTTATCGTTGTTTTAAAATTGAATTAGATAAAGATAGTGACATGGATTTTATATTTCTGCAAGAAAGAAATTTAATAGTCTCTCCCTTGCAATCTCCATTGCAGTTTAATTGGTGTAATAAAGAAGAGACTAATTATATTGGTAGCCTTACTGAAGAATCATCACCAAAAAAATTACAAGCTAGATTAAAATTGAATCATAGAACCATTCTGAAAAATGTAACTAACAACAATGATTTATTTCAAAGAAATATAAATGTTTTAAACTTATTTGATAAAGAAAACACTAGTAAACTGAAGCAAAATAATATTGAACAAGTTGACGTTGAGAAAGTTGATTGCAATAATAAGTTTATTGAAAAATTAGGTAATGTTGAAACGTTGGAGGTTACAACAATTGAAGACTCAATAAATGAATCAAGAGAATCACTTCAAATGTATTCTGAACAATTAGCAATAATGGAAAAAAATCATGTTCAAGAAAGTATTCTAAAAGAACTGAGTCTAAGTGTGGAGAGATTATCTATTGCATCCACAAAATTAAATTTATTAGGATACTCAGATGCACAAACAGCAGATGAAATATTGCGACCAACTACATCATTAAATTTAAACCAATGTACATCTACGGCAAACTTGGCTTTAGATGACACACATGATATTAAATCTTCAGAATTGGCACCAGCTATTAGGAATTTCTCAATGACTTATGAAAAACCATGGAATATAAAGAGAGATATTATGGATAATTGGAAGTATTACAATATTGAAACCATTACAGAAAATTTGACCTCAGATAAATATTTGGAAAGTACACCAATTAGAGAAGCTGTTAAGCAAAAATGTACTAAAGTTAAAGAACAATACAAGTATTTCAAACAGTTTGTTAAATACAGACTTAATGAAGATCTTGACTAAAACCCATTAGTATTTTCATATAACTTTATATAATATACTATACACTTTCATAAACTAATTTTTAATAGATTCATTAACACCTGTTTTAATCCAATTGTCCTTATCACTAGAATATAAATAAATGCCATTATTATTTAACTAATATATCATTTTCCGTTTCTAATCCTAATAAAACGAGATCACCAACTACTGTTGCAACGTTGACGTCTAGCTTCATTTTAGCATGAGCTAAAGAACTTCCTTCAAACATAATTTCATTTAAAAATTTTGTCAATTCCCATTTACTTATAATATCAACTTCATCATTTGGCAATTCTAAATAAACTTGCATTAATGTATGCCCATCACTTGTGTCATGAATAATCTCAGATGTAGCATTATGCCAAACGTTCATTGGTAGTGATAAAAAGTGTACATCCTTATGGTAAAGTAAAATATTACCTTTTAAATTCTGAACAGCTATTTTCTGTTCTGATGTCTGATAAAATGATAAATTTAATAAACCAATAAGTTTTCCAACCATAGATAATTTTTTTTGCCCTGGTGTTTTCTCTACCCATTTTATCTTCAAATCTTCTATTGTAAACTTATCTATTAATTTGTCACAATCTGCAGTTATGTTAGCATCTATAGGTATAAATGGAATTGCCTCAAATGTTTCTTGAAGTAAATCCCTTGGTATTAAATTGTCCCAATAATATTCTTCCTCTAGAAGAAGAGGTTTAGTTTCTAGCGTTATAAGTTGGGTAGAGTTTACAAGTTTACCTAGTAACTTCGAGATTGGAGTCTGAATATTTTCATCATTGTACCAGCAAATATCATTCATTAATTTATCTGGGAAAGAGTCAAAAACGCTACCAGAGCATTTTATTTTGTTATTGGTATCATTCCGTACAACGAACGGTTTGTTAAAAATGTCTACATTGGGCAATGAAATCTTAAAGTCATCTTTACAATCAGGTAAATTAACTTGCCATTTAAATTTTGGAATCTTCCCCCATCGTGGTACTTCAATTTGACTCAAATAGTCTGAAAAAGTTGGTAATTCAGCAAAAAATCCCACATCAAAACCAGTTTCTGAGTCAGTTATGCTAATATCATTCACTTGTATACTGTCGAAGCGATGCCTAAGCTCAGTAACAAGTTCTTCACTTTTCTTCCAATTAACAAATTTTTGCCAATTTAGTTTAATATTATTAAGGGTATATACATTTAGGTATGCTCCAAATAATAAATTACTTCTTTTAGATAATTCTATTGACATATCAGACCAAATATTTAAACTATCATAGTCCTTTTTCCATATTTTTTTCAACACATCAACAATATTTTTCATATTTGGTTTCAATAAAATAGTTACTTCAATTGGTGTCGTAGCATTATCTCTTAAATTGATACAAATTTTGTCCTTTAGAAAAACTGTCCCCAATTTTTTCTGGTTGTCATCAACTCCATTATAAGTAGATATATTTTTAAAATTTAAACATATATTCCTGATAATATTCCCATTAATATCCTTGAATAATTTTTTTTGAAATTCAGTCAGTTCAGATGTATAATTATTAGAATTCCATTTTTCATAATTCAATGTTACATTTGCAAAAGCAGTGAGTTGCAAATATTCGCCACCATCATTGTTTAGAACATCGTCCCCATTTGTCCACCCATCTAGACTAACTTTAGTCACATTAACCTCCGATATCTCTAAAATATTTTTCTGTATAACATCACTTGGTGGGATGTTCGACTTAATGAATATATAAAAAAATGATAGAAGCAGTATCCCAAAGGCAAAGCAGGACACTACAACGCTCCTACTAACTTTCGACTTATTGAATTTTCTTTGCACTGTTTCATTTCCCACTGCAACATGTTGATCCAGAAGGGGTTGTGTCTCTAAATCTCTCTCTTCCATCTCTTAAAATGTCAATCTGTTCTGCTGTCTCTTCCACTAAGGATAATAGGAAGGTACTATTTAAATATATGGACGACCGTCAAATTGTCCGAACGATATGATTCTTAACGTTTTACTTGCAATTCATCCATTGCAGTTTCGTTAGAATAGAGACTAACCGATCTTGTGGTGAGACTTTTTTTTATTATATTATATTGTATATATATATATTTTCTATCCGTGGGGTTTTATGGAACTGCCTACTCCAACAGCAAAGTAGACACATTTGTCTTATCTAGAAACACAAGAAATAACGGGCATGTGGCGTAGTTGGTAGCGCGCTCCCTTAGCATGGGAGAGGTCTTCGGTTCGACTCCGGACTTGTCCATTTCTTTTTGACTTTTTTTGCTAGAGTCCTCTGAAGTTTACATTTAGTTTTTCCAGTGAATGCATCTGACTGCAAGCTCTGAAATTACTGCTACCAAAACTAAACACTTAACAGAGAAACAATGTTTTTAAATCAATCAATAGACATATCAAGTCATAAGTATGATTGTATTTTCTTCCATCTTAAAACACTCAGTAGTGAGCAAAACGGCATTCACATGAGTAGAAACGATCTAGCCCTTCTAGTGCATAGGTTCCAGCAACAAACTCTAAATTAGTTGGTTTCGTGGTCTAGTCGGTTATGGCATCTGCTTAACACGCAGAACGTCCCCAGTTCGATCCTGGGCGAAATCATTGATTATTATTTTTTCCTTCTTCCACCGCAGATGGCTGCAGTGTTTGTCTGAGGCTGCTTTGCACCCCCAGAGTGCACCGCGCAGTGGTGCACTGACGTCATATCTAACGTGTGCGCCCGTTCCCCGTCGCGCCACACTCGGCACACCTCCACTCACAAACACACGCACGCCCGGCACCCCACTTTTATCCCCACACACAACCACGCGCACAGTCCCCACAGCTCCCACAGCCCGCCTCTGCAGCCAGAATCACCTGCCGCTATCCTCCCTCAAATCACCATTCACCGTGAGCTAATAACGCTTTCAACTTCGTCATTATATATTTTAGTGCACTTTCTATACAAATGGTTTGCTAAGGGACACACACACATACACACTTATATATATATATATATATATATATATATATATACTAGGTATTGAAACATCTGCACATCTGCACATCGTTACAAGATCAATTGCTTACTGATAGGATAGGTTTTGTCGATTTGGAGGATTTAAAGAATTTTAACGAGATTCTTTCACTGATAGTACTGTATTTGTAATCTGATTATAGTGCAATACAATACGATACAAGGCCAGGCGCATGCAAGGTCGAGTAAGTGTAATTATTTATACTATATAATTGAGAATTTTGTATGTATCTCCAGATAAGGAGCAGACTGTATAATAAGACTATAAGCTAAGTATGTTCAAGTTGAAGACTTTTTTCGGTAAGAAAAAACAAGATGGGAATGGATCAGGGAAGGCGAATGAAACTAGTGCTGGACAGCAGCGGTTGAGCGTGAATAGGAAAAAAGCAGTTGATGAGGAGAGGAAAGATGTGAGTGGATCTGATTCTGGGACCGGTAATGGCTCATCTTCGAGTTTGTCGAAGGCTAGTTTATCATCGGATGTTGCCTCTGGGAAGAAACAGGTGCTGGTGATGGGGTCGGAGGCTAAGAAAGGAGTGGAAAAGGAAGAGGAAGAGGAAAAAGACGTGGAAAAAGAAGAGGCTAGAGGAGAGCAGGATACTGGATTGCAACTACAGCAGAGTAGAAGGAGAGAGCATATTGATATTGATGTTATTAGTAGTGGTTCGAATGTGTCGGATGGAGATTTATTGTCTGATGAAAATGACGATGAGAGTCAACTGAATGTCCCTGATGGTGTATTTGTGGAACAAGATGAATTGAAAGGTTATAAATTGATAAATAAGATAGGCACAGGTGCTTTCTCGAAAGTCTTTAGAGCTATTCCTTGTGGTGAGTCGTTTGTTAATAAACGTTATAGTGAAGTTGCTATAAAAGTGATTAAAAAAGATGATTTAGCATCAATTACAAGTAATAATACTACTCCTGGTAATGAAAAAAATCCAAAAAATAATAAAAATAATAAATCTTCATCAAGGGAACAAGTATTGAAAGAAGTTGCTATACATCAAGCTGTTTCCACTGGTTGTAAAAATATTGTTTCATTTGTTGAATTCCAAGAGAGTGAGAGGTATTATTATATAATTCAAGAATTATTGAATGGAGGGGAAATATTTAGTGAGATTGTTAGGTTAACATATTTCAGTGAAGATTTAGCAAGACATGTCATAAAACAATTAGCATTAGCTATTAAGCATTTGCATTCCATGGGTGTTGTTCATCGTGATATTAAACCAGAAAATCTTTTATTTGAAACAATAGATTTTGTTCCATCGAAAAAACCACAACTTAGGAAATCCGATGATCCAAATACAAAAGTAGATGAAGGTGAATTCACTATTAATGTAGGTGGTGGTGGAATAGGTATGGTCAAGTTAGTTGATTTTGGTTTATCAAAACAAATACATTCTGCAAACACGCAGACTCCATGTGGTACAGTTGGCTATACAGCCCCTGAAGTGGTAAAAGATGAAAAATATTCAATGAAAGTAGATATGTGGGGGGTTGGTTGTGTTCTATATACTATATTGTGTGGGTTCCCACCATTTTATGATGAAAAAATCAATGTATTAACTGAAAAGATTGCTAATGGTAATTTTACATTTTTAAAACCGTGGTGGGATGAAATTAGTGATGGTGCTAAAAATACAGTATCAAAATTACTAGAAGTGAATCCTGATAAAAGATACGACGCCGACGACCTATTAAATGATCCATGGTTAAATAATTACGATTGTTTGAAAAATGAACCAGGTTTACAAAAAGAATTACTTGCCAAACAACATCTGTTACAAAAGAAGAATAAGCATAGCAAGAAAAAAGTATTAAAGAAGGACAATTCCTTACTATATTCGCCTGCTGCTGTAGCCATGAGAGATGCATTCGATATCAGTAACGCCGTACAAAGAATCGAAGATGACAGATTCAACATGAACGAAACACTAGACGAATTACATGAAGAAGATGAGGACGAAGATGTAGATATTAAATTCGATAAGAGCAAAGCTAATCCATTCAATGTCAACAAACTAGAAAAGGATATGTTCGAATTGAAACTAAACACAGCCACAATTATCAATAGAAGAAAGAATAAAAACGCAACTTTGACCTAGGATGTTTAGCCTTTAGCGCCTTATCCCATACGAAAAGATATACGAAAAGATATACATAAAATACATAAAAGTCATATTCACTTTTAATCAGGTCGAGCGCTTGCTAAAATAGGACGATAGCAGCAACGGAACCTGCCATCATAGCTGATACATACAGTATATAAATATTAGTAACACAATTCAATTATAATAATAATTAACAATGAACACATACAAACACAACTTTATTATTGTCGTCATCATTATCACTGTAAGCTTCTCTTTTGAATAGTACCAATTTTTGTATGACTGCGAAATTAACTAAATAGGAAACTACAATAATTTTTATGAAAAAGGTAAAAAAACACCAAAGCCTGCAATTTTGTAAAAGTTTCTGAAAATATGTCATAAAAACCATTTTTTCCTCTAAATTTACTCGTTTCCAAATCTCAAAATTTGAACCACCATGTAAACAGCACACGAATATAAAAGATAATAGTACCCGAAATAAAAAAAAACACAGTGTACCGCGTCTTCACAGGCAAGAGTCCGCGAGAACATTTTGCGTGCACGCATCTCCCACCGCTTTACGCAAAACTCACTGCACAACCACGTTTCTCTCGCTGTCCGGCCGCAGCCCTCGTTTCTTTTCCGCACCGAAAACTCCTTCCTCGCCGAGCCCAGCACTGCTGCGCTGCACAGACCCTCCGCTCGTTTCCCTTTCTAAGGGCGCAAGCCTACACACATCCGCACACAACCGTGCACGTCCCGCGCACCGCCCGCCAGAAAAAAGAAACGCCGCCCAGCCCAAAACAGCAAAAGCAGGAAAAAAAGAAACAACATCCATTAATTATTAATTTTTCGCAATGGAATGAAAATTTTTTTTTCAAAATTTCGAAATTTCAATTTTGCGATGAGTAGATTACTTACAATTGCCAATACTAACTACTGTTAATGCCCAATCTCTAATTGCAATCACATATGTATCCGTGTTATTAATGCATGTTATTGTACGTTATTGTACGTTATTGTACGTTATTGTAGCCATCAATGCTCAGGTCACTCGACTGTTTACCCAAGAGCATTACTTTTTTCATCTCATCTCTTTTTTGTCAAGAAAGAGTATTGCGATATTGCAATTAAGTAGTAATAAGATAGCAGACTCGAGTAAGAGAGACCAAGACAATAGAAGTTTTATTAATAAAAATTTTTTCTATGTTCTAGTTTCATCTTGTTATCTTTTTTAATATAAATAAAATTTGGTTTAGTTCATTTGAAAAAAACTTTGAAAGAGTTCCAATGTTTGAATTGTGATGTGTGTGTTTTTTGATTGTTAATATAGATTTTAGTTTATTAAGAGATGTTCTTATTTGTACTTGTTTGTTCTTGTTAGCTGTTTGTTTTTAGGTTGTGTGTTTCTTGTTTAGTTTTAGGTTTCATTTTGTCTTGTTGTTAAAAGAGACCGTGTAACGAATCGCCAAAACTCAAACATACATAGTAATAATGTCTGATTCTGAACAATCCGTTAAAGTTTTGAACGAACTTTTCGAAAAGTTGTCTGTTGCTACTCCGGAGAACAGAAGTGAAATTTCTACCGAAGTTTCCTCTTTCTTAAACGGTGGTATCATTGAACATGATATTCCAGAACAATTTTTTGCTCAATTAAACAAAGCTTTGAAGGATAAGAAGACTGCTGCCAATGCTTTGGTTGCTGTTGCTCACATTGCCAACGAAGCCAACTTATCCCCATCTGTTGAACCATACATTGTTGCTACTGTTCCAGAAGTCTGTTCTAAAGCTGGTGACAAAGATAAGGACGTTCAAGCTTTAGCTGCCGATGCTTTAGTTGCTATTGTTAAGGCCATTAACCCAGTTGCTGTCAAGGTTTTATTACCACACTTAACCAACGCTTTAGCTTCTACTAACAAATGGCAAGAAAAGGTTGCTATCTTAGCTGCCATCACCGCCTTAGTCGACACCGCTAAGACCCAAGTTGCTTTAAGAATGCCTGAATTAATTCCAGTCTTATCTGAAGCTATGTGGGACACCAAGAAGGAAGTCAAGGAAGCTGCCACTGCTACCATCACCAAGGCTACCGAAACTGTTGAAAACAAGGATATCGAAAAGTTCATTCCAAAGTTGATTGAATGTATTGCTAATCCAAATGAAGTTACTGAAACCGTTCACTTGTTAGGTGCTACCACTTTTGTTGCTGAAGTTACCCCAGCTACTTTATCCGTCATGGTCCCATTATTGGCCAGAGGTTTAGCTGAAAGAGAAACTTCCATCAAGCGTAAAGCAGCTGTTATTATTGATAACATGTGTAAGTTAGTCGAAGACCCACAAGTTGTTGCTCCTTTCTTAGGTAAATTATTACCAGGTTTAAAGAACAACTTCTCCACCATTGCTGATCCAGAAGCTAGAGAAGTTACTTTAAGAGGTTTAAAGACTTTGAGAAGAGTTGGTAACGTCGGTGAAAACGATGAATTACCAGAAGTTTCCCACGCTGGTGATGTTAAGACTACTTCTGAAGTTTTAAGAAAATTATTAAAGGACACCAAGGTTGCTCCAAGATTCGAAATTGTTGTTGAATACGTTGCTGCTATGGGTGCTGATTTAATTGACGAAAGAGTTATTGACCAACAAGCTTGGTTCGTTAACATCTTACCATACATGACCATCTTCTTACACGAAAGAGAAGCTAAGGACATCTTAGATGACTTCAGAAAATTAGCTGTTGACAACATCCCAGTTGGTCCAAACTTTGACGAAGAAGAAGATGAAGGTGAAGATTTATGTAACTGTGAATTCTCTCTAGCTTACGGTGCTAAGATCTTATTAAACAAGACTCAATTAAGATTAAAGAGAGGTGTCAGATACGGTTTATGTGGTCCAAATGGTGCTGGTAAATCTACCTTAATGAGAGCTATTGCTAACGGTCAAGTTGACGGTTTCCCAACCCAAGATGAATGTAGAACTGTTTACGTTGAACACGATATTGATGGTACTCACGCTGACACTTCCGTCGTTGACTTCGTCTTCGAAGGTGATGTCGGTACCAAGGAAGTTATCATTGCTAAGTTAACTGAATTCGGTTTCAGCGATGAAATGATCAACATGCCAATTTCTGCTTTATCTGGTGGTTGGAAGATGAAATTAGCTTTAGCTAGAGCTGTCTTAAAGAACGCTGATATCTTATTATTAGATGAACCAACTAACCATTTAGATACTGTTAACGTTGCTTGGTTAGTCAACTACTTAAACACCTGTGGTATCACATCCATTAACATTTCTCACGACTCCGGTTTCTTAGACAATGTTTGTCAATACATTATCAACTACGAAGGTTTGAAATTAAGAAAATACAGAGGTAACATGACTGAATTCGTCAAGAAGTGCCCAACCGCTCAATCTTACTTCGAATTAGCTGCTTCTGACTTAGAGTTCAGATTCCCAGAACCAGGTTACTTAGAAGGTGTTAAGACCAAGCAAAAGGCTATTGTCAAGGTTTCCAACATGACCTTCCAATACCCAGGTACCTCTAAGCCACAAATTTCTGACATTTCTTTCCAATGTTCCTTATCTTCCAGAATTGCCGTTATCGGTCCAAATGGTGCTGGTAAGTCTACTTTGATTAATGTCTTAACTGGTGAATTATTACCAACTGAAGGTGAAGTCTACACTCACGAAAATTGTAGAATTGCCTACATTAAGCAACACGCTTTCGCTCATATTGAATCCCATTTAGACAAAACTCCATCCGAATATATTCAATGGAGATTCCAAACTGGTGAAGATAGAGAAACCATGGACAGAGCTAACAGACAAATCAACGAAAGTGATGCTGAAGCTATGAACAAGATCTTCAAGATTGAAGGTACTCCAAGAAGAATTGCTGAAATTCACGCCAGAAGAAAGTTCAAGAACACTTACGAATATGAATGTTCTTTCTACTTAGGTGAAAACATCGGTATGAAATCTGAAAGATGGGTTCCAATGATGTCCGTTGACAACGCTTGGATTCCAAGAGGTGAATTAGTCGAATCTCACTCCAAGATGGTTGCTGAAGTTGATATGAAGGAAGCTTTAGCTTCTGGTCAATTCCGTCCATTAACCAGAAAGGAAATTGAAGAACACTGTGCCATGTTAGGTTTAGATGCTGAATTAGTTTCCCACTCCAGAATCAGAGGTTTATCTGGTGGTCAAAAAGTTAAATTAGTCTTAGCTGCTGGTACTTGGCAAAGACCTCACTTAATTGTCTTAGATGAACCAACTAACTATCTAGATAGAGACTCCTTAGGTGCTTTATCCAAGGCTTTGAAGGCTTTCGAAGGTGGTGTTATTATCATTACTCACTCTGCTGAATTTACCAAGGATTTAACTGAAGAAGTTTGGGCCGTTAACAACGGTGTAATGACTCCATCTGGTCATAATTGGGTTACTGGTCAAGGTGCTGGTCCAAGAATCGAAAAGAAGGCTGATGAAGGTGACAAATTTGATGCTATGGGTAACAAGATTGCTGGTAGTAAGAAGAAGAGTAAGTTATCTTCTGCTGAATTAAGAAAGAAGAAGAAGGAAAGAATGAAGAAGAAGAAGGAATTAGGTGACGCTTACGTCTCATCTGATGAAGATTTCTAATCTAATCACTGCTTTTAAAATTTCATTCATCTTTTTTGTAGGTACAATTACTAGGTAATAACCTATTTAAGATATGTTTTTATTCTGTATATTGTTTTTATAATCACTTCATCTAAATTAATTTAATAAACTTAATCTTTTTAAAAAAGAACGTTCACAAACTATATACATAATACAAAACCTTCAATTCCTTACTACATACACTAAAAATTGCAACATATATTTGAACAATTCGTGCTCAATAATTGCAATAAATATAGTCGAACCAATGTCAAAAAGTTCTCAACTGAGAACTTGGCACCATAAGCAAGAAAAGATATCTCTTACCAGTTGCATTAGGCCGTTACATATATAAACTATTGCAACTTTGGCAACTTTTGTATTCAATATTATGCTTATTTCTTACCATTTATATATTTGACAGTTAAGCTTTTGCGCGTTCTATTTTTAAATATAATATTCAATATAAATTTAATGAAAAATAAATTTAAACAAACTTTTATATGGTCTTGTTTTATGTTAATTAGTTGTTATATATCTGATTCCTCTTGTGAATATATTGCTCTGAGAGGAGATTAAGGATTGAGATTTGTTTCTGGTGATATAGTTATATTTTAAATACGTGTAACTATCGAGACACTATAAGAAGAAGTTGTTTGTTTTGATTTTAAATAGTCGGTTTCAAGGTACACAATAGAAGGACAATTCTAATGCTTTTATCCAAAGTACTGTTGGCTAGTTTTAGTATAGTTGCTAGTTTTGCCAGTGCTGATGTTGCTGCTAATAAGAATCCAGAGGTTAATGTTGAGGTTGAGAAACCACCGGAGGGATTGTCTTGGGAAGAATGGCATATGCAACATGAACATCAAATGAAAGAGTATGATCCAGAGAGCTTTTTTGCACTACATGACATTAAGAAGAAAGGTTACTTTGATGATGACGATATTTTGGCATTGTATGGTCTAAACCGTGGTGAAGTTGTTGGTAAAGGTGATGGTATGGGTGAACATGACAGCTCAGAAGTTATAGACGAAGAGAATGCTAATAGGGTTGTAAATTTCATTAAGAAGTTATTGGATGTTGATGATGATAGTAAAATCACTAAGGAAGAATATTTAGCATTTGCTAAGAAAGGTCATAAGTTCCCAGACTTGGGTGTTGGTGTTGGTCATCATGCCGATTTCGAATTAGAATATGAATTACATCATTGGAATAAGTTCCATAGAGATAGTGATCCGGATGTTAAGAACGTTCATAGAGAAGATATCGAACATGAACTGTTACACCATTTCCACGAGATTGAACATGAAGAGAAAGTTCAAAGAGGTGCCTCTAAAGGCACTGTTATTACAGATGATGAATTAGAATCAAGAATTGATATCAAAAATATCCCAAAGAAGTTCAAAAACGGTTTCTTCTAATAGTAACCAATTCTCACACAACCAAAAATGTATATACTACAGTAGAACTCAATTAAAAAGGTGTATTCAAAAATATTAATCATTAATAATATATCTGAACTAATTACTGTTAAAGTTTTTTTTATATAGGACCCATATAAAGTTTAATAATATCTTACTTCACAGACTTTTCAAATAAAATCTTACTGGTGAAGACCAGAGATTGTTCAATAACTCAATGGTCAGCAAACCATCAACCATTAACCATTTATAAAATGTAAATTTATGTCATCTGAACAATTTTTCATTAAATAGCGTTGCTATAAATTTTAAAATCTTGTCAAAGTGAAAAAACTCACTTTATAATTCACTTATTTTAACGATTGTATCGAATTGTTACGAGTTAGTTATTATTCAACGTTCAGTTATATTCCTCTTACAGTTGACCATCCTCAGGCAAACGATTTAACTCAGGCATATTTATTTGCAAAATGGTTACGAGTGTTATTTTCACTGATTTTGATGGTACTATCACTTTACAAGATTCCAATGATCATTTAGTTGATTCTACAGGTATTGGTAAGGAGAGAAGATTGAAAATTTTTGAAGGTATCCTTGATGGTAGTAAGACTTTCAGAGAGGCCTTCACTGAAATGATGGACTCTGTGAAGCTTCCATATGAAGAATGTATCAAGATTTTGGAAAGAGATATCTCTTTAGATCCTGGATTTAAAGATACATTCAATTGGGCTCAAGAAAACAATGTTCCAGTCATTGTTGTCTCCAGTGGTACTGCTCCAATTATCCGTCATTTAATCGGTAAGTTTTTAGGTGAAGAAAATCTAGATAAGATTGAAATTGTTGCTAATGACATCGAATACTCTGCTGATAATGAATGGCATGTCAAGTATAGAGATGAAACTGGCTTTGGTCATGATAAATCCAGAACTATAACCGAGTACAAGAATAAATTCGAGTCTCAATTGAAACCAGGTGAAAAAAGACCTACCTATTTTTACTGTGGTGACGGTGTTTCCGATTTAAGTGCCGCTAAAGAGTGTGATCTTCTATTTGCCAGAGCAGGTAAAGACTTAATCACTTACTGTAAGAATGAGAAAGTTCCATACCATGAGTTCACCTCTTTTGCTGATATTTTGGCTGCTATGAAACAAGTTTTAAACGGAGAAAAAACTGTAGCTCAATTGATGGACAACTAGTCCCCGCCAAGGAACTACATTTTTTTTGTTTTACAAACTCCTATAATGATATAATATAGATAGATGAATATATATATATATTACAGAAACCTTTCATAAAATAACACTCTCGTTTCCCATTCAAATTTCCCAGCTGGAAAGCTCTGGCTGAACCAAGATAAGGAAAAGTTACCAGGTCGGAACCACATAACTACCAATCACACTAGCATACCAGCCCAGTGGACCTGTCCTGAAGTAATTGACATCTTATACCATGCAATGGGTTACATGAGAGACGTTGTGTTGCACATTCCAAGTCACGTGCGCATTATTCCTTAAACATTTTCAGAAATTGATATCAAATATTTATAATTTAAGAGCTTTAGTTATATAAAAGTAATTTATATCTCATCTTTCTGTTGTTCAATGTAGTGAACAAGCCATCAGAGAGGTAGGTAGTGGTTGCAGACGTGAGGTTAGTTTTCTTTTGCGTTTTTGTAGTTTTTGATTTGGTTAAGATATCGTCACAGCGGTAATATACAGGTTAGGAAAAAGGTGCAGACAGTAGTATTTTTTGATCATGTCTGTGATATTAGTTTCTGCAGGTTATGACCATACTATTAGGTTCTGGGAAGCGCTGACTGGTGTATGTTCTAGGACTATTCAGCATCCGGATTCTCAGGTTAACAAGTTAGAGATCACCAATGATAAAAAACTGTTAGCAGCGGCCGGTTCCAATAATGTGAAATTGTATGATATAAATACTACGAATCCAAATCCAATTGCTTCGTTCGATGGGCATAAGAACAATGTTACGTCAATAAATTTCCAAGTGGAGAATAAATGGATGGTGACGTCCAGTGAAGACAATACGATAAAATTGTGGGATATTCGGTCTCCAAGTTCTCCTAGAACTTACAAGCATAACTGTCCCGTCAATGAGGTGCTAATACATCCAAATCAAGGTGAATTGATATCATGTGATAAAGAGGGGAATATAAGAATTTGGGATCTTGGTGAAAACCAGTGTACGCATCAATTAACCCCAGAAGATGATGATATATCTATACAATCGATTTCTTTAGCAAATGATGGATCAATGCTTGTGGCTGCCAATAATAGAGGAAATTGTTATGTTTGGGATATGCCAAATAAAATTGATGCATCAAATTTAAAACCTATAACAAAATTCAAGGCACATGATTCCTATATTACAAAAATATTACTTTCTTCAGATGTGAAGTACATGGCGACATGTTCTGCTGATCATACTGCTAGAATATGGTCTGTTGAAGATAACTTCACATTAGATAAGACTTTAAGTGGCCATCAAAGATGGGTATGGGACTGTGCATTCTCTGCAGATAGCGCTTATTTAGTCACTGCATCATCCGACCATTATGTTAGATTATGGGATTTATCTACAAATGAAGTAGTAAGACAATACAGTGGTCACCAAAAAGGTGCTACCTGTGTAGCATTAAATGATATTTAATTTTAATAGACTCCTGCATATACCAAAATTATTCATAATTCATATAAAAATAGTTTTAATAATAAAATATTTATTCATGTAAGTTAAATGTATGTATTTATTTTTTTTACCATACATATGTGTGCTAATATGTATGATATTCTTCGAACTTTGCTACAAGTGATTTACATAATGCTAATATACAAAACCGACGGATGGATTAATATAATTACTGTCTCTTACCATATGATATATCCAAATCACATCCACCATAATTATAGTTATTTAATCTTTCGATACATATTTCTGCATCTTCAATATTTTCATATTCAACCACTGCAATACCAGTTGGTGCACCACTAGAGTCATAATTTAATTCTGCATTTTTCAGTTTCCCAATAGTTTCAAATAAATCATATAAATCACTTTTAGCTGTAGAGAATGGCAAATTACTACAGTACACCAGGGTGTTTTTTTCACCTCCACCGACAACACCTTCTAGAAACTCTTTAGTAGAACCTTCTGTTCCATTAACGTTTTCATTATTTTCGCTTTCCCTTTCATTATTTATATCCATTACTTCATCTCCATTTTTATCTTCATCTTCTTTCAACATATCATTATTACCTTCACAAACTTCTAGAATATTTCCTTCCATATTGTAGCCATCATATTTGGAAATCGATCTTTCCATGGATTCCCTATCTGCTACTAAAACGACACCTGAACCTTTAGAGTAACCTTGGTCGTCTAAATCAATATCTGCACGTAAAACAGCACCGCATTCTTTAAACATATCTTTCAATGCTTGCCAGTTAATTGAATATGGAAGGTTCGAGATCACAATCTCATACCCATCAGAGTTACTGGACAATTGAGGTCTTTCATCTCTATTATTTCTTCTGTTATTTCTAAAATCGTTTCCATCTCTTTCTCTTTTCTCTCTACGAGAGTCTTCTGGTGGTGGATTATCTTGTCTCACAAATATTTTACGATCCATAAAAAAAGTTCCATCAAACTCTTTTATAGCTCCATCAACATCCGATGGATTAGTGAATTCAACCGTACCCATACCTCTATGGTGACCTCTAGAGGTAATGATATCGGCTCTTACAACATCCCCAACACTCTCAAACAACTGCCTCAAATCTTCAGGCGTACAATCATAAGTAAGGTTCCCAACAAATATACTGTTAATATAGTTTCTGTTAACTTTTTCCTCATATGACGAATCTAGTTCTTTACCAAGACGAGGTCCATAGTCACCTCTGGAATGGCTCCCATGGTAACCTCTAGACCTTCTATCGTCTCCTCTTCTTCCGCCACCAACTCTTCCTCCACTGCCATACCTGTCTGGTCTCCTAGCTCTATGATCACTGTACCTATCCTCATATCTTCCATTGTACCTATTGTTGTATCTGCCCTCATATCTACTGTCGTAATTGCTGTCGTACCTGCTCTCATACCTCACTCCTCTCGAACCAGGACCACGGCGCTCCCCATACCAATCATCATACCCTCTCCCCTGGCGTGCATACCCAGAACCTCTCCTCTCATCACTGTAATGTCCTCGTCTATCTCCCCCATCTCTACTCTCATAACGACGTACTGGAGATCTCGACCGACTACGGGCCCTCCCACTATATTCCACATCAGACATCCTACGTACTGTGCAAATATCCTAATATCCTAATATCCTAATATCCTCCTCCTCTCAACAAACTCAGAAACTAGAATTCAAAACTCTGACTGCTCCTTTTGTCTCCCCTGTTCGTGCCAACAGCTCACCAACCACTCCACCAATTCACACCCCTCCTTCACAACAACAACAACAACAACCTGATATACCCACCACAAGCCCTCACATCCACTTCCATACTCCCACCCACCCTCCTGTCACAACTCATCACCACCCAGTATCCAACAACTCATCGTCGTAACATTTCAAATGTCATCGAATTTCAAATTTTTCACTTTAATCACGTCCCACGAAGACCTGGGTTCCTGATTTCTAAAAAAATGAGGTCAACAATTTAAATATTCAGATATATGAATATTTGTAAATATTTAAGGATGAATGTTGGGAGTTGGGTTGCTGTGGTGTGGGGCTAGTGGGTCTGTGAGAGTGTGGAAAGCTGACAGGGTGTATAGCTGTGTTCAAGGGTTAGCAGCATGTCATTTTTCGGTTTATTTGAAGGGTTCCAGGCTCGGAAATTCGGTTGCAATGTTTTGATACATGTGCGTACTTCTACGAAGAAGGCTGCTGGTTCGAGGACGTCGATGAAGGATTCGGCTGGGCGTCGGTTGGGGCCCAAGCGGTATGAAGGGCAGAGTGTGAAGTGTGGGGAGATTATCATGAGGCAGCGTGGGACGAAGTTTTTCCCCGGTGAGAATGTGGGGATTGGTAAGGACCATACGATCTATGCTACCGAGCCGGGTGTTGTGAGGTACTATCTGGATCCGTTCCATCCGAAGAGGAAGTTCATTGGGGTTTCGCTGCAACGGGACAAGATGTTGCCGACTCCGCATTTCGAGCCAGCTTTGAGACGGTTTGGTCGTAGAATTATTGAAGAAGGTTCAAGAGATCACGAATTGTACGAGAAGAGTAAGAAAGAAAGTATGTCAAGGTATCAGATTGCTGCCAGAGACAGAATTTTGAAAGAATTGGAGGCTCGTGAAACTAAGAGAGCTCAACTTTCTAAACAATTTGAAGATTTTGTTAATTCCACGGTTAAAGCACCATTGAATGATATTGGGACTGCCATCAACTACTTACTACGTTATAGATCATGTTTAAGAAATGGGTTTAAAATTGCGGATGCACAATTTAATGCTAAGAATTACCTCGTTTTACACAGAGAGTTACTGGCCAAAAAGGAGAATTGGGATACGCAAAAAATTGCTGATAGTCTAACTTCATTAGAGAAAGATATTGCACTACTTAATGAGTCAATTGGTTTTGATAATAAACATAAAATAATAGAGTTTATCAGTGAATCGGATAAGAAACAAATGAAGGAGAAATTAATTGAGAATTTGAAAAAATTGAACCTTGTTTCAGAAGACGCAACTGCTAGTTCAATAAAGAAATCTAGAGAAGAAATAAAGAAATTATTTGTTGATGCCTCAAGATTTTTGACGTTATCAGAAGAAGTTCATTTACGTAGGAAATATTTGAAACCAGTTCTACCTGAAAGCAAATCAACTGTATTGGAAAAACCAGTAAAAGGTTCAATACAAGTAAGACGTTTCGATTATGAAAACCATAAGGTTCTCATTTTACCAAGACCAAAAGAAGCTTTCTTAAAGAGAGCTTAAGTTCAAACGAAAAATTTTATGACGAAGGAGTGGAATGAAATACAAAAGTCTTCAACTTCAAAGGAATCATATCAATAGGAGTAACATTTATTCATATGCACTTTGTATATAAAACAATGTCTTATACATGTAAATAACGTAAGTATATTAATAATATTTTCATACTAAGAACCAACAATCTTTAACAGTTTAATTTTATATTACTTTATTTCACTCAGCTAAATTTTATTTACTGTTAGTTTATATCTGCAAAAACTATCAAGTACTTCAATAGTAGAGTGATATACGGTGATAGAATATATATGTTTTAACCTGGTGGTAATTGAGAAATATCGACGATGTTGCTTATCTTGGTCTCATCATCTTCTTCAGTATTTTGTGTTGTCACTGGGGTTCTTGGCAAAGCCATCATACCACTTCTAGCGCATTCCAAAACACCAAATGGCTCAATTAATTTCAAGAATGCAGATATTCTATTAGGCTTAGCAGATAGTTCAACAATACAACTTGTTTCACTAATATCCACAACTCTACCTCCGAAATTCTTTGCCAAATTCGTGATATCGTTCAAATGTTCATGTTTCAATCTCAAGACTTCACTCAAAGGCAAATTAGAAGGATGGAAAGCTTTTTCCCTCACTTCTGAGACCAATTCACTCGAATCAACATTACCTGTGGTTTGATGATGGTGTAATAACAGATCTTCAAAATATTCAGCACCTAATAAAGAAATACGAGCTAAGACTAATTCTCTCTTAACAATTTCTGCATTAGTATAGTTTAGAACAGCATAGACAGGAACTAAGTCTTCTATCTGTCTTCTAGCTTGTTCAATAACACCATCTTGACCCTTAATGGTTATAGTCATTCTACTCAAATCCTTGACCTCGGTATTGCAAACAACCAACGAGTCAATATTGAATCCCCTTGCAGCCAAGGTACCAGAGATTCTAGACAAAACACCAGGCTCATTTTGAACTAAACAATTCAACACATGTTTCGTTCTTGGCTCAGTAGACGCAGCTGGTGTTTCATAAAGAATAGACGAAACAGCTGTATCAACATTCCATGAAGGGGTCTCCAAAGTTGGCAATGGTGGAGGAGTACTATGTTTATGCAATTGCTTATACGCTAAAGCAGACGTAGAAGAAGAACTATGACGAACTAAAGTTCTCTTAACGTTCCCAGTAACTAGCCTGAGCATTGTTCAAGTATACTAAATATCAGCGTCCTATTAAAAATGCTCCAACCAAATTTAACGAAAGCTAACAGCAATAAAAACGTCAATAAAAAATCTGAGAAGAAGGAAATAACAGCAACAACAACAACAGCAACATTAACAATCGTAATGATTAGTCTATAACTATTTATATCTACTTACACATCTTCTATATATGTTCATATGATTATTTTTGTATCAGTATAGAAATTGTATTATGAGTGGAAAAGTGAAAAATTATTCGATGACTAACATCTGTGTAACATAACATCAAATGATAATGTAAGAGTAAAGATGATGCCTTGGAATGGAGAGAACAGTGGTGAATCAATGCTACTGAACGTCGATAGGGACAGTGCGTTGTTATATTTAAGTGTAGTTGAGTGATTATGTGTGGTTTCCCTGTCTTGCAGACAGGGTTAAGTGGTATACAGGTCTATATGCAGTTCGTTTAATATTAAAAGATCACGGACGACTTTGAATCATCGTTGTGAAGTAATGTAATTTGTAATATATACGATTTGTGGAGACAGTTGAGCTTTCAATTGTTTAGATGTGTTGAGATCTTATTAATATGCATTCTTGTTGTGAATTGTTCTCTTGCTAATTCTCTTGTCTTCTTGACAAAAATGTCTATACCTATCAAATCTCTATCTAACAATGTGGATAAAGAATGAATTGTTTCTCCAATGGCTTGATCTTTTGCTACCAGGTCATATAATTGTTCTAATGCGACGGAGTTTGTTGTTAAATAAGTGATTGGGTCTATATCTGTTCCATTTCTTTCTTCGAATTTAATGATTTTATTCTTTTCCACTTCCAATAATTGGATTTGTTCATTCAACATGTTTTTTGAAGATTCAATTGTTTTATTTATTGTGTTCAATGATTCTGTATCGTATTCATGAATTTTCCTAAATTGAATAATTGCCGATTCAATTGATGAAATTTTTAATTTCAAATCATTTTCTGTTTGCAATTTATCTTCAGCATCTAATTCATTGACAACTTCTTGTAATTTGCTAATTAAATCATCATGTAATTTAACCATTGGCATTTTTTCATTGTCCATATCCATCAGATTAACCTCTACACTGACTGCCGGTTGGACATTTGAAGCCGAAGAAACCATGTTCGTTGTTGGACCCTTGGGGAGGGGAGGTTTTTTTGGGACAACTGGAGCTAACGCTGGTGAATTGATCATAGGTGGTGGAATATTGATATTCTGTGCACTTGTTGGTTTTGGAGGTAATACAGGAGCGGTACGTGTGTCTGCCAAAGACAAATTCTCCAACTTCACAGGCATTTTGACTATTGGACAGTCGTCATTCCTATTAGTTCTTAAAAACTCATTGATAACTTCCACCAATCCAGCTGGCTTAAAATCCCATGAATCTAAAATGGGCAAATGTATACCACCGTTTGAATCGACTTTTTTCCCCTTAGCAAGCATGTAGGATGCATCTAATGTTGGAAGATCAATCAAAAGTAAAGGGTGTTGTAATGGGTAATTTTTGGGGACCCATAGCAATATAGGGACATTGGTGTCGACAGCTAACTCAAATGAACCATAAATACATAAAAGTAAGCTAGATTCGCCCTTGGAATCTGTAAAGACCCTAGTTCTTGGTTTTAAATTCGGGAAAGTCGACAATACAAGCAACGTATCGTTAAATATCTTCTTCTTATGTTTTTGATTCAAATAGATGGGCTGAATTACGTCAAAAAGCCATTGTACAACTACTTGTGGTATTGCTGGTGACACTGTCGACATTGCTGCTCGTCTTTGCAACGGTATTTGACTTCACAGGCCTTAAAACAGGTCTACAGGTTGATTGAGGACTATTAAATTTATTTAAATGTTGTTTTTCAAATTTACTGTTCTTATATATACATGGATCAAGAAGCAAGATCTTTTTAAAGGGCATCTCAGTCGTGAACTTGTGAGTTGTAAGTTATGAGTTGTGAGTTGTGTTCGCAGTGTTAGATCGTTTTTACGAGGATACAGATTTTTATGTATATAAATAAAATGTAGAGACCGGTATCTGGGACGGGGAAAAGCATTGATTCGCCCACCCACTAAACAATAACGAATCACACGGATTGCCACACGACAGATTGCGAGGTATCAGTTTTAAAAATGCAAAACTGTCGAGCGACAACTCGATCTTCTCCATAATTAGAACCCATAAATCCATCGAGCGTAAGGAAGTTGAGGCAGAAACAGGAGGTAAAGAAATGTGACCGAGCACGTACACTTACATGCCAGCAATCACAATAGCCACAAATAACCACATACGGCGTATACAGTTCTTGTCATACGTCAACAAAGACCCCGTTACGCTAAAGCAGTCCATAGCACAACACACACTCTTGTCACAATCTAGTATCTTAGAGAAAGAAACAAAGAAAAACACGTCCTATTTATACCCTGGCGGAAACAAAAAATGATTTGCAAAAATTGCCGCCCATGGACCAAACCTAAAAAAAGAATACCGCCGGGTAACACCAAACTCGCAGCTAGGGCATCGGCGGCTGGCCAGGTGACGTCCGGGTAGTGATGCATGTTCATACGGGTAACCGCAGCGCTGGGCGGCAAACCATTCAGCCAATCACCGGTCATGGCACTCCGCAGCAGCGCGTTACCCGGAACGTCCCTGGTTTTCCCCGTCGAATCCGATCGCACCGATAAATACGCGAACCTGCGCGAGTTCTGGAGACACTAGAAATTAGAGACAGATATTTTACCGTTTATTATATATATATAATAAGTTGTTGACTGGACAACTGGGTATTTGTGTATTTATGTTTGTATATGGGTGTGGTAGTTCTTGGATTAGTTGTTAATTGATTGATTAGGTTGTGTAGTGGGTCACTATTCAAGGTTTTTCAAGTAAGTATCTCTGGTTAGGCACAATTGGTTATATTTTGCATTTTCATTTAATAGTGCTTTTACCTTTGTTCATTAATCAGGTAATCAGTGTAAGGTTATTTATACAAGATAAAAACAAAATACCAGTTTAAAACATCCATAATATCCGTATTTCGATATCTGCCATGCTAAGACTTCAATCCAATTCTAGAAGCGCTGCGTTGAGTTTATCTAGGAGACTTTTCTCTAACAATGCTAAGGCTCTTTCCAGTACGTACCGTACGCCTAATTTCGGATCAAATATCAAGGAAAATAGGGACACAGATAAGTCTAGATCGTACGCTTACTTTATGGTCGGTTCTTTGGGTCTGTTGTCGTCTGTAGGTGCCAAGTCTACTGTCGAGACATTTATTTCTTCTATGTCTGCTTCTTCGGATATTTTGGCTATGGCTAAGATTGAAGTTAATTTAGCTGCCATTCCAGAAGGTAAGAATGTTGTTGTCAAATGGCAAGGTAAGCCTGTCTTTATTAGACACAGAACGGCAGAAGAAATTACTGAGGCTAATGAAGTCGATGTCTCTTCATTGAGAGACCCACAAACAGATGCTGACAGAGTCCAAAATCCAGAATGGTTGGTCATGTTAGGTATCTGTACACATCTGGGATGTGTCCCAATCGGTGAGAGTGGTGATTTCGGTGGTTGGTTCTGTCCTTGTCACGGTTCACACTACGATATTTCCGGTAGAATCAGAAAAGGTCCAGCTCCATTAAACTTGGAAATTCCAAAGTACGCTTTTGACGGTGATAAAGTCATTGTCGGTTAAGAGTCGTCATCATCTTCGGAGGGGCTATTCGCCTATTTATGGTTGAGAAACTAAAAAAATATACAACAATAAAGTTTGTTTATAAAATTCAAATTATTCTCTTCCCATCATCACATGTGACGCACAGCTAATATAGTCAGCTGGCCATAGCCAGCTGACTATGCTAGTTGTGCAAGAACGTATATATTATTCCTATTTTATCATATTCATAAGTCTTTTAAGTAAATACTATTATTTATTCTCACATATCTCGTCGCAGAGTAGTACGCTGTCTGTGGCAGATATATACATAATATAAAAAATAATCTACAAGTATTACCCAAACCTCCCTTTCCTCAGCTGCAATTGCTTCTTGTCAATGCCATTTGAACCAAAAAGAAGCTTCTAAGGGCTGCTTGTGATGCATGCTACCTTGTCTATTGCATTGCTGATGAGCTTAAACCTTGATCATTTCCACAGGTTACCCGGCATGAATGCATAAGACCCTCTCGTCGAAGATGACTCGAGTTTTACATTTGAACAACAGACATAAGAACTTTTATTTATGCAGGTACATGACCAGCTTTATATGTTTCTATTCATCTATATTATGTGTATAGCGATGCTTATATACTCCCTTACTGCTTCTCTACGAGCAGTTGATCAACGTGGAAGAAGGCAGTGATCGAAATAGCCATGGAAGACCAATGCAGCCATGGAATCAGTGCCACTGATTCGGTGACTATTGTCATCAAAGAATGTCTTAAGTTATCCACTGCAATGAGAAAATATTCTAATTTTACTTCACAATCTAGTGTATCTGCGTTATTAACAGGAAGCAACGAATTGTTCTATAATGAGAAGGATTTTTTACAATCGAATAAAATTAATGAGAATGACAATGATAATATTATGTCATTGGATTCATCTGAATCAATTAGTCTCGACGGGTTGATTGTTAAATTGAAAGACACAAATCTTTTAAATCCAAATGCAGCTAATATTTCTCATAATGTGCCACATAATAATCCTATCAAACAAAACGATCCTTTATTGGCTGGGTTGATTCAATTGAGAGCGATGTTGAATAAATTGGATTCATTGAATGATATAGATTCATTGACATTGATCCAACCTTTCCTTGTAGTTATTTCTACGGGGAAAATTTCAATGTATATAACTTCGTTGGCACTGGACTCTTTGCATAAGTTTCTTTCATTAGGAATCATTAATAAATCATTGGACAATTTCATTGTCACTTATAGAGAAATTGTTAATGCAGTGATCAATTGTAAGACAGATAATCAAAAAATAACAAATAGTTCAGCAAATTCAGCGACTAATGTTTCTAGCATCGATGACATTTTATTGATTAAAGTACTTTCAATTCTAGATTTAGTTATCAAATCAGATTATTTTGATATTTTATCAGATTCAAGTGTACATGATATTTTAACTATTATTATGTCAGTAGCATATAATAAGAAAAAAAATGAACTTTTAAGAAAAAATGCAGAATTCATAATGACGTCTATTACACTTAAATTATTTAGTAAATTAAATGATATGAAATCAAAAACTAATGGTAAAGTGTATATTAATGATGAATCTTACTCTAAGGATGCTTTAAAGAATGTTTTTGAAAATGAAAATAACATCGAAAATGGGAATACTACTGATTCTGAAACAAAAAAAGATGTTTTAGAGATCAACACTAGTAGAGATGAGCAGGTGGAGCAGGTACAAGAGGTCACAGACAATGATAAAACCATGGTAAACACCAATATGGAAATTTCTTCCAGCGTTAGAAATATTGATCCAAATTTTGGTGTTACTGTGTTAAAATTATACTTGAATATGTTATTGTCCTTGATCACACCAGAGAATCAAACAAGACACACAAATTCAACCAAGATATTAGCATTACATTATATTAACATGTCAATAGAGTTATCTGGAGATGCTATATTATCACATCCACAACTATTTAATGTAATCTCAGACCCAATATTTAAATCAATTTTATTCATTATTCAAAATTCCAACAAATTATCGTTATTACAACCCACACTACAGTTATTTACAACATTATTTTTGAATCTACATAGTCATTTGCAAATGCAAATTGAATTGACTTTAAATAAAATATTCGAAATACTGTTAGAAGGTACAGATAAAAATGCAAGCGAATCAGAGGAAAATAATAACCTTAAATTAAGACCACCAAAGGTTAAAGAATTATTAATCGAACAAATTTCAATTTTATGGACTCGTTCACCTAGTTTTTTTACTTCCTTATTCATTAATTTCGACTGTAATTTAGACAGATCTGACATTGCCATCAATTTCTTAAAAGCGCTAACAAAGCTATCTCTACCTGAATCATCTTTAACATCAACTGAAACAGTTCCACCTATATGTTTAGAAGGTTTAGTTTCATTTATCGATGATTTGTACAGTGATCTGTACAATGTTAATAGACAGAAGTTCTTATTTGAAAAAGATACTATTGATTTGATTAAAAAAAGAGAACGTAAAACAATATTTAGCAAATGTGCAGAAGAATTTAATATCAAACCAAAGATCGGTATTCAAATGCTTATTGAGAAAGGATTTATAAATTCAGATAAAGATTCTGATTTAGCAGAATTTTTATTTGAAAATAATAATAGAATCAACAAAAAACAGATCGGTTTATTATTATGTGATCCAAAAAGAACAGGATTGTTAAATGAGTTTATTAAATTATTCAGTTTTGAAAACTTGAGAGTTGATGAAGCTATTAGAATACTACTAACGAAGTTTAGACTACCAGGTGAATCACAGCAAATAGAAAGAATTGTCGAAGCTTTTTCATCAAGGTACGTATCAAGTCAAAATTATGATCTTAAAAAATTAGATAATGCATCAGAAAATGATAATGCAAGCATACAACCAGATTCGGATTCTGTTTTTGTTTTGAGTTATTCAATTATTATGTTGAATACTGATTTACATAACCCACAAGTTAAGGAGCATATGTCATTCGAAGATTATTCTAGTAACTTAAAAGGTTGCTATAATTCGAATGATTTTCCTCATTGGTATTTACAAAAAATCTATTGTTCTATAAGAGATAAGGAAATTGTTATGCCAGAGGAACATCATGGTGATGAAAAATGGTTCGAAGATGCATGGAATAATTTAATTTCTTCTACAACCGTAATAACGGAGATTAAAACTGATCTAAGAACGATAACTGAGAGATATAACAAGATTGAAATGGCCCATTTTAATAGAACAATATTTAAAAATGTCGGACCTTCAATTTTAAGCACTCTCTTTCAGATATTTGTAGCTGCTTCTGACGAATATATCACAACTAGGATGTTAACAACTATTGAAAAATGCTCGTCTATTGCATCTTTCTTTAATTTTAAAGGTTTGTTTAATGATATATTACACAACATTTCGAAGATAACCACTCTAGCAGTGCCCGAAAAGGAATTAGCTTCATCCGATTTGGATACAATACCATTGGTTGAAGTGAAAGCTCAAAATTCAGACTTTATGATCCCAGTGGGCACCAGATCTGTATTCCTTGGGAAATCTTATAAAGGACAATTGTCTACCATTGTTTACTTTAGAATTATTAGAAGGAACAGATTAATAAACATGCTGAACGATATTACATGGAAGGATATTATTGCAATGCTTCTAAATATGTATGAAGACTTATTATTCCAAGGCGATATTTTTGTCGAATTTCAAAAGAAAGTACATTTAACGAACTTAATTAGGCCTGAACCTGTTGTGAAATTAAATAAAAATGAAGAAAACCGAGGATTATTTTCAACATTTGCTTCTTATTTAACGGGTGATGAAGAGCCAACAGCTGAGGAGATCGATTATTCCATAAGAACAATGAATTGTTTACAAATTAGTAAGATCAAAGCTTCTTTGTTCGGAAATGGAACTAATTTAACAACTGATGTCATTGATTACTTTTTGGATGCTATTCCTGAGAAAAAAACTACGGACAATCAAAGATATTATGAATCTGAATTATTATTCATTACTGAAATATCCGTTGTTCTATTTTCACTTGGAAAGAATGGTGAACATTTTTCTGATTCTTTATTACAAAGATTGACTAATTTAAGATCAAGAAAGGATATAAGCAAGAGTACATTATGCCGCTTAACCCATTATAGCCTAATTTTATTATCCATAATGGACAACAAGGGTAAATACTTGACTGATTTAATATCAAAAGATATCGAAGGTCAGCCAGAAGTTTTTGATAGTGACTATTTCCAAAGTGAAGAAGGGTATGGTTTTGTTCACTCATTGTTAAACCTAGTAAACATATCCAATTACCAAGAAATCTTGTTTGGAGAGGAAGAGTTATGGAATATTTTAAAGATGGTAACCATTAATTATACTTACGGATTGATGACATTTGAATTTTTAGAAAAATCAATTTCTAATAATGTTGATATTCCAAACAATGATAGTTTCTTCCATATAATCAGTTTATTAGACGTTTTATCATCAATTGGTTCGGTCGGTAGTGCATGGGAAGAAGAATATGAAAATCTAGTGAAAAGTGGTCATAAAGTCAATTCTGTAAACCCACATAAGAATGAAATTGAATTATCAATAAAGGCAATTGATTTATGTTTGAAATTAACAAGAGACAGAAATGTTTTCTCGAAATTCGATGATACCAAAAAATACACTTTAATCCAAGTTCTTTGTCATCAATGCCAAAACCCTTGTAAAGAGGTCAGGACGTATGCATGCACATCTTTGGAGACTACGCTATGCTACAACTCTGAGAAGGATAATAATTTCTCAGTATCTGAAATTGAAGGCTTAATCGATGGTGGATTCATGCCCATTTTGGAGAGTGACCAATCTTACATCACTGATATTTTAACCATTGTTGGAAAAATTTATATTAGTTATTTGGAAAACAATGAAGCTACAAACGATACTTTCATTAAAACCCTCAGCGTATTCAATAGATTCGTTGACAATACAGAAGTGGAAAAACAACTGCAACAATTGATCATCGAAAAGAAAGAGATAATGAAAAAACTAAATATCAGCTTTAACGTTCCAACTCCATTATCATCATCAATTCCTTAAAACGAAACCAACTAAAAGAGGAAATCTTCACTTGACAATTTAAATTAAAATAAAGGTTTCTTTACCTTCACTTCAAGTATATATATATATTATTGATAGATTTATTGATAATTTGTAATGACATTTTCTATTTAACCACTGTCTCTTTACATAAAATAGATTTAATTGCGACTTTTAATAAAAATCGCGATGATTCATTTTATTGCAAAATTGTTGATACATTTTTGTCTCAGATAAGTATCTTTATCTTGGCTTATTTATGTTTAAAGAATCTTATTGTTATAGTTAGTATTAGCTCTTTTGAGATACTTTAGAATTTGGGAGTATTGTATGAGATTTAAAAGGTCAATTGCTGCATATTTGCAAGATATAAGATACTACCAGACAGAATCGAAAATAAAACCATGTCAACTTTAACTTATGAACAAAGAGCCCAGAAGCATCCAAATAAGGTTGCTTCAAAGTTGTTAAATTTAATGGCCGAGAAGAAGAGTAATTTATCAGCCTCCTTAGATGTTCGTACTACTGAAGAGTTATTAAAATTGGCAGACACTTTAGGTCCCTATATCTGCTTGTTGAAGACACATGTGGATATTTTAGATGATTTTTCATATGAGGGTACTATCAAACCATTGAAGGAGTTAGCTGCCAAACATAAGTTCTTATTATTTGAAGATAGGAAGTTTGCTGATATTGGTAACACAGTCAAGTTACAATATTCTTCTGGTGTTTATAAAATTGTCGAATGGGCTGACATTACCAATGCTCATGGTGTTACTGGCCAAGGTATTGTTGCAGGTTTGAAATCTGCAGCTGAAGAATCAACAAAGGAGCCAAGAGCATTGCTGATGCTAGCAGAGTTGTCATCTAAGGGATCTTTAGCCCATGGTGAATATACAAGAGGTACTGTGGAGATTGCTAAGACCGATAAGGACTTTGTGATTGGTTTTATTTCTCAAACAGATATGGGAGGTAGAGATGAAGGTTTTGACTGGCTAATCATGACACCTGGTGTAGGTCTAGACGACAAAGGTGACAGTTTAGGACAACAATACCGTACTGTCGACGATGTTATCTCGACAGGGTCTGACATCATCATCGTTGGCAGAGGCTTGTTTGCAAACGGCAGAGACCCTAAAGTTGAAGGTGAACGTTACAGAAAAGCTGGTTGGGATGCATATCTGAAAAGAATCAATAAATAGATTCAATTGCTGACGCAGTTGAATCTAACCTCAAATTTCAGACCAATAATAGTAATCTACCAATATTTCTAAACCAGAATTCTACCTTATAGATACTACAAACGAACATACTATATATAGACGTATTCCAATATCACATGGCCAGTCCTTCGACTATATGGTGCATTTGGATGTATATACATTCTTATTTCATAAATTCCATATGCATAGTTTCATTTCCTCTGCATCTAATCTACGACAGTTGACCAAACTTGAAGTTCTAAGCATAAAGTCAGCACCAGAGTAACCACCAGTTCACATCCCATGGCGTATACTCACCCATAGACAACTACTAACCATTAATTTGTGTCACTTGACTGTGAAAGCTATCCCAGCTTACCCGAGGTTTAGATGTGTTGCTACTCTTTAAATTTTTATACCGACGACAAATCTCGAATAAAATATTTTGATATTCAAGAATATATATTTATATATACATATTTATATTTAAGTTAGTGTTATCTAAATCGGTTTACTTGGGTCGTAGAGGTCTGCAGAGCAAAATATAGATCTAGTGTGGTTCTGGAAGTTGGTTTTTTTTATCGAGACTTTTTGTTACTTTTAGCCATTTTTAGTATTCCAATAACGAATTGGTGACCAGCTTTACGAATAGATTAACTACTTAACTATAATTACAATGGAAGCTTTAAACTCCAGAGAACAACAAGAATTTCAGAAATTGGTTGAGCAGAAACAGATGAAGGATTTCATGCGTCTGTATTCCAACCTAGTGGAAAGATGTTTCACTGACTGTGTCAATGATTTTACTTCTTCCAAATTGACTAATAAAGAGCAAACATGTATTATGAGATGTTCTGAGAAATTTTTAAAACATAGTGAACGTGTAGGTCAACGTTTCCAAGAGCAGAATGCTGCTATGGGTCAATCTCTTCAACGTTAAAGGGAGAAAGGGGGGAGAGGTTTCCAATTTTGTTTTATTGTACGGTTTAGTATATCGAAACATCTAACGTGTAAATATCCATCAATCATATAATCACAATACACACCTAAGTTATGATATTATTTATCAATATGTTATTATATCAACTATATATTTGTTATTATATATATATGTTACTTACAGAATTGTCTGATAAAATTAATATGAGCTTTTTGTAATTTTTATTCTCTATTGAACCTTTTTCTAGAGCTATTACCTAGACTTCTTAAACTGGAAGACCGTTCCAATGAAGTCCTTGTAGATACGCCGTTTTCATCAGTAGGATCATCGTCGTCATCGTCAATAGGTTCAATTTTATAACTTTGATACCATGCTATGATACTTATGATACCTAAAGACCACCAGCCTAGCCAAGCAATTTCGTATTCTTGCGTCCATGACATTATATAACCCCAGATAAGAGGACCTAAGAATCTAGCTGCTGCAGAAATACTGATAGTTGCACCATTAATAACTGCTCTACAGCTTAATGGACTACTATTTTGTATCAATAATGTGATTTGTGGGTTTGTCAATGCACTACACAATGTCTTTGAGCCTGTAATGAAATACAAATAACAAATAGTGACCCAGTTTGGAATCCAATTTCTTTGTAAAAATATAACATATGGTATAATAATATAAAGGATTGGATAGATCTTAACCAATGTTCTAAAGATTGTCAAACAATCATATTTTCTATCTATAACTGGGAAGAGAAAAATGACTACCAAAACACCAAATATACCAGTGGTTGAAAGTAATGTACCAGTTTGTTCTGGTTTGTATCCTATACCACCTTTAACCTTCCAAGGAAACTTTGAAGCTAATTGTGAAGAATTATTTGGATCTTTTTCCAGATCATAGGCTAAAAATATTGGAAGAAATTCATTGAACACAATAGTATGCAATGACATTATAAAACTTACTGAAATTGGATAGAAAACCGAGGTATGCAATACATGGTGAAGTGCATCATTTTCTGCACAACCATCAGGAGCTAATGATCCACTTTCCTCAGTTATATCTGTCACTTCACTTATTGAATAAGTTCTAATCAATGCTACTGATTCTCTTCTAGTTAATAATGGTAGAGATTGTATACTTTCAGCTTCACTAGTCTCTGTAGTTTCACTGGTTTCATCGTAGTTCTCATGATTTATCGTATCGTTACCAGCTGGGCTGTTTTGACTATTGTAAATTTGATCATTTGAACCAAAGTCATTATCGTTGCTTGCTTGAACTAATGGGGTAGTCTCATTAATTATAATATTATCTTGTAGAGTATGACTAGAATCATATTTTGAATAATTGGTATTCCAAGGTCTTGGCTTAACCTTTATAGAAAACAAATATTTTCTTATAAAATCACCAATTTCAAGACCATAATCTTTTCTATTTTTATAATCAGGATGAGTTTCTTCAAGAAACAGGAAATTGATTAATATACTAATCATTATGTAGCAGAATAAAACAACATTTGGCAATGAATATGGATACACTTTTACTAATTTTTTAATAATAGTTGGGAACCATGTAGGAGGATATGAATCATCCTCTTCCCTAAAAACCAAATAACCACTGATCAAAGGTCCAAGTACTGCACCTGCTTCAAAAAATAATGGCAACATACTGAATGCCACACCTTGATATCTTCTTTCAGTAGCCACTTCTCCTATTACAGTTCTGATAATAGAAACATTACCATTTAATAAACCCATCATACTTCTAGCTATTAAAGTTTGATAATAATGTTTGGAAAATCCAAGCATTAGTAAAGAAATACCAGTTCCAAAAAGACCAAATAAAAGAGTGAACTTCCTTCCATATTCTTGTGATACTTTACTCCAATTATATGCTGAGATAACTTGACATAAAGCAAAACTTGAAGCCAAATAACCTGAATACTTCGAAATTTGAGCTGTATCAGGAGATACATGGAAATCTTTCACCATATAATACACATATGGAAATAAAGATGTGAAAGACATAGGTTCAACTATTCTAATCATAGACAAAAGACATAGCTGATACCAAGGAAACCCTTTCATTTGTTCATTAAACGTTAAACATTTTTTAGCCATTATTTTATTTAAATATCATTTATATCAAAGTCGATGATTCTACCTGTAATTCTGTCCCATAGAATCATTTCTTTAGGATAAATAACTTGATCTTCAATAGATAATAGCACCTAAAATTGTCCTTGAAGTAACTTAATAACAAGTTCCAATAAAATAATGTTTAATGTAATATTTAACCTTTAAATATTTAAATATTGCACCTTATTATTTTTGGGCGAATTCGGTAGACCGCTATAAAACCTGATTGTTGACCCTTGCAAAGAGCAAAGAACACTTATCGAATAGCCCATTTGTGAGAGTCAAAGACGATCACTAATTCATTATTGAGATATCCCAATTTGCTTCTTTTGTTATATATATTATTTGAATGTGTTTAAAAACGTCAATATTTACAAGTATGTATATACGTTTTGCGAAATGCCAATGCTTGACGTTAAATATTGTTAAATCGTCTCTTTTGTATTGGAAATTGTTCTATAGCTGTATTTTTCCATTTGCTGCTCTGTAAAATGGTATAGCATCTCTGATGTTGTGGTTACCATATAGATATAATATAATTCTCTCTAGTCCCAAACCGAATCCACCGTGCGGGACTGTACCTTCTTTTCTTAACTCTAAGTACCAGTTTAAATCACCATTTTTATTCATTCCTCTCTTCTTGATGGTGCTAGATAATTTATCATGATTCTCTTCTCTTATACTTCCGCCGACTATTTCACCAATTTCAGGTAACAATAAGTCAAAACATGCTACTGTTTTACCGTCATCATTTAATTTCATGTAAAATGATTTTAATTCTGATGGGTAATCTGTAACAAAAACAGGACATTTGAAATAACTTTCAGCTAGCCATTTTTCATGCTCTGTTTGTAGATCTTTACCAAATATTGGTTCATATTTTGGAAAAGGTTCTTTTAAATGCTGTGCTTGCAAAAGTTTAATGGCCTCTGTGTATGTTATTGATTTCCAAGATGAATCGTTAAGTAAAAGGTCCCATCTTTTTTTCACTTTATCTTTCGTTAAACAACCTTCTGGCACATTTTCTGGTACCAGTTCATCAAATAAAGGATAGCATTCTTTTACTGCATATTGTAACATAGCTTTAACAAACGTTGTTAAGTCGTTGACATCTTTCGTAAAACACATTTCTGCTTCTAACATCCAAAATTCAGACAAATGTCTATTAGTATCACTTTCTTCAGCTCTAAAACAAGGTGTAATTGACCAACAATTCGATAAAGCCAAAGTTAAAACCTCTAAATGTAGTTGAGCTGAAACTGTTAAGAAAGTTGGGTTTCCAAAATAAGAATCTGATTCTTTTTTGATACCATCTCTAAAATTCTTCTCAGATTCTACTCTAAACAATTCTCCAGCACCTTCACAATCATTTGCAGTTAATATAGGTGCTGCAATCTTCGTGTAACCTTCCCCATGGAAGAATTTATTTAATGCATATTCAAAATCAGATCTGAATCTCATTAATGAACCTAAATAACTGGTCCTGTGTTTTAAATTCGGCAGAGTTCTCAAATATGGTAATGTCTGATATTTCTTCTGCAAGGCATAATTCTCAGTAACATCTCCTAATATTGATAAATTTTCAATTGGTTTGTAAACTTTTAACTCGAACCTTTGTTCTCTATTGGGAGTTACTTCGACATCCGCCAGTTTGATATTAACACTTTGACCTGTCTTAAATCCTTTCAAATATCTCACAACTTCACTATCAATTGTACCAGTCTCAGCATCTTTGATTGGAATCACAACCTTGACAGAACTCATCGTAGTCCCATCGCTAAGGTCTAGAAATGCTATATTTTTCAGCAATCTAACAGACTTCACCCAGCCACTAATACCTTCTACAAACAAAGGCAACTGTTCTGTATTATTCAATTTTTTCAAGCTATGAACATAACGACAGCAGCTTTTCCATTGTACGTTGTTTAATAACGGTTTAATAGATCTCAAAAACATCGATCCCCACGTTTACTACAGATATTTCAGTCGGGTTTAAACTATCAAGGATACAAAAGGCATCACAAACCTACAGAACCCCACCTCACAATCGCCAACTAAACCACAACTACAAGTATAATCATTCTTTTAAGTTATTTCTATTAAATATATATCTGTATAACTATAGAACCTTAACGTTTTGACCTTTAAATTTAATATAGTGATCACGTGACTGATATAATGTAATGCCAGTTATTAATTTGAGACGCTATGGCTGTTGCAAGACGACAGTAAATGCTGTTGTACTATAAATGAATCTATTGTAATAAGATGTGGGTCTACGTTGATATGCTGTGTACTATTGATTCCAAGCGCTTATCTTTGAGAGAAGGAGCTACAAAACAAACAACCAAACGTAAAAGTAAAATCAAGTAGAGCATTTTATTAAGTTGTCCATTTTATTTGAAACTGTGGATTATTTCTGTTAAATAGTGTGATTCGTTATAGTATATCTAGTTCTTGGTTTAGCTTATCATGATCCTCTTTGACTACTGATTGTTTCAGTTTATTGATTTTACACCTTAGAATCATTATTTTATCCAGTGAGAAATCTGATAGTTTTACCTTTTGGCTACATGCTGCTTGTGGACAATCCCTTTCGTTCTGGGTTTCTAAATACAATTTAATACCTTCTTCATCAAATACATGCCCGCACCGTTTTGAGATCATAGGGTTTCTATAAGGTTTGAATGTTATTGGACATGCTAGTTCGATGATACCACCTTCTATTTTCAAATCATCATCTGTATTGCTTTGGTTCGCTGGAGTGTTTCGTAGCACTTCGTCAGGAATAACACTTGTAGGGTCATTCCAAATATATGGTAACACCCTCAGGAGTTTATCCTTGTCTGAGTCCACAAGCGGCAGTTCGTCAGGGTTCTGCATCCCAGGTTTATTAAGTTGAGCACGGTCATTGAACAATTCTGATAATTTAGGTGCTGTCAATTCTTTTGACACGTACTTGTCCCATGTTTCTAGAGTAAAAGTTTCACACTGGTCAGACAGTAATCTGTAGTCCTTTTTGATCCGTGATGTATCTGCAACTAATTGTTCTGATTGTTTCATTTGAATCAATAACTTCCGATAAGATTCACAAGTACGTTTGACAACAGGATCCAGCGTTTGATAATTTGAATAGGCAGGAAGATTACTCTCTGATTCCTCTGCCAAATCAGACGTATCGTCGAGATTCAACATGTCGTCTATGAATTGATAATATTGATCCAGGCAGGTTTTGTAATGTTCTTGAACATCGATGGCTTTCAACGAATTGAAGAAGCTAAACGACCCATGGTGCATGGGAGTGGATTCTGGTACTATACCCATTTACAAAATAGTCCTACGGTACTCGATTGTCCGTGTCTTTTCCTGAACAGTAACCACATTGTGACATGTATGTGTTCTCTTACAAATATTTTTATACAGTGAAACTTTCAATATAAAAAATATACATATATAAAAAATGAAAACATGCATCTTCAAAACATTATTATTTTTAAAAGATACGTTTCAATACATGGGAGGCGAAGTTACCATTGTGCTGGCCTGAGAATAGTTGAATACCATAGGTGACGAGGTGTTTACGATGAGTAGTCCAAAAAATTCTGGTTTGATTGCAGGTCTTAGGCCTGAGATCGGTGAATTAGTTGTTTTACAGATGATATATAGTTTATTGATGGCTAAGAATGGTAGCCGTCAATTACAAGGAATGAGCAGCAGCGGAGGTATGTCAGAGAGTATGCTTGATTCTAATTTAAGCAATTCTGGTGTTTCTAATGGACCATTTTTCAGGGTATCGTTGGTTAAACTTACAAATGAGATACAAAACAATATATTAATAAATCAAGTAATGCAAATACAAAACAATCCAAATATGAATAAGATTGGAATTAATGATATTCTAAAGATCATTGGAGACCTTTTTCCTGGGCATAAAACCTCATTAGTTGATGGACAGATAAGTTTTCACAACTTGCAATTAGATAGTCTTCGAAATGATTTGATCAAAAAATATACAGAATTTAAGACTCAAAAGATAGCTATGATCACTAAATTAGAAGAAGACATATCGAATTACAAGACTCAAAGTGACGTGTCGAGCAGTGGGGCTAGTACTTCAACAGCAGGAAGCAGTAGGGGGGGTCTCAATAAGATTGTGAAGAAGGAAAAAAGCAGGATGATGATGGATCCAAAGAGAGAGAAGTTATTACAACTGTATAGAGACACAGTATTGAACAAATTACAAGGTAAAGGTAAAATATTTGATGAATTGTACAAGGTCATAAATGAAAATGAGAAAGAGAAGAAAACTGTACCTATTGGAATTGTCAAGGATAAGATTGAAATGGAACAAATCAAGACTAAAACTCCACAAAGTGTGCATTACTTACAACTAATATTGCAAAAAAGCATATGTGATGGGTTGATGAGGTTTCCCGTCGGAAGCAAAGAATGGAAACTAGCCAAACAAGTCCAACTAGACTTTGACGATACAGTACAGTTCATGAGAAGAGCATTAGAATAAATACATACATTTATATGTATTTACATATATAGATAATATAATTTTCAAAATCACACATATTAAATTAATTTAAAAAGAAATACAATATAAAGCATATATAGATACATGTAGTACTACTATAAACATATTCTACCATCCAAAACACACACACATTTGGTTGGTACTATTTATAAAATAGCCTGAGAGCATCACGATGCTTGAATCATTTCTTTCAACTTTGCATAGTTGTTTCATCGAATTAGTTATTAGTTATTAAAATTTTGCACAGAGGGGATTATAATAAAATCGTATAGTCATATAAAAATGGATGTCCAAAAAATTAAGCATCGGTAAAACAAAACAAAGGAAAATCACACAAGCCAAAGACCACACACGTCCTTGCCTCACATAAAGCCTCCCTCGCAAAACTGCCACCAACACAAAACTTATAAGTAACCATCCTGTAAAAATTAATTGATTGATTGATTAGTAAATGTCAACGTAAAAGAGAAAAAAGAATACATCAGTAAAGATACCTTGCCCAACGAGAACACCTTAGAATCTTTGTAATCCCTTTTGTCTAGCTTGCCATTTTCTGTAGGCAATAGTAGCTAGAATAGCAATACAAGCTAAACCGACTAAAATGAAGACTAAAATAACACCACCTGGTAAAGTCATTGTTTCTATGAGAGTATAAAATTCGTTGTTGATCTCACTACGACAAGAAACCTTCCAACAATAACACCAAATACACACACACACACACAACCAGAAACCGAACTGAAAAGAAAACTTACAACTCACAATTTTATACCATCCCAAAGATAAGATTTATATATAACGAATCTGCCATCACAATGAAACTGCAATTACAAAATCATGGCAATCAGCAACTTGACAACACTTGTGTCCTAGTCCTTAGCTGTAGCACCAACACCAGAGACTACTGGGAACTCGAGTGAAAAATTGTTACAATTAAAATTATATACCTCATCGCAATAAGAAGCAATGCCAACTCTGCACCAGCTGCGAGGGCTTACACGACGACAGCAGTTCTGAGTGGAATACAACTCTTATGAGTTGTATTCCACTCAGAACAACGACCTCTTCTGACCAAAGAGAGACCAGGAAAAGCAGCATGGCCTTGTCTTGACGTTGTCCTGGCCTGGCGTGAGGGCAGGACACCGCCGGAGTTCGAAGTCGAGGTCGACGTGGTTCTGGCATGCACACTTATACGTCTCGCAACCTTGGAGAGCTCAGCACAGTCCAGCAAGGCTGCGAGACGGCGTGGATTTCTTGTTGCGTTGCTCGTTCCAGGCCACGGTATTGAGGGATTTAAGTTGCTGTTTGTGCGTGCTGTGCGGCGATACGCTCGACAAACGCAAGAGCAAGAGCAAGAGCAGTCGATGTTTCAAGAGGTGCTGAGGTGAGAGTTTATTTGTCGATTGGTGGTTGTGGTTGTTGTTTCTGTAAGAGGTAGTGGTTTGAGTCTTTTGTGTCAAGTGTGCGTGCGGTGTGGTTGTTTTGGTCAAGAGTTGTCCGTGATGGGAAACCTGCGTTGATGGTGTTCCCTCTTCTGGGGTGTTAATTGTGTGTGAGTGTCTGAATGCGTCTGAATGCGTCTGAATGCGTCTGAATGCGTCTGTATGTGTATGTATTGTTTATTTATGTATTGTTTATTTATTGTTGTTGATACCTTCTTCGGCGACTATGTCCTCTACGTCGTCTACTATGTTGTCGATTAGTTCTTTTGTGCCGTCGAGCAGTTCTTTTGCGTCGTTGATTAGATTGCCGAACCAGTTCATTACGTTGTCGCCTATTGTCGAGTTTGTAGGTGCCGTTGATTCGTCGCTTGGATTTGTGCTAGGGCTTGGTGTAGAATTGTCGAGTTCGATGACACTTGGTTGTAGTAGTGTAGTAGTGCGTGGTTTCCCGTCAGTGCCTGTGCTTATGATTGCACTGGAGGATACTTGTGATGTCGATATCCCTGAGGATATGAGGGCTGGTGTGGAAGCTGACACAGATGTAGCTACTGTGGTTGTAGTTTCTTCTGGTGTGTTATTATTGGATATAATAATGGTTTCTGATGAAGAGGTAGAGTTCTTCATGGCATTGACAACGGTTCCTTCGTCATCGTCGTACTCTTTTTCCCATGCTTTAGTGCCTCCCCAGATATAGTTGTATGTGCTCCACTTGCTGAATTTTTCTGCAATGTAGTTAAAATCGTCTTCGATTAACAATTCATCGTAATTATCCACCAGAAACAAGTCTTTCTTGTATTTTATAAGACTGGTTTCAAAATTCTCGTCGTTTTCTTCACCTGCTATACCTATGGCTGAAGCAATACTTTTCTTCTCACGTAAACTAATGTGCCTGTCTTTTAATTTGATACCACTAATATCACATAGTAAATTATATATTTCAACATTCTCAAACGATTCAACGTAACCTTTATTGAAATATGGTCCTACCCCAATGAATGTTGATCTCATGTCAATGTGTGTATTGTTATAACCATGTGATCCTATTATGGAACCTTTCTTCTTGTTAATATCAGAAGCATCCATGACAGCAAAACCAGGTTCAGGAACAATCCAAATTGGAGGTACTCTTCTTTTCGCTAAAACATCATTTTCTTTTGTTGTGGTATCAACGTTATATTTAAATTCTGGGGGGAATTGACCATTTAGATATATGTTAAAGAATGGAGATAATAATTGCTCATTCAAACTCTTCTTAAGCTCTTGGTATACAGTATTAATTGAAGTTTTTTTATCAACATTAAGGGTTAACATTGGTCCTTCATAAATTGCATGAGAAACTAAAGATTTTCTAGATTCAGAAGATAAAAGATCTTCATATGAAACAACATTTTCTGGGACATCAATATCACTCATACCATGATCACTAACAATCAAGACATTTGTAAATGATTCGATCTTTCTTGACTTTATCTCTGTAAATAAACTCTCAAAAAATTTATCCAAATCATTTAATAATTTAACAAATTCTTTGCCTGCTTTAGTATTTTTCTCATCAATACCATTTCTAACTGAAATTGGATAACCATTAGCATGACCAAATAAATCAATATGTGGAATATAACTTAGAATCATTTGTGGTCTATCTGAAATTTGCTCCATATCAATATAAGCTAAAATATTCTTTAATTTCTCATCAAATGTTTCCTTTTGATTATATTTAACGTTATAAAATGGTGTTCTTTCTTCTGGAACTTTCACGTTTATCTGTTTCTCTAACTTACTATAATCAGCAGTACTACCTGGCCACATATGTGTAGCAACTTTATATGGCATATCAATTAAGTTCCCCTCTGAATCTCTTTTTGAAAATGCACGTTGGACTGTTTCCCATATTGGTTCACTTGCATTATACCAAAACAATGGATCTTCATTCTGAGGTTCAAAATCATCATCCAATGAACTATCATGAAAATAATTCGAAACAATACCATGATCAATTGGATAATCGCCTGTCACCAAAGACCAATGGTTTGGAAATGTTTGAGCTGGGAAAGAGGGTATCATGTATGGCGTTGAAGTGATGTTGAAGTCTTCTCTTTCCAAGGTATATAATGAATGTAAAAATGGGGTATTTTTCTTGGAGATTAGAGCAGGATGGAAACCATCAATCGAAATCATCATAGTCAATGGAAAAAATTGGTGGGTACCATTGTTATATTTCAAATAAGGATCAAAATTATGCTTACTAATCAAATTTTTAACAAATGCAGCCGATGAATAGTCATCTGGATATGTATTTTTGATTGACCCACTGACAAGCATAATAAATGTAAGAAATAAAGCCACACCACTAAGGATTCTAATCAATAATTTCTTTCTCAAAATAAACTTACCTAAACCAATATGCTTACGATTAAACACTGAATGATCGAATTCAAAATCCGTGCTCTGGTTGGTATCTAAGAAATCACCATTATTATCCAAATCATATAAAGGAATACCTCTTCCATCAGAGCCTGTATTTTTAGAGCCGTTGCTACGACCGTTATTCACAGACTGCCAATACAGTTTGTTTCTATAAAACCAATATTTAATATTATTCCACACATTATTATCGCTTGCGTGACTGACACCGTTCAGCATCTCATCAGCACCTTCAATATCACTACTGATCTCAAAAGAATCTATATCTGACATCTAAACTACAATATTCGTATCGTATACCTCTATACTGACCTTAAACACCTTTAGCCAAATTAAATACACCTCCAAATCAATAATATCCACAAAAGATTGTATTGCAATCGTTGTAGCACCGTCTTAAATGCAATGAACGTCGAAACAAATACTTTAACTCAAACTATACAAACTTCAACCTACTGATTGCAATTTTCCACTCCAGTACACTGCTAGACACTCAACTCACCAAGAACTAGAATATAAACTGTGAACTGTTCTTTTATAGTTATGAAAAAAGTAAATGTGTCTTTAACGTATTCTCGGACACTTTTACGCCCACAAAAGAAAGAATATCGAGATGCTTTACAGTGGAAATGGCATATCCAAGAAGAGAAGATTGAGGAAATGTTATATATATTGATGGATGTTTGGCTATTGCAAACTGTATTCCGTTAAATGTGTTTATATGTGTATGATTTATGTGTGTAAAATTTATCTATGAATTGGTAGTTGTGCCGTGAGATACGGCGTAGTTTGTTGTGTGGAAAAACCTTGATCAGGGTGTGTATTCTATACTACTGTCTATTTGATGGGGGGGTAGGAGGTGAAGGATGTGCATGATATGAGGTCGATGTCTTACATTAGTGTACATTTTGCCTCATCGCCCAGAGGCCCGTTTGTTGCTACATGTTCCATTTCTTTTAATAGTAACAGGATTGATTCATCGACGTTGATATTTAGTTTAGTGCTTATCTCTATAAAGCCTACTTTTGGTGAGTTTGCTGATTTGTACGCTGGAGAGTTTTCCTGCTTCTCAAGTTGATCCCTATTGTTTGAATTGGTTTGGGTTTTCCTTGTTGTTGAGTGAGTTGAGATGTATTTTGCTAATTGTTCTCCTTCTGATTTTGTGACAACGCAACTAGGGTCGACTTTGCAGTCACTCGTATCTCTCAGATCGATCTTATTGGCTACAATTATAACAGGCACGACATGGTCACTGTCTAATTGTTCCAGCATCTTTTCCCATATTATTTTGACCAACGCAAAACTTTGTCTATTAGTGACACTATAGCAAAGGATGATACCTTTACAACTATTCAATAATTTCGTATCGATCATAGAACATTCATCTTGACCAGCAGTATCAACGAGCTCTAATGTACAATCCTGGCCCTTGTAGGTTAACATTTTAGTAAAATCATTCTGTACATTAGTAGGATAATGTGGCTCAACAAAATGTGACTCAACATATTGAACGCAAAGAGACGTCTTCCCAACACCTTTCCCACCAAAGACACATATCTTAAACTGCAAACCCTTGGGAGCATCAGGAATGGTGCGTGTACCAGCAAACATCAAACTATCGCTCTCCATATCTCTCGTTACAATTGAACCTTCTTAACCTTAGCCTTAACCTTAACTTCGGTAACCCTCTGAACAAAATCACAGATTCTTATAGTGACCTCTCCAAGCAGCGTGTCCCTACTGAAACCACTCTCTTGAACAGTTGATTAACGGCTCTAACCAGCTTCTCAAGTCATTAAAGTAACCGTGGCCAACTGTGAACCAAACACAAATGAACCTTGTTCCTTATATCAATCATTTTTTAATGAAAATATTTTTGGTATTTTGTAAAATTCTCCTAACAGCATAAAATTGAAAACTCAACATATAAGAAATATATTTTATTGTTGTTAAGAATTGTTTAAAAGTGTGTATGGATTGTGTTAATGGGGTTCTGTTGAGGATAGTCAAGTGCCTGTTGCTCACTATTTGATAGTAGTTGTTTTCTTTTGTTGAGTATCTATTCGTTCATTTGTGTACGTGGTAATAAACTTGAAGAGGATAATTTTATTGGAACTTTTAATTTGAAGTGGTTAACAGCGTTACGATGAGTGATTACTATGGCTACGGCGTGAGGGTTGAGTTAAAAGACGGTAAGTTGATTGAAGGTCGGATTGCTAAGGCTACTGCGAAAGGATTGACTTTGAATGATGTTCGGTTTGGAGATGGAGGTACATCTCAAGCGTTCAAAGTAAGAGCTTCACGTTTGAAAGATTTGAAAGTTTTGTCTGTTGGTTCTGGTAAGACTAAAAATCATAATAGTAGTGGCAATGGTTACAATGGTGGCAGTGCTAGATCTCAGGTTGCTCCGGATGCCGATTGGAAGAACTTTGATGTTACAGGTATTAAAGATCAAGAAGATTTTGATTTTCAAAGCAGTTTAAAACTGTTCAATAAGAAAGATATTTTTGCTCAATTGAAACAACAAGACGAGATCAACCCAGAACAGCGTTTAGTTTCGCACAATAAGAAGCAAGGCTCAATGGATGACAAGTATGAAATCGATGAGTTAGTGTTACCTGATGGTAAAAACGATGCATGGGGGAGTTTGAACAACAACAACATTTCTAATGAAGCAGCCATTGCTGCCGATGATGATGAAGATTATGAAGAAGATGATTTTGACAGCGGAAAGTATTTCCCTGTGACCAAATCCATCAACATCACGCATTTATTGCATTCTGCATCGAGTAACAGTTCGAGTGAGGATAAGAGTTCATCTACTGATAAGAATTCTACCAATGAACTGTTGACTAAATTGGGACAAATGATTATTAACCAATCTAATGTCAATGAGAGCGGCAGTCGCCGTAACTCTTCTGTCAAGCAACAAACGCTGACTGCAAAGGACATTAAATTGACTGTCCCAATGGCAACCGCTATACAACTATGGGAAATCCAAAGGGTTACCTCAGAAAAATATGGGAACACCAGCTTGATGATGAACGAAAACTTTGCCATCAATGCTTCAAACTATATCAAGCAAAAGCTAGGTGGTCGTGCACGTTTACGTTCTCAGAACGCCAATGCTCAACCTTTGGTAGTAATACTGACTTCCGAGTCGACAAGAGTAGGTGCAAGAGCGTTAGCCCTCGGCAGACATCTGTGCAGCAATAACTACATCCGAGTCATCACAATGTTCACAAACGACATCAACGACATCAAAGACGCACAAGTCAAGCAACAACTCGACATATACGCCAATTGCGGCGGCAAGTTCGTCAATTCCGTCTCTCAATTAGAAGCTGCGGTCGAAAACCTGAACAGCCCCGTAGAACTGGTCATCGACGCCATCCAGGACCTCAACTGCAACCTCACAGACTTGCTCGACGACACAGACAGCTCCGAACGCAGAATCATCAACTTGCTCGACTGGGCAAACCGCCAAGCACAAAACAACACCCACGTTTACTCCATCGACATCCCCAGTGGCTACGACAGCGGCTCCGGCACACCAAACTTCCCCACCTCCCTAGCACCCACCGCAGTCCTCTCCAGCGGCTGGCCCCTCCTCTCCCTCCCAATCATCAAAGAGCACTCCCCAGCACTCCAACAAGTCATCGCCATCGACATCGGCACTCCAACTGCCGCCTACACAGAAAACATCACCCTCCGCAAATTCCAGAACTGCGACCTCTTCGTCACCCAGGGTTCCCTCCAGCTCCTCATATAGAACTAGACGCCGCCAGGCATCTTCATGCACCTCCATGAGCAGTACAACTGGTGGCTCTGACACCTTGTCCACTGGCCACACCTTAGGTCTCGTGCACCTCACACCCGTGCACCGCGCCCAAACACCCCACCGGGTAACCTAGGGGCCACTTTTTGAAATTTGTGAAAAAAATTCCTTCAAAATTTATAGTAACAGTGATAATAAAGCAACTAAATTGTTACTTCTTCAGTACTGTATATATTTATTGATGGGTTGTGTTAGTGTGGGTGTTGTATATCTGATATAATATATTGTTGTTGTGTAGTTTTGTAGTAATTGGATTGACGTGTTGCGTGTGAGCGAGTCTGTTGTTGGAGTATTTGAATCCGATAAGGGCTGATTGTTTTGAGCAAGGAAACATCACAGTTGTGCAAGAGTTAAGGCATTGGAGTTCTTGATTGTGTATTTTGTGAACTCTGGATTGTTTTGTGGATACTTTGTGACATACTTTAGTGAGAGCTGGGTATATATCAGTGCAACACGTAAGGTTTTGGTTGTGTTTGTGGAGTGAGTTTGCTTATTTTCAGGTTGGTTTTTTATTTAACGTTAAAGTAGGGGAGATAGTAATGGGTGCCTGTTGTAGTTGTTTGAGAGATGAGAGCAATGAGGCGACTAGTGTCCTTCCTATTTCTGATAATGAGCGTGAGGCAGTGACTGCGTTGCTTGGGTACTTGGAGGACAAGGATCGGTACGATTTTTATTCTGGGGGGCCTTTGAAAGCGTTGACGACGTTGGTGTATTCTGAGAATTTGAATTTGCAGAAAAGTGCTGCGTTGGCGTTTGCTGAGATCACTGAGAAGTATGTGCGTTTAGTGGATAGGTCGGTGTTTGATCCTATTCTTGTTTTGTTGAAGAGTTCAGATCCGCAAATTCAAATAGCCGCATGTGCAGCTTTAGGGAATTTGGCAGTGAACAATGAAAACAAGTTGTTGATTGTAGAGATGGGAGGTTTGAAGCCGCTTATTAACCAGATGATGGGTGATAATGTGGAAGTGCAATGCAATGCTGTTGGTTGTATAACGAATCTTGCCACACAGGACGACAATAAACACAAGATTGCCACTAGTGGTGCTTTGATTCCTTTGACTAAATTAGCAAAATCAAAGCATATTAGAGTACAAAGAAATGCTACGGGTGCTTTGTTGAATATGACACACTCGGGTGAAAATAGAAAAGAATTGGTAGGTGCTGGTGCAGTTCCGGTCCTGGTCTCTTTATTATCTTCTACTGATCCAGATGTTCAATACTATTGTACTACTGCTTTATCAAACATTGCTGTGGATGAAGTAAACAGAAAGACTTTGGCTCAAACAGAACCTCGTTTAGTATCAAAATTAGTGTCATTGATGGACTCCCCATCGCAAAGAGTTAAGTGTCAAGCTACTTTAGCACTACGGAATTTGGCTTCTGATACCAGCTACCAATTAGAGATCGTAAGGGCAGGAGGCTTGCCTCATTTAGTCACATTGATACAAAGTGACTCGATGCCTTTAGTCCTGGCTAGTGTGGCTTGTGTTAGAAATATATCGATCCATCCATTAAACGAAGGTTTGATTGTTGATGCAGGTTTTTTGAAACCTCTAGTGAAATTATTAGATTACAAAGGTTCAGAGGAAATTCAATGCCATACCGTCTCTACCTTAAGAAATTTGGCTGCTTCTTCAGAGAAAAACAGAAAAGAATTTTTTGAAAGTGGTGCAGTAGAAAAATGTAAGCAATTAGCTTTAAGTTCTCCAATTAGTGTACAGAGTGAAATATCAGCTTGTTTTGCAATTTTAGCTCTTGCCGATGTCTCTAAGATGACATTATTAAATTTAAATATCCTAGATGCTTTAATACCAATGACATTTTCTGATAATCAGGAAGTATCTGGAAATGCTGCTGCCGCACTTGCAAACTTATGTTCTAGAATTAATAATTATTCAAAGATTATGGATTCATGGGACCAACCAAATGACGGTATGCGTGGTTTTTTGGTTCGCTTTTTACAAAGTAATTATATAACATTTGAACACATTTCGCTATGGACGATTTTACAATTATTAGAGAGTCACAATGATAGAATAGTGCAATTAGTTAGAAATGATAAAGATATTATTGATGGTGTTAAACATATGGCAGATATCACTTATGAACGTTTACAAAGATCAGAACTTGATTCAAAAAATAATGGAAATAATGATATGGTTGATTCAACTAATTCCGACTACGTTGATGATGCAAGCATGGACTTGTATAATATCACTCAACAAATTCTTCAATTTTTGAATTAAATTTAAAGGAAAATTTTTGGAATGAAAGCATATATATTATAATATGCTATACCGAAATTTATAATTTTGATAGGGAAAATCAGGATGGCTTTCCAATATTAATCTTTTGGTATTATAATGATAGGAAGCGGAATCTTGAAATGGTTTCTTTATTGGTTGTAGTCCATGATGAAAAATAATAAATAATACATGGGTAATAAATAATAATAATGAAATTCATCAATATTATTTAAGCCATTGGTCATGCGTTTGTGCTACCCAGAACTGAGAACGCATTATAAAATTAAAATAAAAATAAATCTATATAAAAATAAGCATATGTGAATGAATATGTAACTAAAAAACAATAAATATTAGCAAATAGTTAATTAAAATAATTAAAGAAAAGAATAAGCTCTTATAATTCGAATATGTATCTAAGAAGTTGATATATGTATATATTTTTCTGGTAATATAATTATGATCTCGAGAATATTGTAGTGAAGACTTGATGCTGTGAAATGAAATAATGGTAAACATATAATTATCTGGATTTCTACGTATTAGCATGAGAAATTGCCAAAACTTTTCGTATTTTTTGAATTTAATGATTCTTGAAGATTAAAAGTCATACTGATTTAAATATCCAAAGTCATATTTTTCAAAGGAATATATATAAAGGTTTCTACTTGTCTAAGAAACTGTAATATTAGTACGATTACGAACTCTCGTGCATGCAAAACAGATAAATAAACAGTTCTATGGTATACCATGACAAGTTTTTGTAATTGAAATCAAATCATAAACCACTTTACCTTGAAGAGTCTCTACGATATGCATTTAAAAGGTATACGTTCTAACATTTGATGTAACAGGCCATTTTCTTCGATGCTTACAATGGTCTACCTTGTCTGAGTCTCTGCATACATTCTATGTGATACTTTTCATAAAATCTTGCTTGAACGCTACCATGGCATCCATATCCTTATTAGTGACCTTTATTTGTTTGATACTTGATTGTGGAACACTAACTAATCCCATCAACCTTGTATTATTGACACTCTCACCCTTTTCATGCACTCGTCCCCCAATACAAAGTTCTTGCGCATGGTTAATCAACAAATTCAATTGTGCATCTAATGCAACTAACGATCCTTTAATCATTCTAGTATCATCAATACTAATGTAAAGTGTTTTCCCAATAAAATCATGCAATGCTAACTTCTCCATTTGTACCTCGATTATTGCGTAAAAACCTTCAATTTTCAGAAAACAAATGCAAAAAAACACTGCAAGCCTAAATAGCAACCTCTTATTTCGACAATAGTACACCTTTTACAGCAAACCAGTCACAAAAAGCATCTTTTCAATTAATATATTCTTACTTTCATACTATTCAATATTGAAATTGCAATGAATTTTTCACTATAGTGAAAAATGAACTTTGTCAACAAAGTTTACCAAAAATATTGAACTACTCATCAATTTATATTGAAGCAGTTAATGGAAAAAGGGTACACAGTAAAGAGACTCAGTAGGTGCAGTGTATACTATTGCTGACTACTTCTACACTGATATAACTTGGCGGTATCTTAAAGAGGCATCGACAGAATGAACGCTACTGGTAACATGGACATCGATAATGAAATAAAACAGTACAACAATGTGACTTTGAAATCACTAACAGCCTCACAGCTCTTAGCACAAAGAGAAAACGTATCTGAGCTCTTCCAATTGACAGATAACCAATCGAGACGTAGCAAGATTGTGAACGAGGAAAGACAAACCTCCACACTCGCCGGATTGAAAGCTCAATTAGAACAACTCAAAAAGGATTGATTCAATGCAGTGCATTCACTCCCTCCCCCAATCCAGCAGTTCCAATCCTATGGAACCTATATAATTAGCATATATCTATCTCTATACACTAGATCATTAACTCAATACATTAATTTAATACACTACAGTACCGACACCTTTAGTGTCCCATATAAAACCAGGCAGGCCTGTAACCCACGAAAGAACACCGTCAAGCTGCAGGATAAGCTCTTAAGCAGACTACCTGCTATAGCAGCCCCAACTACCCACCAACCACAGCTACCAGATATAGTCTTCACAAACCTTGTCCATGTACGCTGTCTAATAAGTTTACAGTGTGCTTTATAGTGCCCGCTATTAAAAGTCATTGCGCCAGTGTCAAAATGAATCATTTTGATAACAGTAAGGAGAGTTGTAAAATGTATTTAAGAAGGATGGTTGGCTGTTGTGTATATGTTTTGTGGGTTGTGTGTGTGTGCCTTATTGGGAGGTGCTGGGTTGGTTTGCTTGGAGCCAGGTACAGATATATATAATTACGAGATGTCGAGTGGGAATACTAAGAGGAGAATTGAGACTGATGTCATGAAATTGTTGATGAGTGATCATGATGTTGAGTTGGTGAATGATAATATGCAGGAGTTCTATGTGAAGTTCAATGGGCCGGAGGACACGCCCTATGAGAATGGTGTTTGGCGGCTGCATGTTGAGTTGCCGGATAATTACCCATATAAGTCTCCCAGTATTGGGTTTGTTAATAAGATATTCCACCCTAATATTGATATTGCCTCGGGGTCTATTTGTTTGGATGTGATCAACTCTACGTGGTCTCCGCTGTATGACTTGCTGAATATAATAGAATGGATGATTCCTGGTCTATTGAGGGAGCCTAATGGGAGTGACCCGTTGAATAATGAGGCTGCTGGGTTGCAACTGCATGATAAGAAGATATACGAAGAGAAAATTAAAGAGTATATCGATAAGTATGCTACTCTCGCAAAATATAATGACAGATTCTGTTCCGAGTCGGGGGGTGATGGTGACGATGACGATGATGAAGAAGGGATGGAGAGTATTGATAAAGTAGCAGAGGATGACAAAGAGAGTGCCAATGCTGTGGTCCACCTAAATGATGACAAATCTAGGGATAAGGAAATGACCGATACTGCTATGAGTGACAACTCTTCGGATGAGTTGAGCGATATCGAGGTCTCTTCTGATGAGGAAGGTGAATAGTTAGGAGAACGCTAATCGAATTTACAACGTTCTGTAGTTTTACTTCACAAGTTTTACACTTACAATACCTACATTTTAACTCTAAAGTCAATCGAAAGCATTGCATACATGGCACAATATATTCCAGCTACTGATCAATACGATGACACATTTACCTTTCCATTTGAAACTATTCGCAAACAGGCATATAATAATACCTGGAACTCTATGGCGTGCTCCAAATGAGCAAAAATAAATGGTCCTAAGTTAATTGTATCGCTATTGTTGTTGAACTGGTACTTAGTATACTTCTATAGTCACAATATAACTAATGTTGAAATGTCAATCAATGTTCTTATAGCACTGTACTTGTCATATAATAGTTATTACCAGAAAGTAAATAGAAACAAAAAGAAAGCCCTGTAGGGGGATCGAACCCCTAACCTTGTGATTAAGAGTCACACGCGCTACCGATTGCGCCAACAAGGCCTTATTTTTATGTCTTCGAGAGATTGAAATTAGTACCATAGCTATCATTCTAGTATTAATCAATTGTCTATTTCGTTATGTGCATCTGACACCAAACCTCAATAACCAAATGCATATCTACCAAATCTGATTAGTACTACCAGATTTGCTTTGCCGATTCCCAAAGACTATATGCTTTTCAAACGACGGTGTATCAACTATAATTTAATCTTACGAATCAGATAACAAGCATGAAGGGTCTCGGTGTAATAGCAGTTTCCATTATATGAAAAGTCAGTATTTTCTGTAGAAATTAACTTATTCTTAATATAATGTGGGTAAAACTAGAGAACTTGAACTTTAGTGACATTTCTTTTCAGACACATGAAACGCAAACTAGTATGCGTGCCGGCGCCCATACGTCCCAGTACTTGTAATTTTTTTCAGTAAAATAGTCTACTAGTCACACTACACTGTACTAGTCACACTACACTGTACTAGTACCATAGCTGGACGACAACCATTAGGTCTGTCCCTTGTATACAGCATAGCTATTACTGACGTCCCATCGTCGCGTGGGAGTCGTTGAATCACGTGACAAAATGTTTCTAAGTACAGATTCAATGAATTTTTAGCAACAATTTCAAAGATGAGATGCAATTTAGTAAGCATTTTAATTACATTTATTTGATTAAAAATGGTATTGTTTTAGTTGCTTGGGTGAGTGAGGTTGGGTTTAATTTGACTAGTCTGTTAGAATTGTTAATTGTCTACAGAGGACAACTTTTTTTGTGAAATTTTTGTTGAGAAAGAGAAGAGTAAAACAGGGGTGAAAAAAGTTGTTTAATTGGCGAAAAATGGTTACGGTTAATGGTAAGATTATTCCATTAACACATACTATTTGTGCAAGTGCTGCTTTTATAGTTGCTTTGATTGTTGGTTGTTCTTTGCATTATCATAAGATTGTTGAAAATGCGCACTATGGTTATCCTGATGAGTGGTTTCCAAGTGTTTCTGCAACGATTGGTGATAGATATCCTGAACGTTCTATTTTCCAGATTCTGATTGCTTTAACTTCATTTCCAAGGTTTCTTTTATTGTTAGGTCATTTTTACATAAATGGTTCTATCACAACGTTTGTAATCGGTATTATTAGAACCGTCACGTGTGGTGGTTGGGTCTACATTACAAGTACTGATGATCATGATATTCATGATATTTTTATGATTTCCTATATGGTATTAACGATCCCATGGAATTATTTGATCATTAAATACTCTAGTGTTAAGAGGAAACAAACAATGGTGGCATCGATGTTTTACATCGCTTTGATCCCATTGATCTATTGGTACATTCAGCATCAGGTTCATCACGTTGGTGGTGCTTACTCTATATATGCCTATTTTGAATGGAGTTTGATTGTTATTGATATTGCTTTTGATTCATTGGCTTATACTGATTTCAGTAGATTCACTATTAATTTGGGTTTTACACAAGAAGAGTCAGAATTGAATTGGTTTTTCCAAATTAGTCAAGCTTCACCGGTGTCAATTGAACGTTCTGAAAAAGATATCAAAGTTGTTGGTGCAGACGACGAATTGATTTATGAAGAAGTAGAAATCGATAGTAAAGTCATAAGATCAACAGATGATACTATAGAGATTATAATTGAAAATGAAAAGGATATATCGATTTTATCACCAACTGAATCTACTCCACAATATGATTCATTCATATATATCATTACAACTTTTTTTCAGTCATTTATCTTTTGGACAGCTATTACTGGTTTAGGTTGTAGTGTTTGGCATTTCCCATTATGGTACATGGGTATTTCTGGTTATGAAGCTGCAATTCTTGGCTATGCTGGCTGTGTCATTCTATTTTTCCCTATGATGTCAACTATCATTTATCAATATGGTTCACTTGTTGGTGGTTTGATTGTAGTTGGTTCTTATTTAGTCTCTGTACCAGAATCAAGATTATTGACTATCTGTGTGGGATCTGTTATATTAATCTCTCAATTCACATTGAGTATACAAACGATTTCGAATTCTAGAATTAACAATGGTTTCACCATTTTATGGATATTAGGTCTTGTTTTTTCAGTTGTTTTAAAAATGGGCTTTTATTCTAATAACCCATTATGGCCAATTATGAATGAAACAAATGGTGGTTGGAATAAAACTGGATTAATCCTAGTTTCTATTTTTGGTGTTTTGTCACCATATACAAATTCAGTCCATTTTGCAGAAAGTGAGAACCAGTTAACTTTACAAAATACATCCTCTTTTATTTCTAAATTATTTTTAGGTCTAGGTTTTGGTGCATTACTATTTTCCATTCATCAGATGTTAAGTGATGCCTCTACCATAATATATTGGTCATGGGAGGGCTATAACGAGATTAATCAAGGTCCTTTACAATGGCCTTGGAGTGCTGTTACTTGTTTGGTTATGCTAACTGCTTGTATCTTTTCTGTAACATTTACTGGCAGATCATTTGTTCCATCAATGCTATTAATAGCCTCAACTGCCGTTTTATGTTGTAGAAGTATTAGAGAATGGGATAACTTTGTCTATGGTGGATTACTATATGTTGCAGCTATCGTTTTATTAATCCCAACCTATTTATCAGCCTTAAGTAATATCAAAAGTTTGTGGGTGTTTGCAATCGGTGCATTAGTATACATTATTTATATATTAGCACATGTCTGGGTTGTTGCTTACGCATTTGTTCCTTTGGGATGGTTATTAAGAGAAAGAATAGAGGTAGTTTTATCAAGTACAACAGCATTCATAGTTATTGGAGCATTAACAAATGATAAAAATGTCTTAAGAAAAGGTTCTTCTTTAAGTAAAAAGTTTACCATGTCTGTATGGCTCATCAGTTTAGCAATTGCAGCATTAACTGGATTATTTACAAAACAGTTAGAACCAGTTGGTTTACCACAACCATATCACCCTGATTCCAAAATAATCACAGCAGGTATTTGGACTATTCATTTTGGTTTAGATAATGATATGTGGGCTTCAGAAGATAGAATGATTGAATTACTAAAAGATATGGAACTAGATGTATTCGGAATTTTAGAAACTGATACACAACGTATTGTCATGGGTAACAGAGATCTTACAAGTAAATTAGGTTATGAATTAAATATGTATTCAGATTATGGCCCAGGTCCAAATAAGCATACATGGGGCTGTGCTTTGTTCTCCAAATTCCCAATTGTGAATTCCACACATCATTTACTTCCATCTCCAGATGGTGAACTTGCACCAGCCATTCATGCGACAATAAAAACATATAATGATCAATTAGTAGATGTGTTTGTCTTCCATAGTGGACAAGAAGAAGATGAGGAAGATAGAAGACTTCAAAGTGAGTACTTATCTGAACTAATGGGAAGTACCGATAGACCAAGTATTCTTTTAAGTTACTTAGTAACATCACCACTGGAAGGTAATTACAACACGTATGTTAGTGAAATCTCTGGAATGCATGATGTTGATCCTTCAGATGATGATAGATGGTGTGAATATATATTATACAAGAACTTATTGAGAACAGGATATGCAAGAGTGGCAAGAGGTACGATTACTGATACTGAATTACAAGTTGCAAAATTCAAAGTTCTACCTGAAGCAGCATTACAAGAAGTTGGTGATGCTTTATATATGAATGATTACACTAATACTCCTCAGAATGAAGATTTGAAATTTCCAGACATGTTCTTGGGCGAAGGTGAAAGAGGTCATTTCTATCATGTGTTTGATGAACCACGTTATTATAGACCAGGTGGCTCTCAAAATGATGATGATGATAATTATGATGATGAAGAATAAATTATATGATATAGATATATATGTCGTTTACAGTTTGTATATATTTTATTAATGTAGTAAACACACATTATAAGATGGAATTCAATGTATTATCAAAATATATTTGATATTTATGCAGAGCTAAGTTGGTTAATTTTAATTGTGTGAATCACATGTGTATGTATATTCATATTGTGGGATTGCTTAGTTAACAATATCCTCCTCATCCACAAATTCTGTCACTTCTACTTCTTCTAATATAAGGTTATTCAATGGCTCTACTAAAAGCTCATTAGTCAACTCATTAAATTCTAACCTTTCTTCTTCCCCAGAAAAATATTGCGATACTTCAGCTTCTTCCAACAGTATATTTGAAACAATTTTTTCGAAATTAGGTAACTGATAATCAGTTCCTTTTATGACAAACCACATATCCAGGCAACATTTCAAAACATTTTTGTCCACTGTTTCATCACCAGCTTCCCATCTATTAAATATTTGTTGACAGATATTAGTGGCTATTGAAGAAAATATTCTATTCTTCCCTATTGATATATATAGTAATTCTAATGAGTCGGAAAATTGTTCTAAAACCTTAGGAGCCTCTGTAAAATTATTTAAAAAAACAATAATAACATCATCATCTAAATAAATTCCATCATTAGACATAACTTAAGTGTTCGTTGACCCTGCAACACACATCATTGCTAACTTTGTTAACAATATATTTAACAATAAATTAACTTGTACTTAAGCTCATCGTATTTTTTTTATATTTATTTCTATATAGGAAATAATATTGAAATTTCAATAACCAATTTAACAGATTTTTAAGATGTCAGTTGATTTTTGAACTTTTGAACTTTTCTTCATAATTATACATAAACTTTTGTATATATCTATATACAAACTTTTAAAATATTACTATCATTATCATCATTTTTATAATAATTACAAATGTACATATTATCATAACTTAATCTAAAGGAAAAGAATAATTGAACAGTTTTGATTAAAGGGTTGGTAAATGAGGGAGCTCATTAAAAAATTAATTGGGTTCATAATTTATCATTAAAAGTTGTTTTTGGTTTTTTTGTTTTAATTGGGAGAATTTATTTTTGATTGTTGAATTCACTTTCATTGGAATATAATCTTAATTAAATTTTGACATTGAATCATTATCTGAGGAACCTTCGAAGTGAGTAGTCGTTGGTTTTTCATCAGTGGATGGGGAATTTTCAATAAATTCAGCAGATCCTTCATGAGCAGTCTTTTCTAGTGGCTCGTCATCAATTTCTGGCACAAATTCTGGAGTCCAAGAAGCGGTTTTCCAAGCTGGTAGGTTAGCTGCCCACATCATATCAATTTCTTCTAAACTCTTACCTTTTGTTTCTGGGAACATAAAGTAGGTTTGTACAGTCAATGCAACAGAGAAAACACCGAAAAGGATGTAAGTTTGCCAGGTGATGTTTCTGAAAGCGGTTGGAACGAATAAGGCAATAGCAAAGTTGAAAATCCAGTTAACAGAGGTGGCTAATGCAGAACCCTTTGCTCTTTCTTTATTGTTGAAGATTTCTGAACAATATAGCCAAATACCAACACCCCATGTTGGAGCAAAAGAGCAAACGAATAAGTAACAACAGGCAATAACACCATCAGCAGCGGACTTGTTTTCTTCTGGAATTCTGATACGTACAGTATCATCACCTTCAAAACCATCTGGAGCTGGAATAGAGTAAGTAGCTAATAGACCAGAAACAGCGAACAGCCAGGAGAACATTAATACACCACCGATTAGTAACAAAGGTCTTCTACCAACTTTATCAACTAAAAACAATGCAGGAATTGTCATCACCACGTTTAAAACGTATTGAATTGAACAAGAGACTAAAGTGTTGTTACCAGTGTGACCAGCCATTTCGAAAATGTAAACAATGTAGTACATCATAACATTCATACCACATAATTGTTGCCACATTTGAGCAGACACACCAACGATAGTCTTACGGATGGACTTCTTCTTAAATAAGTCAAGGAAACCAAAGTCGGCAGCGGCAGCATCATCAGCAACAGCTTGTTTCATTTCTTCAACTTGAATGGCAACTTCTTCAGTCATGTTATCGCTGCTAGTATGATTGATTCTACAGATGATATTGATACAGTCATCCCAGTTACCTTTGTTACCTAACCATCTTGGAGATTCTGGGATAAAAAAGGTAGCAACCAATAGAACAAAACCTGGAACCATTTGGATACCCCAAGTAATTCTAAAGGAAGCAGCACTGTCTAAGAAACTACAACCGTAACCAATGTAGAATAAGATCATGATACCGAACGTGACGGAGAATTGGAATAAACTACCAATCAAACCTCTGATCTTTGGAGGAGCAACTTCGGAACAGTAAACTGGAGCGGTGGAAGAACCAAAACCAACACCAATACCGGCGATCAAACGACCACAAACTAACATAGCAACATTATGGGAAGCACATTGAATAACAGCACCGATAATCCAGAATGCAGCACAAAGATGTAAGGACACTCTTCTACCGTAAGCTTCTGAGATATTTGGAGAAATAAGAGAACCGACAAAAGAACCACCTGCCATGGAAGCAGTGATACCACCTTGAATGGTTGCATCTGGACTACCAAAATATTTTTTGTAAGAATCCGTACCTAACATAGATGACATTGATGAAATATCAAAACCAAACATAAGACCTGAAATACAGGAGATAATGGCAATGAAGTACACATTGTAAATTTTAGGGAATCTTTTGTATATGGTGTCCTCATATTGGACATTTTTCAAAAGGATCTTGTCCTTTAGTGATTGTTTCATTTTTTGTTAACACACAATAATAATATATATGTGTGTAAAGGATATATATTGTTTTTGGTGATGTTCCCTTATGATACAAGAAAGATTTTAATATAGAATATGTACTATAAACAGAATTAGAAAAGATGAACAAGATTTGAAAGTGGATTACAAGAATATCTCATGGCCTTTTATATGTTTCTGAAATTCCAAAATTCGAATCAAAATAAACGTTGATCCAGCATCTAGGCCTAATAACCGCAAGACTGATGGACACTGTAAGCCATCTAAAGTTCTTACTGTTCCCTCTTCTAGCTTCTCTCTACTTCCTCCGGAAACCATAAAACAACACCAAATTTGGAATATTTCATGCCAACAAAAATAGCCTTCAACTCTCCAAACATCGAATAACGACACATCAAATGCTGAATGTTGTAGAAACTACCCAAAACCTTCACAGCCAAAAACGACGGTTGACACTACTCCAGATACCAATATAAGCATACTTTCATTTTTTTCATCGAATCTCCATTACGAAAACTGTATCGAAATCTAATTTTAAATTAATACAACCTCGATTAGGTAATACAACAGAAACTTTTGCGATTCGAATTATTCCTAGAACACTTCAGTGTCTCGAGAACACTGCACAAATGACGTACGAGCACCTGTCTTTTTTGAGCCCCTCAGGCGCCCAAATTGTCCAATTGCAAGCTGCTCTCGGTACCTGTGCATCTCGGACGGTGCAACGGGCTGCATGTGCTGCGTGCCAGAGTCTGTGGAGGCGTGTGGGTCAGGTCCGGGAACGCAGGAAGAAGAAAAGCGACGAATACAACCACGCCATTGCCCTACACGCAAAGAAGGAAGAGCGCCGTCCTATGCCAAAAAGAAACCTGCTGTTCCTGCCCGCAGTTCTCCCGGCGGTTCTGAGGGCGCTGTCGAGAAAGCGCTGGGTACAGTGATAGGTCCCCGCATCCAGTTGCTTTTTTTATTTCTTTTGGGACATATCTGGCCCATGGTTTTCGGAGGGTGCGGCTGTTTATATAGCGTTCCGCCCATTCGCTGGAAAATTGCATTCCGCGTCCTAATACCGAATACGGACGTACCAGGTCGCCTGCTGAGAATCATCCGCACAACGAGGTAGTCATGCTCTCTCCCACGCAGCTTGTCCTTCCCACGCGTCTTATCTTTCCCCGCATTTTTTCTATTTATTTTTGGCCCGCTGTGTAGTTCCAGAGAACTGGCCCTAGCGCACTGCACCTGGAGTTATTATTATGACATGTATAAGAGTTTTCGAAAGCACAAGAGAAACTGTCATGAGCATACAAGAAACATTAAAGAGCAATACGTTGTTGTTCGCTTCTATGGCTCGGCAAGGTGTTGTCCATGGTGTGCAAGACACATCATGTAGACGTATGTGGGACGGTTCGTAATTTACGGATGTTAGAGTCGTGTATTTATTCGTTTTTGTTTATGTAGGTGGTCTTGTTGCGAGTGCACGGTCATGCAGAGTGGTGGTGGTATAGCGGTTGGCAAGGAGGTGACAGGTATCGAATAGCGTCACAGTGGTCACAAATAGCAGTCATCAGAGCCGTGCATGCTCTCGTGACTGTTTGTGTATGTACGTGTTTCTTTTAATTCAATATATGTCTTAAATAAATCTATTCAAAGTTCTTTAGAGTCAGTAATGACTCAAAAGTGTGTATTTCTTCTCGACTATGGTCTTCTGGTTTTTTTTTCATTACTTCTAACCATGTCTCCAGCATACCTTTGGCTCTTCTTATAGTATCCTTATTAGGTGGGAGGACAGTTTCAGGTTCTGTAGGTTTTTCGGTATTCTTGGTTTCCCTAGTTTCATCCTTGTTGTCATCTTTATTCTCGCTATTTTCTTTTTGGTCGTTGGTCTCAGTACTGACTTCGACTATCTTAGCCATTTGTACTTCTTGTTGTTCGATAAAATCGTTCCAACTAATCAGTTTCTTTTGACATTCCTCTACAAGTTGTTTTTTTGAAAATCCATTTAATAATTCAAAATAATCGAAGAGCAGTTGGTTGAATTCATTTGGGAGCAATTCGATGTTGAAAAAATGCTTCAAAAGCCAATTTTGCTTTTGTTTAGAAAATTTCCAAACTTCAACTAATCCATTGCCATTATCATCGGTTTTTTTATTGAATAAAGATAAATTGGCCTTCACAAAATCAATGTTTTTCACATCTTCTGGTAATGCATCATTGATCTTCCCTAAATAGAATTCGATTAAGTATCTCACTTGGTCTCTCAATATTCTTGGTTTCAAATCTTTTTCACTTTTCTTAAGTTTTGTTTTTTTTCTTTGTTTGTCCTTCTGCACTTTACCTTCTTTACCTTTAATCGAGCCCTGATTGATAATCTGTTTCTTCTGTTTTTTGGTCAAAGACCCAGTGGATAAATGGGTGGTAACATTTAGTGGGTCATCATTGGGATCAACACCGCCCATTTTCTGTGCTTCTTTAACAATATGGATTCTTTTCCATGCTGGAATGTGTTGTTCACTCATGGCTACAAAGTATCTATATATATATATATATATATGTATGTCTGTGTACGTGTACGCTCGATTGTAGTTCGCCAGCAGAAAATATGTATCCGTCACGTAGCCTAGCAAACTAAATTGTAAATTCCTTCACCATTTAAATAGCTTGTTTTCTTATATTTAAGCTCATCTCATCTCATCTCTAAAAAATTTTCAAAAATTTCAATATTTTTTTTTCATCACAACGAAGGCTTGAAAAAATAAAATATTGAATTTATATCAGTAATACACATTTATGTTAAAATATTCCCTTAACAAATACGTAATATTCGGTGCTATTATACGTGTCTGATTCATAGATGAAGCATGGTATTAGAATTATATGCAAGTTAGTATTTATAAGAAGTAACTTTGTGTTTTCTGGTTAATTCAACTTCTTGTTCCTTGCAATTATTCTTATCTTTTCTCTAGTGGTCTGTGGACAATAATCAATCTATATATTAGTTGACACTTTTCTCGTTCTTGGACATTTGCATGGTTAATATCAATTTTCAAGGTGTATAGAGTGATTCAGTCTTTAATCGGGATGTTTGTATACTGTTTCATTTAAATTTTATTGGACGTTTTTATTCAAGAAAACAAATTAAGGGCCAATAATTTCATTGTCTGAAAATAAGAATTTAAATAGACTAAATGCAAGAAAAGTCTGACTATTTGTGGCTTTATTTTCTATTATAAACATAATTTAATAGAACATATCGTCGATGTTCAATGCTGTACATTGAGGATGTTATTTGCTGCTAAGAAATTTATAATATTGCCTAATGCTGAGACTTCTTATACTAAATTTGTTATTAAACTAATAGAAAAAAATGGTGGTTCGATTATCGAATGGAATCCTGGTGTGATAAAATCGATAGGAAATGATCCATTTGTTTTGATTAATGATTCTTTTGTTGACTCAGATAATAGAATACAACAATACAATATATTCGAGAGGGAATTACGACCATGGCAACTTGAAGATTGGAAAAGTGTAATTAATAACAAATTAAAATGTGTAAATATTAAAATGGTACATAAGTGGTTGGATAATGAAGATTTTAATATAACTTCTGCAGACTTAATTGACACACTTTTCATCAGAAAACAGGAGAATGGACATTTACCTTCTCGTGAAGAATCAGATAAGAATTCAATTAAAAAGCCAAAATTGGAGAAGGTACCTCTTTTAAATAAAAGGATTGCAAGTAAAAAAAATATTGACAATAGGGTCGCTGAATTTCATGATGCGATAGAAGACCATTCAAATATTCTTGCTCAAAATGCTGAAAATAAAAACAAACTTTTGGCTGAAACCCTTCAACAATTATCAAAAAAATGTAAATTGAAAGGAGAGTCCTTTAGAGCTAGGAGTTATCAAGTAGCAGCAGATTCGATACTAAAGGCTCATTTTATAATCAAATCAGGATCTGAAGCTCAAAAAAATTTAGAATACGTTGGTTCTTCGATTGCCAAAAAAATTGATTTAATTTTGAAAAATGGAACTTTGCCAGGCCTATCTATGAAATCGAGTGCAGAAGATGATGTAGAATATTTTATGGAGTGTCACAATGTTGGAATAGCACTTGCTAAAAGATGGCAACTTTTTCAAGTAAAAACCTTCAAAGAAGCAATAGAAAAGTTTCCAAAAGACTTTTCCAGTTCATGGCAGACTTTATTTGGGATTGCTTATTATGAAGACTGGCTAAAAAAAATGACCAGGGATGAGTGTGCAAAGCACTTTGAAGTTATCAGAAAGGAGTTACAAAAAATAGATCATACATGTACAGTGGAGCTCCTAGGTAGTTATAGAAGAGGATCCAACACGTGTGGAGATATTGATATGTTGTTATATAAGAAAGATTGTGACGAAATTGAGAAATTAGGGGAAGTAGTTGAGAAGTTAACAATAGCCTTATATGAAAAAGGGTATGTTCAATGTTTTTTACTATTGAGTACAAAACTAGCTGAAATTTTTGATGATAAGATTGATGAGAGGTATAAAATTGCAGGTATACCCAGGAAAAAATCAAAAACAGCAGATTCTATTAAAAAAATGTTTATTGGTGTTAAATTTCCGGAAATTTGTTATGAGGTGCTAGATACAGAATCTAGAAGGAAACTTAAATTTCCAGATTCTTTCTTATCGTTAAGCAGTAAATCTGGAGAACCAATTTGCAGAAGAATGGACTTCTTCCTTTGTAGATGGTCAGAACTTGGAGCAGCTAGGTTACAATACACTGGACCAACTGATTACATCAGAAAAATGAGAATATATGCCGTTAATAATGGTTTTAAACTTACTCAACATGGACTATTCAAAGATGATGTTTTAATTGAGAGTTTTAATGAAAGAAAAATGTTTGAAATTCTTAAAATTAAATATGAGAAACCAGAGAAAAGATTAAATACTATTACACTGTTAGATTCCTACTTATAATTTAATTATTACAATATTTTAAGAAAGCTACAATTTAATTTATTAATAAACAATGAATTATTTCATTAAAGTTCGTTATTTATTCGTTTTATAAAATGATATATAGATTTAAAAAAGTTTAATTTCCAAAATTCTTAAAAACTATATTTATTTCTTTTCAGATAAGAAAGCAACACCTGGTAAGACCTTACCTTCTAATAATTCCAAAGAAGCACCACCACCGGTAGAGACGTGGGAGATCTTGTCAGTGACACCGTATTTCTTAGCAACGGTAGCAGTGTCACCACCACCGATGATGACAGTGTTACCGGATTCACAAGAAGCAACAGCAGCATCTAATAAAGCCTTGGTACCAGCAGCGAATTTTTCGAATTCGAAAACACCTGGTGGACCGTTCCAGACAATGGTCTTAGCTTCGGCAACGGTAGCAGCAAATAATTTTCTGGTTTCTGGACCGTTGTCTAGACCTTGCCAGCCAGCTGGGATACCTTCCTTGTCAGAGACAACCTTGGTGTTAGCATCAGCAGAGAAGGCATCGGCAATGACGAAGTCAATTGGTAAAACGACCTTGACACCCTTAGCCTTAGCCTTTTCCATTAACTTTGGAACGATAGCGGCACCAGCTTCATCGAAGATGGAGTCACCAATTTGAGCGTTTTCCAAAACCTTCTTGAAGGTGAAAGCCATACCACCACCAATGATGATAGAGTCAACCTTGTCTAATAAGTTGTCGATTAATTGAATCTTGTCGGCAACCTTAGCACCACCTAAGATAGCTAAGAATGGTCTCTTTGGGTCTTCTAAAGCCATAGCGAAGTATTTCAATTCCTTTTCTAATAAGAAACCAGCAGCTCTTTGTGGTAAGTCGAAACCAACCATGGAAGAGTGAGCTCTGTGAGCGGTACCGAAAGCATCGTTAATGTAAACATCAGCTAAGGAAGATAATTCCTTTCTGAATTTAGCAACTTCAGCGTCAGTAGCCTTGACCTTCTTACCGTCAACCTTCTTGGAACCTTCTTCTTCGATGTGGTATCTCAAGTTTTCTAATAAGATAACGGAACCAGTTGGAGCAGCCTTACAAGCAGCTTCAACTTCTGGACCAACACAATCGTTTAAGAATTCAACTGGCTTACCTAATAAAGTAGATAATTCAGCTTGAACTGGCTTCAAAGAGTACTTTTCAACTCTTTCACCATTTGGTCTACCTAAATGAGAAGCTAAAACAACGTACTTAGCACCCTTTTCTAAAGCGTACTTGATGGTTGGTAGAGCAGCAACGATTCTTTGGTTAGAAGTAATCTTGGTACCATCTAATGGGACGTTGAAATCAACTCTGATGAAGACTCTCTTACCAGCTAAGTCTAAGTCGGTAACGGATAATTTAGAAGATAAAGACATTTTATAAATGTTGTTTGGTTTCGTTGTGAATAGAAATCTAAACATAAAGTTTAGAACAATACCAAGAAGAAATACATTAAAAAGAATAACAATAAACAAGTTATCAAACAACAGCACCTGAATAACCAATTGCAACCCACTTATAAATACTTTTCCACCTTACAACAAATTTCTGATAAACTTCACTCAACTGAAAGAATTTAAACACTTTTTTCACCTTTATATACGTTAAGTTATTGAGGTTTCCTCAATACCGATCCAGCAACAGACTGTGGTTACATTGTTGCAAGGGCTCTTCTGGTCGACAACTTGCTAGAAGCCAAATTTTTCCAAGCTTCTTGTATTGCATTGCATTGCAGCTGAGTGCGTTTGTTGCCGAACTGCAGCAACGAGATAGAGCACAATACACAAGAAACCTACCAATTGACTTATCTGCGAGAGAAACAAAGACCTTCCTGTGTGTGCACAATTCCACCTGTATTGGTTCTGTTTGCTGTTCGCTGTTCGCTGTTCTTGTTCGCTTTTGTGCTCTGTCTGAGCTGTCGTTATTTGAGTACGTGAAGATATATGTCTCAAGTAATGAACCTGCCGCACTTGCATGCATGTGTTGGGATGGGAAGGTGGTGGTGGCCAGAGGCGAGAAGCCTTTGATGGGTTTTGTGTTGCGGTGCCGAGGTGAGAGTTGAGTGGTTTATGGTTTCTTGAGGGTGATGTTCTGGTGGCTGGCAGGTCGAGAGTTGATAAGATGCTGCTTGCGCTGGTAAGCTGTGTCGGGCGTCCACTAATTTCGAATTTCTGTGTGTGCGTCTCGAGGTACGATTGGGAAGACGCGGCTCAATTAGAGGAAGCTGATTTTGTGGCCGTTTCGGTAACCCGTCTGTGTTGGGAAACGGCGGTGTCTTGGTGGGAGGCAGGGTTACGGAGGGGGGAACCAGAACTTTTCGTTTCTTTTTTCGAGTTGTACGTTTTTGACGTCGTTTTGTACACGTGATGTGGGCGGGTAATGAAGTATGGTTTGGCACGTGATATGGTGTTTGAGTGTCACGTGGTGTGTGTTTGTCACGTGCTGGGAAATACCTATATTGTAACCTCCTGCTTGTATTGAACATCAGAAATACAAGGTATAAAAGACTATCCACTACACTAGATGGGTACTGGTGTGGTGATTAAGTAACTGAACCTGAGATGGCATGTATGCATAGTGTGTAGCTGGATTTGGTTGGGACTAGACTCTATAGCGATTTCTGTTCCGGTCAGTTGTGAGTGCCAGGGTCCGATTATGTTCCTGTTGAAATTATATTGGATATGGATTATATCAACCATATGCTATGGTGATCATGTGTACGCTAAGTTCCCAGCTATAAATAGTTTAAATGTTATCTCTTTGAAAGATGCTCGCATGGGTGGGCAGGAGGACAGTTGTCCTCCTTGTTTTAATTGTATGTTGCCTATGTTTGAATGTAAGCAGTTCTCTAATTGTAATGAGTTCAATGGACAATGTGAATGTATAGAAGGGTTTGGAGGACCGGATTGTTCGGTGCCTCTATGTGGATCCCCTTCTAGTAATGATAAAGATAGGCCGTTGAGGAACGATACACAGAGCACGAGTTGTGATTGTGATGATGGATGGTCAGGGATTAATTGTAATCTTTGTGAAGTGGATTCCGTTTGTAATAAATTTATGCCGGACAATTCGATCGAAGGTACATGTAATAAAAATGGGATGATCGTGAACAAGATACATTCGAACTGTAATGTGATTAATACTAAAATATTGAAAATATTGAATGGGAAGATTCCGCAGATAACGTTCATTTGTGATAAAAGTGATAACCATTGTAATTTTCAATTTTGGATAGATGAAATAGAAAGCTTTTATTGTGATTTAAACACATGTCAGTTTGATATAGATTTGCAAAATAATCAAACAAGTTATCGTTGTGATGATATTAGTTGTAAATGCATATCAGATACCATGTTATGTGGACAGAACGGTTCAGTTGATATTTCAGATTTTTTAACAGAGGAAATTAGAGGACCAGGTAAATTTCAATGTGATATTGATGTGGAAAACTCAATTGAACATAGTTGTAAATTTGAAGAACCAAAAATGAATGATTTGATTTCAACGATATTTGGTGATGATTATATTCAATTGTCATGTAATTCAACCGAATGTTTGCATTATTCACAAGTTCCAGGTTATTTACCTCCTGATATGCAAAAAGGACAAAGCAAGTTATCATGGACATTCAATTTATTAGTCATTTTAATAATATTGCTTTTAGGGTCTTCCTCATATTATATAACCTCAAATATTTCAAAATCACCATTTTTTTCAAATATTACAACATCAAGTGGAAATAATGGAATACAACTTCCAAATGATCAATATGATTTTTTGAAAAATGATATATCTGCCACTTTATCGTTTGAGAATATATCTTATAGTATCACGGATGATGAAGGAATGCATAAGAAAGATGATCATAAAAAGATTAAAATTTTACAAAATGTATCTGGGGTTGTTAAACCTGGTGAAATCATGGTAATAATGGGTGGATCGGGTGCAGGAAAAACAACACTATTAGATATTGTATCAATGAAGGCAAAAAATGATGGAATTGTTTCAGGAAGAATAAAAATTAATGGTGTAGAATCAGAAAAACGCTATTTCAAAAAATTGATAGGTTTTGTTGATCAAGATGATTATCTATTTCCAACTTTATCAGTTTATGAAACAGTTTTGAATAGTGCTTTGTTAAGATTACCAAGTTCTATATCATTTGCCGCAAAACAATTAAGAGTATTACAAGTTCTTGAGGAATTGAGGATATTAGATATTAAAGATCGTTTAATTGGAAATGATTTCCAGAGGGGAATTAGTGGTGGAGAGAAAAGACGTGTTTCAATTGCCTGTGAATTGGTAACATCGCCTTCTATTTTGATTTTGGATGAACCTACCTCCGGCTTAGATTCTAACAATGCCAATAATGTCATTAACTGTCTTGTAAGATTAGCCAAAAATCATAACAGAACAATAATTTTATCAATACATCAACCTAGATCCAATATTTTTCATTCATTTAATAAGTTGATTCTATTGAGTAACAGTAGATTGATATACTCTGGTGAAGCCAGTAAAGTTAACAAATTTTTGGAAATGAATAAATTATTTTGTCCATCTGGTTATAATGTTGCAGATTATTTAATTGACATAACAATGAATAGTGAAAAACCTGGAGTTGATATATTGGGAAATAATACTGAACGAAGTGAGTCCATGTCATCATTGGAAAATAATAGTTCAAAGCTTGAGTTAATAAATAAATCAGATTTACTAGCTGATAGTTTTATGTCCAGTAATTTCTATGCTGATGTTATGAATGAAATTAGAGAGAGTTTTGAATCAATCACGGCAAATGATAATGAATTGCCATCAATTAATTCATCAGCTACATTTAGCGAATGTTTAGTAATATTATGTTCTAGGACTTTTAAAAACGTTTACAGAAATCCAAGATTATTGATAGCAAACTATGTATTATCTATCTTTTTGGCATTCTTTCTAGGAATATTATATTACAATCTATCATTAGATATTAGTGGGTTTCAAAATAGGATGGGTCTATTCTTTTTTATTTTAACATATTTTGGTTTTATTACATTTACAGGGTTAAGTACATTTGCACAAGAAAGATTGATATTTATTAAGGAGAGATCTAATAACTATTATACACCTCTAGCATATTATATCAGTAAAATATTAAGCGATATTTTACCGTTAAGAGTTTTCCCTCCAATTTTCATAACATTAATCATATATCCGCTGGCAGGTTTAAATATCATTGATAGTTATGATAATCTTATGAAATTCATGATCATATTAGTATTGTTCAACCTAGGTATTTCGTTAGAAATTCTTACTGCGGGAATAATATTCAAGGATTTGAGCAATTCTATCATTCTAAGTGTTTTAATGTTACTAGGTTCGATTTTATTCAGTGGTTTATTCATTAATACAGATGAAATCTCCCATGCAGCATTCAAGTATTTTAAAAGCGTTTCCATTTTTTACTATGCTTACGAAGCTCTACTAATTAATGAAGTCAAAACATTAATATTAAAGGAAAGAAAATTTGGACTTGATATCGAAGTTCCTGGCGCAACAATTCTAAGTACTTTCGGTTTCAAAGTCAAAAATTTATTATTCGACATAAATTCCCTAATCATATTCAACATTACATTTCTGATTATTGGCTATTTAGCCTTGAAATATATTGTCGTAGAAAAAAGATAGGATATTTACTACATTCTTAAATCAATTAACTGTTACAGAGTAAACTTTGTAATATAATTGTTACACTAGGGTTTTTCCGCATACTATTCAAACATACTTACATTTTACAAAATATATAACACAGAAAAGAAAATAAAAACTTATACAATTATATGCATAAACATTACATTAACACACAAGCTCCCCTTGTGTGAATACCAATGAACAAATCTTCCTACTCTTTTCACCACTGTCTCTATCCACATCAAGTCAAATAATTTCATTGTATTATATCGAATTTAGATAATTTCTTGCTGTCCAAAGGGGTCAAAAGAATCAACAGAAATTACACACATATATACACACACTCACGACAGGAAATACAAGTTCATTTGTAACGTCTATTCCATAATCTCTTGGCTTTTACTTATAGCACCTCTCAAAGCATTACAGTGCAAACTATACAAATACACATTAGATATACAACAAAACTTACTAGTCACAGTTGAATAAGCGCCCTCATCAGGGATAATAATGAGGCCATAAGGGAAAATAAAAGTCCTCTTTAGTTGGAGTATTCCTCAAATATGCTCCAGATATTCTTCCGATCCGTTCGCAGTACTTTCTTAAGAGTCTTCTCGAAAGGCTAATATTTTAGGGCATTGCTTATTATTTGAAATTTACTTGATGCTTCTTTATACTCAAAATGGAAAGAAGTACAAGAGCAAGTTGTGGATAAACTAATTAATTAGAGCAGATACGATAGTTAATCCATTTCTACCTCATTTGATAAGACGTATGGAGACAGAAACAGAAATTGAGTGTTAACTTGAAATAAAATTGATGGGTAATCGATTCCAGATTTTTGCTTTCTTGCTTTTATAGCATGAATTGACAAAGGAATTGTTATAAAATCGAGTACATATTCTTAATCACTTTGGATTGCCTTGAAACTAAGGTTCGTATATGCTGAAATATTCTTGCTGTTAGATGTGTATGTGGTATCGGAATTGTGGATCGTTTGATATAACTATTTGACAGTTCTTCGTTGCTGATATATATAAAGATAAATGTATGCAATTCAGGACGTGGTGGATATTCTTTTGTAGTGTGTATTTCTTTTCTAGTTTCGATGAGATGACAGTGTATAGTATTAATGTTTTGCTAGGTTCTTACAAAGGAAAGAAGGTATTGTAAGAATTAAACTTTGCATATATAGATAAATAGAATAAAATAAAATGTCAGAGCATTATTCTGACACTTCACCTACCGTCTCTGGTGTCTCTAATTTCCATGGAGATGTTGCTTCTGCTGGTTCAAGAGGAAGTAATACTAATAATAGTGGTTTAAGTAAAATATATACGAGTGGTAAACACCATGAGTTTGTGAATATTGGTAAAGAGAAGTTTTTGAGAGAAGATTTATTAGAAGCTTTTGGTGGTTCCTTAAATCCTGGTCTAAGCGTACCATCTGAGCATAAATTTGCTAATCCTGCTCCACTAGGGCTATCTGCATTCGCTTTAACTACATTTTTATTATCGATGTATAATGTTCAAGCCAGAGGTGTTAAGATTCCTAATGCTATAGTAGGACCTGCTTTTTTCTATGGTGGCCTAGTGCAAATAATTGCAGGTATTTGGTGTATTGCAGTAGAAAACACTTTTGGTGGTACTGCATTATGTTCCTTTGGTGGATTTTGGATGAGTTTTGCAACTTTTTTTGTCCCATGGTTTGGTATTCTTGACGCCTACAAAAATGATTTGGATCAATTGGATAATGCAATTGGAATTTTTTTAATATCATGGGCTTTGTTTGCAATGTTTCTATGCATCTGTACAATGAAATCCACTCTACTGTTTTTTGCTTTGTTTTTCTTCCTCACAGTGACTTTATTCATACTAGCAGTGGGTAAATTTACAAATTCCACAGCATTAGCCAAAACAGGCGGTGTATTTGGAGTCGTTACAGCATTCATTTCATGGTATAATGCATTCGAAGGTCTAACAGACAGGCATAACTCGTACTTAGTATTGACATCATTACAATTGCCAACTAACGAATATTCATATCCATGTTCAAGAGGATGATCGAAAACTATAACTTATTTAAAATACATAGAATACAAGACATTGGGCCATACGCCCAGTTCTCCCCTCCCCCTCCTCATTTAATTTGCATACCCATAATTGAACACTGATCTCATGATACTTAATCAGATATTGAATATTATCTTCATATATACAGATATATGTATATATTCATAAATGTATTCAAGTCGTTTAGGATCTATGTATAAATATTTAAGGTACACCTTAGAAACTCCGCCTCAAAAACTCAGATGTCAGTATTTAAGAGATGTCTCATAATTAATGATGATTCAATGTTTTAAAACTACGAGTAGGTAGTGATTGTGCAACTATATTCGAATGAGATAGATTTAAGTCGTCAGTTATTTGGTTGAAGCTAGATTATAGTAAGGTTTATTGGATAATTTAGGTGAACAAGGCATATATATATACTTAGGGATTTTTAAGGGACGATGAGTTGGGATGGTTTTAAGAAAGCTCTAAATAGAGCAGGTCAGACTGTTCATGTTAAGAATATTGATAAGACTGTTGATAAAAATTATGACGTAGAGGAGCGTAGGTATAGGTCGTTGGAGAAATGTGGGGAGGCTATTTGCTTGGAGGCTAGAGGGTATCATGATTCTTTAAAGCAAGTAGCTCAGTCACAGTTGAAAATTGCTGAAGTAATTTCTTCTTTGTATGATGATACAAATAGTGCTCCCTCTGGTGATTACAGTGTTGGTAAATATTATTTAGAGACTGTATCTGAATTTGATAGAGAAATAATTAAACAATTGGATGTTCCATTTATGCAGACTGTCATTACACCTTTAGAGAAATTCTCTCATTATTTTGAAGAGATTGACGATGCAATAAAGAAAAGAGACCATAAGAAACAAGATTATGATGCAGCAAAATCGAAAGTTCGAAGACTCACTGAAAAACCAACTAAAGATGCAAGTAAGTTACCAAGAGCAGAAAAGGAATTAGAGAGTACCAAAAATGCATATGATCAATTGAATGAGCAACTAAAAAGTGAACTACCTCAATTACTAAAATTAAGGGTCCCATATTATGACCCAACATTTGAAGCAATGATTAAGATTCAAATGAGATTTAGTACAGAGGGTTATTCAAAATTATCACAGGTCCAACAATATTTAGATCAACAGTCAAGAGATGACTATGCAAACGGATTATTAGATGCAAAACTTGATGAAATTCTTCAACAAATGATGCAACTAGATATTTGTACACTCGGATGTAAATGAGAATAGCTAAGATCAATAATAAATATATCATGCTAATTATGCGAATCAAAGTACATACAAATATGTAAATATTTTTAATATTATGCAAGCTTTTTTATAACAGCTTCATTACAACATTTGATTTCCCTACCCCATTCTGTTTTTAAAATTTGCTTTGGAGTTAATCTGCCAGTTGGCTTAGGATCAAGCATCGAATAAATCACATTTCTACATTGGGTATGTTGAAGGGCCTCTATAGGAGCAAATTTTCCTGTCTCTTTACGAGATTTGTAATATTTACAAAAAAATCTATCATCGCTTGTTGCAGAACTCCATAATTGTCTTCCTGTTCTCATAGCCATATAGATTACTCCACATGCCCATATGTCCACTGGACGTGGATCAAATTCTTCCTTAATGAATTCTTCTGGTGCGATATATGGACTTGAACCACAAACACCTGCACTTAAATGGATATCTTTTTCCCAAGCAATTTTGAAACATTCTGCATTACCAAAATCTGTAATTTTTAATACACCATTTGATGTTAACAATAAGTTTTCTGGTTTTAAATCTCTATGGCATACACCTACATCGTGCATATAACTGACTCCTCTTATTAATTGCTTGAAAAAACAATCAGCTTCTGCAACGTCTAATTTTCCAGCAGCAATAATTAATGTAAATAAATCACCACCAGAACAATATTCTAAAACTTCTCTATAGTCACCATTAGCATCTTGGAATAAATCGTAAGCGTCGATTATATTCGTATGCCTTAGAGATGAAGATATGCAAAATTCTGCTATTAATCTTTTTGAGTATTTTTCTATCGGTTCAGTTGAGTTTCTTTTAAATTCTTTAACTGCATAAACAATTTCGTTTTTACTGTTATTTGGATCTTTCTTATGACATAATTTTACTACACCAAAAGCGCCTTTACCGATAACTTCTTGGCATCGACCATATTTTTCACCAAATGATAAAGAATCCTTTTTATTCATGAAGGATTTTATGAATTCATCTTGGAAATCTCTTGGAAATTGATTTTTATATATAATTTTATCACCACCATACGATGCACCAGTTATTGGTATTATATCACTTTGATGGCTTGAAATTGTAGTTAAACTATTGTTACTTTGAACAGTATTTAAGTTATTGTTATTGCTTTTCAAGTTTGTTGCAGAAGTATTTTTTTTCATAATTTCAACTTGTTTAACTAAACCAGCTAATAAAGTTGGTGGATTTGGATCATCTGGTGTAACAAAATTTTTTGTATCTTTCATAATTTCAGGTACTGCTGATTTTGCTTGTCCTCTTATTTTTTCATCATTTGAACCTAACATATTCTTTAACATATTTCTCAATTTTTCTTGTCTTCTTGCTGCTTTCAAACTATGAGTATGTGAGCCATCTTCTAATGTTATGAATCTTCTTGCAATATTTGTTGTGTTCAATTGAGTTAAAGAATTGCTGGAAGAGTTCTGTGTAGAATTTTCAACATTCGATGAAGTAGCCTCCAAATTCAAGTTTGAACTCGATTGAATTGGTGTATTTGACGATTTCAAAGAGTTCCCAGAATGTGCTTGATTTGAACTTACTATCTCGGAGGACTTATTAACTTTTGGATCTATATTTTTCAAGGAACTTGAACTCAAATTTGGCATATTTTTATCTGTTCCATTTTTAGAACGTGCGTTATTCATTTGAATTCCATTGTCAGTACCTGTCACATTTGCCCGGGAATTGCTACTAGTCGAATTGAGAGTCGAATTCGATTCTGAATGATATTTATCTATATTAATCACAACACCCGTATGGTTCTGGTTTCCCATATTATTCAACGACAACCCAGAAAATGAAGATGTCATTGAAGAAGCAGGTGACGTAACATTCAAATCCGATGCCTTATTTCCTTGTATAAAATTCCCACTCCCACTCCCATTCCCACTCCCACTTCCACTGACTTTAATGACATGATGAGATGAAGTATTACCAATCACCTCCGAAACATTCCTCTTCCCCCGACTATCTCCAGCAGTATCGTTATCGTTCGAACTTTTAGAACTGAACAACGATACTATTTTCTTTGGCAACGTATGCCGCCTTGCAACTGACTTATTTGACATATAAACCTACAATTACTATGGATCATACAAATTCCATCCAGCAGAAAAAACCAATGTTAATACTCGTCACAACTCACAGCCCACAAACCACAACGATCCATCTGCAACCGAAACCACAGAAAAAACCTCCACTTATAACCCATCCACATATACATACACACACATAAATACACAAATACATAAATCAACTACTCAGTACTAGAATAGTTGAAACAGTGAGCATACGAACTCATCGCTAATTGCCTTCAACTGAAAAATCTACAAATGTCAACTCACAAGAGACAGTGAACAGATAAGAACACAATTGGATGTGTTCCGATGTGAAAAAAAACGTAATGCACGCAATGTTTGAGTCAGAGTCTGTACATTTAGGATGTAGCATTGTTGAGAGCCTATAATGACGCTGTTTTGTTAGGAAGATGGTGCATTACAATTTTTCAGCAAAATTTTCACTCTTTGTTGCTTGGTTTGGGCCAACGAGTTCAGGTTTTGTTCTCGTTTGTTCGCAATAGAAAGCGCAACGTGAACAATGTGAGCTTCGAGTAAACAGTTCATTTGTTTGGCACCGTTGTAGTGGCAGTGGCGGTGGCATTGTGCAACGTGCAAGCGTAACTGCAGTGTGCGTTTCAAATTTGAAACATTAAAAAGAAAATGCTTCCAACCAGAGTCGAACTGATGATCTCCACATTACTAGTGTGGCGCCTTACCAACTTGGCCATAGAAGCTCTATTTCTTAACTTACGGCGGTTGCCTGGTGCTTATGTCATATGCTGAGACACATTTGTAATGTTATCTAAAAGTGCTGTTCCTATCATTTAATGAGAAGTTCACTCTGTATGCACAGTCTATATTCAATTATTGAATGCAACAATCGTTTCAGATTAACTATTTTACATTTAGTTATAAACTTCAAGTTAATAGAACTTGTGACTGTGGTTACCAAAATCATAAATTTCGGACACAAATATAAATACATATTTTATATAGAAGTAAGAATAAAATCTTAGAAGCATAGAGACATAGAGGCATGATCTAGTATTGTAATTGCAAAATTGTAATCCACTAGAGTAACGCAATAGTCCAGGTTGTCACATACAGCACTATCAACCACTTATATGTATATAATAAACTGCATCTCGCACCTCTCATTATGTGGTGTACAGATGCATGCGCGTGTAGCCGGGTAACAACCAGTTTCCCCCTTTTTCAGCAATTGCACAATTTGAAAAAGTACAGAGCATTAAATCCTGTAAGCCAAAAATAATATATTGAAATTGTTAAGATATTTTACACATTTATATATATACAGTTTATGTACTTGGAGGGAGAGTCTGGAATTGTATTTATGGATTGGTTAATTGGTGAATTGTTCTAAGAGTTCTGCATCGATTGAGGTTTTAATTCTGAATTCAGTGTATTTGAACTTTTTTCTTATTTTTTTGGCTCCTTTTTCGAAAAACATTTGCAACAAGAATATAGACTATAGACTATAGACTATAGTGGCTGCCTTATAATTGAAGAATATATTTACGGAGAAGAACCCCGATTGCTTATAAATAAACGCACATACACTGAAAATTTGGATCCGCAATGTCGTATTTGAATAATCCTGCCATTGTTATGGATAATGGTACTGGTTTGACCAAGTTGGGTTTTGCCGGTAACGATTCTCCTTCTTGGATCTTTCCAACTGCAATTGCCACTGCACAATCTTCGAACACCAAGTCTTCTGTCAATGTTACACAAGGTCTAGGTAATGCTAATGCAGGCGTGTCCAACTCTGGTTCAGGAAACCCATATTTTGGTAATTCTACTTCTGCTACTTCTTTTGCTTCAAATTCTAATTCTTTCCTGCTTTCAAATAATTTGGCAGGGAAAAGAGGTACTGAAGATTTAGACTTTTATATTGGTAATGAAGCTCTGGTAGCTTCACAAGGACCTTCTTACTCTCTAAGTTACCCAATTAGACATGGTCAAGTTGAAAATTGGGATCATATGGAAAGATTTTGGGAAAATTCAATTTTTAAATATTTGAGAACAGAACCAGAAGATCATTTCTTCCTATTGACTGAACCACCATTAAACCCACCTGAAAATAGAGAACAAGTAGCTGAAATTTTCTTTGAATCTTTCAACTGTGCTGGTTTGTATATTGCTGTTCAAGCTGTTTTGGCTTTGGCTGCCTCTTGGACTTCCGCTCAAGTGGTAGACAGATCATTAACAGGTACCGTTATCGATTCAGGTGATGGTGTTACCCATGTGATTCCTGTTGCTGAGGGTTATGTTGTCGGATCAGCTATTAAAAATATTCCAATCGCCGGTAGAGATATTACATTATTTATCCAATCATTACTAAGAGAGCGTGGTGAAGCAGATACCTCTTTAAAGACAGCTGAACGTATCAAGCAAGAATATTGTTATGTGTGTCCAGATATTGTAAAAGAATTTAATAAGTTTGATAGACAACCAGAAAAATTTGCACAATTTATCTTAGAAAGCCAAGATAAGGTATCTAAAAAAATTGTTGATATTGGTTATGAAAGATTTTTGGCTCCTGAAATTTTTTTCAATCCAGAAATTGCTTCTCCTGATTTCTTAACCCCATTACCAACTGTTGTTGACCAAACTATTCAAGCATGTCCAATAGATGTTCGTAAAGGTTTATATAATAATATTGTTCTATCTGGTGGTTCAACCATGTTCAAAGATTTTAGTCGTCGTCTACAAAGAGATGTTAAGACGATAGTAAATAACAGAATTGCACAAAATGAAGCATTAACCGGTACAAAATCCACTGGTGTTGATGTTCAAGTCATCTCTCATAGAAAGCAAAGAAATGCAGTTTGGTTCGGTGGTTCCTTATTAGCACAAACAGCCGAGTTCAAGAGTTACTGTCACACCAAGAAAGACTACGAAGAATACGGTCCAGAAATTGTCAGAAACTTCAGTCTATTCAATATGGTCTAATTTTCTAATCCTTGAAATAAATTTTTTAAAAAGAAATAAGAGAATCAAATTAAAAATAATACATACTTTAATATAGTACGTCAAATAATATTAAATAATGAAAAATCAACTAAATGATTATTTTATGTAGTAACGAGAAGTGCTTAATCAAATTGTTTTAAAAAAAATATAATGACAATTAAATTAATTTGATCTTTTAAAATTAATTCTAATAATTGGCTTCTCTTTTTCTTAAAAGAAGATATATCTTAACATATGCTTATATATGCAGTCATATATTATAATCTTATGCAATAGTTTATAAATGAGAAACCGAATATGTTATCGAGAGAAGGAGTATGGAGATGTGAAGTATAAAAACCACATCAGTTATTTGTTCTAAACTTATAATTACATTTTGGACAAGTGTAAAAAACAGTAGCACCTTCATCAGCAGATCTTAATTGTAAAGTATGATATTGCATTTCTTCATTTCCACATTTTGGACATTTCTCCTTAATAGTAGCACCATCTTTCAATTCGTTCTTCTTCAAACTAGTCTTAACAACAGATTTCTTAGATCTCAAAGCAGATGGGAAAGCATCTTCAGCAGTGGTAGTCACAACTTTTAAATTTGTAAATTCAGATTTCAAATAACCTTTGTGACATTGTGAACATTCAATTTCATTACCAACAGCCTCATTAGGATTATCTAAAAGATTACCACACTCCAAACAAAATATAAGAGAACCTACAACAGACATATTTTTATTATCTCACCTTTTTTTTCCTGTCTGTAATTATATTGTTTTATTCTCAAATCCTAGGTTACTAACCTCGTGTAACCCAGCTAAAACCTATAAAAAGACAACTCAAAAACAAGGCAAAACTATTAGCAACAGCTATACCAATCACCAACACACTATCCCAACATCAATCCCTATTACATCTCGTTTCCACACTTCTTATAGAACCATTTGTCAATTGAATATTGTAACTTTTGGAAAACTTTTGCGATGAGCTTAAAATTTCAAAAAATTTTTCATCAAATTTACAGAGAAAGGTCGTCAGAAATTGTGGAACAGTAAGAATAAGAACCTACTCACTGTTGGAGTGGTTAAATACATCAATATGTAGCTATTTATGATGGCAAGTAACCTATACCAAGAGCTGAACGGTTGATGGCAGATTGATCTATTGCTTGAAGGTTTTAGATTCAGGTAGACGCAGTCAAGCGTAGTATGAAATGAGTTCACTTGCATTATAATTATTTTACTAGTCTTGGTATTCTTTATAGGAAAGTATAAAATGGCCAACCTGTGCTTTATTCTTAAACATATAATAACTAATTGTCTACTAATTCAGATCTAGTAGTATTTTCGATACATTTAGTATGAAATATTGAACTTTATTCATATAGTTTTAGTAATCACTTGAGACCTAAAAGTCATGATATATCTGCGGTTCATAGATATTTTAATTTATAAATATTTTGAAGAAACGTATCGATCATTTAAAAGTATACAAAATACTCACATGCACACTTGTACAGACACACATATACACGCATATATATCTATACATATATATTAGGAGTAACATATAATTTACAAGGAACATTATTTTGAAAAGCTTATAACACATTGAAAAGGGTATTAATTGGATAAAAAGCAAGTACAGCAGAGTTATTTATGGTTCAGTAATTATTGAAAGAATTGATGTAAACAAGGACAGTGCATGTGCGCTTGAGACATTGTATATGTATTGAAGTTTAACAAATCAAATAACTTTTAAAGATGAGTTCAAAAATCGAGGTTAATCTAAGAGTTGGTATAATACAAGTTAATCCACAAATTGGTGAATTAGAGCAAACAGTAGCAAGAATTTGGGAGGCTGTAGAAAGTTTAGACGAAAGATTACATCACAATGAACAATTATATCCTGACTTGTTGGTATTTCCTGAATTTTCATTAACAGGCTACCATTTCCAGTCGAAAGAACATATAAGACCTTATGCTGCAACAACAGATATGAAAAATGGGCCTGCTTATGAATTAGCAGTTAGAATTTCTAAAAAATTTGACTGTTATACAGTGATTGGGATGCCTGAGATATATGTGGATCATGATAATGATAATACTGAAACTTTTTATAATTCATTAATAATGGTTAACAAGGATGGCGAAATACTATGTAAATACAGAAAATATTTTTTATATACACAAGATTGTGAATGGGGTTGTGAAGAAAATCCAATGGGATATCAGAATTTTGATATAGATTTTAAAGGTAAAGGTACAGACCTTACAACAGGAGAAAACAATATAAATGTCACTTTAAAAACTGGATTCGGTATCTGTATGGATATGAGTCCCTATGAATTCAAATCTCCTTTCCATGATTATGAATTTTCTACTTGGCATTTGGATCACAAGAGTGAGTTAATCATATTTTGTATGTCTTGGCTTCATGGATCTGCATTTACAGATTTATCGGAAAAGTCAAAAGAAGAAGTTACAGAAGAGATACAGAATCTTATGAGGGAACATAGATTGCCACCGGTCGGTTCCCAGGGCAATTTCAAATTTAATTTAGATGATAGCAACCTTTTAAAGAGAGTTAGTAATGAAGAAGTTCGACTTAGTTCATATACTCATCTTGATGAACCAGATATGCAAAATATCAATTATTGGATACTAAGATTTTCTCCTTTTGTTTCCCTGAATCTCAGACAATATGTCTATGATAGTGGACTTTTGGAAACTAAAATAAATCAACCTTCCAAAGTTAAACGTTCATCTTATATTGGATGTACATTGGAAAAACCATGGGGATTCGAAGGTAAAAAAGCTCTTCTTATATTAGCAAATAGATGTGGAATTGAACAAAATTGCAAAGTATTCGCAGGAAGTTCCAATATTATGAAATTTAATGGTAAATATCAAGAAGACACTAGTGGAATAGATAGTTTAAATGAGAGTGTAGAATTACTAGGTGGACTTGGAAAGGGGCATGAGGGCATTTTGTTACGTAACGTCAGTTTTACTGTTGATCGGTAAAGATAATTGTATAGTAATTTCTTAGAACTAAAATTTAATATTTTGAAAGTATTTTGTTTTTTAATAGACCTTGGAGTATTAAGGAAAGTAGATTTTAAAATCATGTTAAGTATGCATAAAGATGTCATAATCACCACATAAGTGAATATATTCAAAGGGATATAATATATAAATATTTGAATATACAATTATAAGGAAATGATTTTGTTTAATATTTATGTTATTAGTTTATAATGGTTAGGTGAATTTTTCCTAAACAATGCTTTTGTATTCATTTAAAATTAGATGCGCCTAATTTAGAAAATTGTATGGTACATAATTAAGAATGAAGGTTTAGACATTTCTCTTCTCAATATCATCTTCTTTTACAGGAGCCTCTTTCTTCTCAGGATTCAGTTTCTCCTCAGAATCCTCTTTCTCCTCAGGATTCAGTTTCTCCTCAGAATCCTCTTTCTTCTCAGGATTCAGTTTCTCCTCAGAATCCTCTTTTTTCTCAGGATTCAGTTTCTCCTCAGAATCCTCTTTCTTCTCAATAGCATCTTCTTTTACAGGAGCCTCTTTCTTCTCAGGAGCCTCTTTCTTCTCAGGAGCCTCTTTCTTCTCAGGAGCCTCTTTCTTCTCAGGATTCAGTTTCTTCTCAGGATTCAGTTTCTTCTCAGGACTCTCTTTCTGCTCAGAATCCTCCTTCTTCTCAGAATCCTCTTTTTTCTCAATATCATCTTCTTTTACAGGAGCCTCTGGGTTTACAGGAGCCTCTGGGTTTGCAGGAGCCTCTGGGTTTGCAGGATGGTCTACTTTTGGTGGAGCATTAGGCTTCAATGGGTTAGGATTGGCTGGAGAGTCCGGATATATATCTGGCATAGGCGTAATTACCTTTCTAGTTGAATTGCTTTTAAATACATCTAGACCAAAATCATTAATAGTCTTTTTGCTATCATTCTCACTTAACCCAGGCACAGGAACGTTGAATTCAGACCATTTCCTAGATTTAACATTATCTAATTTTACCCATATATCACGAACAATATCAAGATCTACAGCTTTAACCAATTCTTGAACTTGTGGTCCTGCCATCGTACTCACAATAGATTTATACAACTTACTTTGTAAATGAAATAGGAAAGGATCCTTAAAAGGACTTTCTTGTTTAAGTTTCCCTATATTCCTTAATTCATGTAATAATTTAATTTTAACATCATTTTGGATGCTATTATCTAAAGTTATTTCCAATTCTTTAGTTCTATAAACGTCGTTATTGAAAGAAGTATACAGCAATGACAGATCATCTTGATAGCCACTTAACATCATGTTAAAATATAACACTTTGACATTCTCAACTGTATAATCTTCTAAATCCCTGTCAATATGGAATATTTCTGGATACCATCCATAACGATTGCTTAACTTTTCAATCATTCTTTTATTTACCCATGCACGTAATTCTGGAACATACTTATATTTTTTATAATTCATTGGAGCCAGTTCTGAAGGCACATTATATTCTCTCTTCATAATATGAATTGCTCTACGAGGAATTAATGCAGGTACACCATGGAAATAAGTATTGATCATAGGAGATAAATCATCATGGAATACTGCATGATTATTTCTATCATAATAAATATTCAATAAATCACTTCTCATGTAACGTTCATCAGGTGAAAGATTTTTCATAGGAGATGAACCTGTCTTGATTTTTTGTTCTTCTTCATAAGCACTTTTAATGGCATCACGTTTTTTTGATGATATTTTTTCAGGATTCTTAATCGAATATTCATATAATTCATTAGTATTCATTGAGGCTAAACCTTCACCATATTCATAATTCTTACTTTTATCTGGGACATATTTACTCCAGTCAATTTTATCTGATCTTTTTTTGATAACGCCGTTTAGGTAATCTCTAGAGACAGCGGAAGATACACCAATACCAGTCAAATCAATATAAATACCTGAGTCAATATCAATAAAACGAGCATCAATGTTGTTTTTACCATTACCCTTCACCCTTACACTTATCGAACTACCGACGTCAAGCATGAATTTACCATTACCTTCTCTAGGATCCTCTAATATCAATGATTGATTAAAATGTTGTGCCATTAAATGCAAATGTTTAATTGGCATTTGCAAATCAAAATCATTATCCCAAGGAAATGTTCTACCGTTATATAAAGAACCATATAACGTACCATGAGATAACCATGAAACTAAACCGTTAGCCTTCGTGAATTTTTGGAAAGTTCTAATCAAGGAATTCATTTTTAAAGCGTATAACACTGGATTATCTATAATACCACCGTTAAAAAACGTACGATCACGATGCATACCTAATGAATATTGTTGTACATCTCTTGATTCTTGAAAATATTTGGTCATTATTGAGGGAGGTGTAATTATAGAATTTTTTAAGGAATCCAAATAATTTTGTTCATGAACGTTTAATTTTGAGTTCTTCTTTAATTTTTCCTCTAACTCTTTAATTTTATCTTGTATATTGAATCTAAAATATTCATGTTTTAAATCGAAAGTGTCGTTATCAAATAGTCCATAATCCGCTCCTTCTATCTCAAGTTTTGCCTTAGCAGCTGCGGGAGACTTTAAAAATGAACTATAACGATCGAAATGATCAAAAATATGATCTGCTTTCTCTTGCTCAACTTCACCATTATTAGAATTGCTATCATCATTTGATGTATCTACATTTTTTTTTAAATATGCTTTCAATAAACCAGACTGAATTATATTACTTTGTTCATTTTGTTCAACATTAAATCTATAAGCAGAATTAGTACTATCCAATACTGTGATCGATAGTGGATTTTTAACAGTGGATAATAAATAATTTCTTGCCTGTAATTTCATAACCTCGGGTTTAACTTTCCCAACAAGTTTAGAAATTGAAAAAGGTAATCTAAATTTTGGTAACCCATTTGCTCTTTTTGATTGAATACCTTTTGATGACATTTTACTACAATATCTTGAATTAGTGGCAATTGCACCAAGATCCACACCTTTTCTTGCCCGAGAATACCATTTTTCTAAATCATATTTTTCCCTATCAGATACAAATAATGGTTCACCTAATTCACTTTCAACTTTCAATAATGTTTCTTTTTCAAATGCTGCATCCATTAAAAATGTACACTGTAACTGAGTATCTTCAATTGCAATCAATTTGTTTAATTCATTAAAATCAGCAAAATCATACCAAGAGAAAGGGATTTTCTCAAAATTAGGATCATTTAAAGTTTCCAAATGATTGAAATAAACTGACCAGATCAGTCTAGGATCATTATTATAAAAATCAATATCATCTATAGAATTTAGTAGCATGCCTTTCTTTTTACCCAATTGAACAGTTAATAAGTTTTTTTTCAGTGAATAATTATCTAAATATTCAAATGATGAATTATACATGACTTTTCTGTACATATCAGAAACAAAATCTTGCATATCAGAATCATTATTTGAATCAAATGCAAATTCCTTTAATGATGAAATATAATAGTTGAAACTTGGTAAAATATATTTTTTTAAATTATTTGCTTCTGATATCGATCCTTGGCTATTACTACCAAAAAATGATGCTGGAAGTATAAAACATATTAGAATTACAATTATTATTATTAGTCTCCATAACTTCCATGATATCTTAAAGGAAAAATTTGATTTTTTTTTCCCTTTCAATTTCGAAGACATATTTTTTATCATCTGTTCTGTATCAAAAGATCAAAAATTAACAAAGAAAAGTATATCTTCAATCTTCTCTAATTAAGTCACTTCAATAATTACAATATCTCTCCCCAAAGTTTTCAACGTTCTTACTGTTTTTAACAATATTAAAGACTACGGGGACTAACCATATTATACACTACAATAGCGATATAGATATAGATATAAATATATATAAGATATATAATTTGATATTTATATTGAAATATTTATCAATAAAATCATTGAAGATGTTTAAAAAATATTTTTTAAAAGAAAATAATAAATCTGAACAACTCATATGCATCTGCATGTAGGTATGAATTCATGTAATGAAAAAAAGCATTTAAATAAAGTTTACCCACATGAATTTTCAATACAACATTTATAATTCTTTTTGTCTGCGAAGATGAGTACACATACTACTACTACTACTACTACTGATAGTAATGAAGTTGAAGAAATCGAAGAGGACCACATAAAGAATATACTTTTTCTACATATACTACAATGGTAAATAGTTATTTCGAAATTTTTAAACTACCTGCCTGAGTAGTTTTTCACATTTCACTTTAGTAAAAATTTATAGAGAAACTTGAAAAGAAAAATTTCCAACATGTCGAGAATTTTGCAACTAAAATATTGCAGTGTATTGTGGGAGACAGTTCAGTAGCAGACAGTTCTCAATGAGAACGCTTTAAATTAGCGTGCGACTTAATAATTAAGCGTACCAGCAATTCTAATTTTTCGAAACTTTTATCGAAATTTACCACAGAAAAAGGGTGTCAGGGACCGTGAATGTTTTTAAAATTAATATGTTTTTGAAAAAGATATGAACTAACAAACATCCTTACGCTACTGAACCGGTATTCACGGATGTGATAGATTTCTGGTCCGTCCCAAAGTATGCGGCTATATTTTTGGCTGTTAAAGTACTTTGTTTTTCTGCCATAAGCTACGAGGTTGTTTAGTGTGTAGAATGACGTAAGATAACGTCGTAACAGCGAAACAGAAAAACGAAATAAAAATATTATATGGTAGCACGAGAGTTTCTGCGTCTTCTGGGTGTAAGTTAAAATATTATTTTCGTCTGTTTGTACGCAGTTGCCTTTGGCACAGTACAAGTTCGTGGAATTTTTTCATCTCTTATTTGGTATGTTTAATTATGTAAGTGATACATGTTTTCTTAGGACATTACAGGGACTCTTTCAGATGGTATAACATACCTGTGTTGTATGAGTTTTCTGAAGGTAGAATTGAAATCGATTTGTTGTAGGGACCTTTATTAGGTATTTGAATGAACACGTATTCACATTTTTTGAGAAAAAATTTCTATGGAATACAATTCAGGCAAATATGATACCTAATTAGTCGTTAATAAGGGCATTTCAAATGATTTATTTCATTTATTTAATAGGTCTCTATATGTTTATGTAGGAATGGAAATGAGAAAATTGTTGTTCTATTGTAGGAACATTGACTAAAGCCTTTGAATATACAAGGGCGAAGTTGTTTACCGTACATAGATAGAAGAGAAAATTAATAGTACTTTATACCTCTATGTGTGTATAATGGATATATACAGACGGGTAGATGTGGTCCACTAAGGATTTGTATTTTTCCAGGGCCGTTACACAAAGGGAAAAGAACTATATCTTGAAAAATAAAGATTATTGTTAAATAGGAACCGAACAACTTATCGGTAATCACCGTTTTCTATTTTATGATAGCCGATTTCTTATCTATCGGAAAAAGATCTCATTGATGGGACGTTCTGTATACTGTTAGGAACATCCAGATGGTGATGAATGACCATTTTTTTGTTACTGACTGACTTTCCGGAAGCAAGAGATGAGCTGGTTGACATTGGTTCACTCCTAAACGTAGCAGCCTTTATACTTGAGTGTTTTGAATCATCTAACTTAAGGTTTTTCAAGTTCTTTGTTGTACTACCCTGAATTGAGGTGTCTTTTTCATCTTCCAATACGTCGTCAATCTTATTAGAAATGTCGTTGGATTTAATATTAGGCATTACGTTTGTTATATTTGAATCGGAAACATCTTGCGATGTTTCCTCACTATCATCTAGTGTAAATGAAATTTTATGTTCTTGAATATCATTAATATGTTGTTTTACATCAAGTTTTTTCCCGTCATCTACAGAATCTGCTAAAGATAATTCTTTCATCCTCTTTTTCTTCTTTGCCAAATCTGGAGATAATGCAATATCAACCATGGTTCTTGGTCTAGGTATCTCCGAAGCTTCATTCTTGGTAATAGTGGAAGATGTGCTCGTCGTACTGTGAATACTTCCTGCATCTGATATCATATCGACTGAATCTTTATTACCAGAAGAATGAATTTCAGGAACAGGTACGTGATAATGAACTTCATTGTATTCTATGTTTTTACAATCAACACAAGTCTCAATCTGTTTAAACCATGGATCATCAAATAACTCTTCCATATTGTAACGTGTTTCTGGGTGAGGATCCAGTAATCTCCATCCCACACGACTTGCATCAGTGCTGACAAATCCCCTTGCTAATTTATATTCACCACCAGGTCCAGGTTTATAGTTCCCTTTTACCCTAAAGTTTTTATTTTGGTGAGTAATAAAATTGTCATAAGAGTTTTCAAATTCTCTAAATTTTGGATCAACTGGTGATGATTCGGTGAAAGGCAAATATGAATTCATAATTGCGAAAAAAAGAATACCTAAACCGTAGCAATCCATTAATATTGGATTATAAGGCTTTTTCTGTTCTTTTGGATACTCTCTTTTATCGTCATATACCATAACTTCTGGTGGAGCATAAGGGGTCGAGCCAATAATTCCTTCACAAAGCTTTATTGGACTACTTAAATCCTCGGGATCTACATGACAATAGTCGGAAATACCAAAATCTGTTAATTTGCAAATACCATCTTTTGTCAATAAAATATTTTCCGGCTTAATATCTCTATGTACAATACCTTTACTGTGAATAAATTTTACACCTTCTGAAACTTGTTTGAAAATACAGAACTTCTCTGTAATTGGAACATTTTTCCATCCAGACCTCTCCAAGTATTGGAATAAATCACCAACACATAACTCCATCACAAAACCCCAACCTCTTGTTGTAAATTTACTGGTAGGAATCTTCATTAAATAATAAGTATTTGAAACATGAATATTAGAACTTACAGTTTTTGCAATAATAAACTCTTTTGAACATCTCTTATAAAATCTTTCCGGTGATTCTTTATGGACCATTGTTAACTTCTTTAAAGCATATATATCTTTGTGACCAAATGCAGATTTAACTCTCTTCACTTCACTTGAACTACCTGCACCCAAAAATTTATTATCTTTATCAAAGATGAAACTATCAGTCAACTGACAGCTAATTTGCTTTAAATTATCAGGTAAAAATTCATTAGGATCAGTAACTGGCAAAGGCAACAATCTTTCACTGTTTTCCCCTTCTTGCATGTAGAAACTGATATCATTTTGAGTTTGATTAGTATTATTGTTTATACCATATGGATTATAAATGATATTTTCCTTATGTAAATGTCTGGATTTCAAAGGGTTATCATTCGAATCATCACGATGATTATGACCATGCGGAGTTCTTACACGTCTGGAACCAGTAATACTTGTTCCACCACCAATATTATCTGGTTTAGGCGAAAATGGATTATGGCTATGTGCAACTAAGTTACTTAATGATGAAGAAGATTTCACTGGGACTGGGGTCTTCAAAATTGTAGGAGACGATTTCTTGTTAAATAAAGCAGAAGAAAGCTGATGTCCAAGTGAGTTGGAAGGTGACGTATGGGTTTTTTTCAAACTTCTATTTTCAGCCTCAGAGTGATGATGAGATAACATTTCGTTTTCCGCCTTTAAACTATTACCTATCTTATTAAATAGCTTGAATGATGAAGAGCGTTCTCTTGTTGAGTCATTAGAAGTTGGCATTTTTGAAATTGAATACAATCAATTATATGGGAACATAAAATTCTAAAGACGTAACAATAAAGTTCATAAAAAAAGTTATTCAATTACTTTTTTTTGGTATCGTCAATATTTTAACTTTTATTCAATGCTCTTTTCAAATCGACAAAATTTTTGATGCTCGTTAAAAATGTATTATTTTATTTGTATTATATCCAATATATTATAGAGTTGAAAAATTAATAGTAAAATATTATATTAGTCATGTTATTGAACTAATTAATAACATTGACAACAATCAAAGTCACCAACTTTTTTTTCTTATAAAGAAAGAATATTCCATTTTTCAATATCCTTAAAATATTTACCGCATTTTTTTCAGCTTAGTCTTGAAGACATACGCCGAATATTAATGAAAACTATTAATGTGCCAAATATAAGAATCACTTGTCAGGTACATTGACTATAGATGATTTATTTTATTCTATTTTATGTTAATTTAATTTTATTTTATTGCCATTTTGTAAACAGTTTTTACTTATTTTTATGATTAGGTGGTGTGAGGTTATTGTTATTTGTCACAGAAATTCTATTATATTAAAACTTTTATGCTAGTATAAAATCTGATAGTGAGTTGTGCAAGGTTTACATTAATGAACTTCTTGTTCCAACGTCTCTTGATCCTTCGCCAGTTGGCATTTTACCACTTCGATCATTACGGAATTTGTCATATATCGATTTAAGTTTTTGATATTCATCTGGTGATATACTAGCTTTTGTTTCCTTTAATGCATCACGGAAATCGCTTGTTGTGGTTAAAAGAGAATCAAATTGAGATTCAGAATTAGTTTTCTTATTTTTATTCTGTGAGTTCATTGCACTTTCGAAATATTCATTTATGCTTTTTTTCAAATTAAGTATTTTATTAGGCCCTGAATCCTTTACATCGTTAACAATATTAAATTTAACTTTATTAAAAGGATCTGGGTTTTGATTATTTATCTTTGTATCCATTGTTTCAGTATTTTCTAAATGGTTATGAACAGCTTTAAGATAAGCATTGTAACAAAGTCCCTGTAAATCTGCTCCAGAGTAGCCTTCTGTTACAATGGATAATTCATTTAAATCAGTATCAGGATGTATTTTAATTTTACTACTGCTGTGATCGTATGATGTAATAGATTTTAAAATATCATATCTTTCCGATTTTCCAGGCAAGTCACATATGATACTTTTGTCTAATCGACCTGGTCTCAATAGAGCAGAATCTATCAAATCAGGCCTACTAGTGGCTGCCAAAACATAAACACCATCTAATCCTTCTGCACCATCCATTTGAGTTAAAATTTGATTGACAATTCTGTCTGTAACACCAGTTGAGTCATGTCCTCTTTTGGGAGCAATGGAATCAAATTCATCAAAAAATAAAACACATGGTTTCACTGATTGTGCTTTATCAAACAGTTCCCTAACGCTTTGTTCACTTGCACCTATATACTTATTCAAAATTTCAGGTCCTTTTATTGAAATGAAATTCAAACCACATTGTTGGGCTACTGCACTTGCTAATAAAGTTTTTCCACATCCTGAGTATCCATATAATAAAATACCGGCCCTTAATCTAAGGGGACTTTTTTCAAATATTTTCGAATACTTAGTTGGCCACTCTAAAGTTTCCAATAATACCTGCTTGGCTTCAAATAATGCGCCTATGTCACTCCAACAAACTCCCGTATTTTTTGTCATTTGGACATTTCTTAAAGAATATGGAGTAAAACCTTCCAGTGCTCTCTCTACAATATTCTCATTTACAATTAAATTAATTGGATCATCCTTCTTATTCTCAGTGGAACTATTAGAAATCTGCAACTGATAATAAATCCTATCCATCAATATTTTCATATCTAAAGTTGAATAGCCATCAGTTTTAATCGCTAAATTTGAAATTTCATTTTCATTTTTAAATTTAATATTTTTATCTGCCAAAGTATCACAATAATTTTTGATGTAAGTAATCCTTTTACTGTTATTAGGAACTTTTAAACTCCAAATTTTTGATATAAAATGCTTCTCAAAAAAGATCTTATTCAAAGAATTTTTTGAGTTACTAGTTAGGACAATTCTTAAATTAGAAGGATTTGTTTCAGCAAGTTCATTAACTAATCTTATTAATTGAAGTGATATTTTATATGAAAGGCTGGTGCTCGGATTTTGATTTGTAGTTGGATTATCTGTCTCTGTTTTTGGAGCCCAAAGATTGAAATTATCAAAAATAATAATAGAAGGAGAATACCAATATGAAGCCGATATAAGATTTTCCAAAATTTTTGGCAAATCGTCAATTTTAAAATTGTTTCCTTGAGAAGGAATACTATTACAATCAACATAATGAATATATTGATTACCTTTTAAGTTTACCTTCAATTCTAATGTATTTACAAGGGTAGTTTTTCCCACACCTGTGTTACCTTCGATTAAAACACAATTACTAGGCAATATAGGTGATGAAATGTATTTAAAAATCTCGTCAATCAACTCTTCATTCAATATATCTTCTTCATATTTCATAACATGGTTGAGCAACCTATCATAGGTGTTTCCTGTTTTTTCAACATCAACTACTGTTTCAATTTCTATGTTATTCATCCATTTTTTACTGAAGATTATAAATGGAATACTGGTATCATTCGAAATATCAAGTAAGTCAAACACGATTTTATAATCATCTTTAAAAATCGTCATCCTATTTGTTAAAAGCATCTCAGAATTATCATACAGAAGTTTATTTATAATATTTTTTTGGTCTATTTCGATATCATCATTTAATTTTGTAATGTTAAGTATAATTTTTACACGTTCATATCTATTTGATAGATGGCTCAAATATTCAGAGTCTAAAAAATCCATTTTAACGTGATAACCATTTTTAATTGGCAACGATAAAAAACCATGAAATGAATTACCTAATGTTATCTGATTCTTCAAAACTTTCCTGGAATGTTTCACATTTACAAATATAATTTTATCTTTATCTTTATCTGCATTTTTTAATGGATTCTGAATTACTGTTAATCTTGCGAAACTATTTTTATGAGTTAACGATTGATCATTAATGTAACATGTAAGGTGCCTAGAACCTATCTCTTCAGCACTAATTTCAGCAAAAGTCGATCTAAAATATTGTGTCTTTAAAACCTTTAAATGTTTTTTATTTAACTTGTTTCTAGATTTATTTTCTAATGGAGAGACAATGATCAATACACCTTCTGAGATTCTGGCTGATGAAACTGTATCATTGCTATTATCTTTTATAATAATTTTTTTTACCTTAAATTTACAGAACAGATTACTATCGTTATTTACATAACATATAAAATCACTGTTTAATGATACGAACCTAGTCTGAAGTAAGATTGAGTCTTTGAAATAAGATGCATTTTTTTCAATGATTTCCCAGTCATTGGAACTTGCTGGCTCGATAAAAACTTCTTTTGCAGAGAGGGCATCATCGAAGTGTTTTAATTCAATATTTACCATCACAGTTCTGATACTATGTTGTGCCAATAAACTTGGATTTATTTCTAATGACACCGAGTTATAGGAAGGAATTCCATCCCAAGCCAGAAGATTTAAATATTTATCATTTGTATCTTTAATTATTATTCCAAATTCATTTATTGGTTTATTTGTAGATTCTAATACGTTTATAATATCTAATGGTAGTCTGATAAAATTACCCTTGATTTCATTATTGAAGACTAATTTAATATTCTCAAGGCAAAATCTTTTATATACCATTTTCTGAGTCTATGTCTTTGTAGTACTCACTAAAGAGTTAACGTATAATTGCTCACATAAAACTGTTGTATTGATAACTTCAACAGCATCTTGCAAAAAGATTACCATTATATATCAAGTGATCTCAATTTATCTTTCATGATTTTCATTCCCTTGTTTTTTTCTTCATATATAATTTTTGTTATTACTGCACTGGAAGATATTTAAGATTTCTAATGGTACCCGAATAAAATGATCAGCTCAATATCACACGTATGAAAAAAACTAAAGTATTATATTCTTCATACTCTTAACTTGAAGATAAAAACAACGAACCGTTGATGTATTCGAGAACTAACTGGTCAGTATTATCACTATGAAGTTAATATAACTTTGTTAGTATTTAGAATTGAACTTAACAAGTTTTTTCTATTCTTAAATCAAACTCTGTTCTATCTTATATTTGCAAAACTATGTTTTTAAAAATGTTAATGTAAATAAAATTTTCTCACTTAATGACAACCTTTTTTATACTAGTCACTCAGATAAATCTTATGTCCATGTTTTACAAGTTTACTAATGTTTTTTCATATAAATATATCAATGATTTATGATTTTAGACTAATAACACATTAGCCGCCGATGCCAATATTTCCTCCTTTAGGAATGGACAAACTCCAAGTTTGAATATAGAAAAGATTGATCTTGCAGTGACACCATTAATCTTATTATCTTGCTAAAGAAGTGTAGTATCATTAAAATGTTTAAGCACCCCATACACGAGTTCCAATTAATCTTTGAAAAGCTATAGTTTAGTCCCCAAATATTTTCCAAATGAGTTTAAATTCTAGTACCATAGATAATGACTTTGAGTTCCACCTAAGGAATTTACTGGTTGAATGCATAACTTTATCCTCAAATAATAGTACAGATATTTTAATAAAACGATAACATGTTGACCGTTATATATAAGTATTCTTTATAATAATTATCCTTTTAAATAGTTATGCGCGTAGTAAAAATTGTAACCCAATATAACGATTACAATATTGAATACTTAAGATGAATTATATAATACAGAATAACGTTAAGAGTAACTATTGAATTATATTTAAGATTGATATTGAGTAAAGTTGAATGTGTCTCTGTAATACATAGTCGATCAAGATATACTTCAATTCAGATTTGGTGAAAGAAAACCATATATAATTATACGATAAATCATGGCTATTCAATATATTCTTTGCTTCAATAAACAAGGTGTTGTAAGGTTAGTTCGATGGTACAAACAATTGGAGAACAATGGAGATACGCAGCAGTATATTTCTTCTATATATAAATTAATATCTTCTCGAGATCATAAGAATCATAGTAATTTCATTGAATCGTTTAATGAAAAGACAAAATTGGTTTATAAAAGATATGCTGGATTATATTTTGTGATGGGAATTGATATACACGATGAAGAAGCTATTCATTTATCGAGTATACATTTACTAGTGGAAGTTTTGGATGCTTTTTTTGGGAATGTTTGTGAATTGGATATTGTGTTTAATTTTTATAAAGCATACATGGCAATGGATGAAATGTTTATTGGAGGTGAATTACAAGAAATATCAAAAGATGTATTGCTTGAAAGATTATCATATCTAGACAGACTAGAGTGATCGATAGGACAACATATTGCATACTGCTAAAGTGACTGAAGTAATGGTTCACATAATTTTTTATTGACTACTATGCTACGATCCAGAAAAGCTAGAATTATTGTGTGCAAAATAAAACTATTTCTTATGTTTTATCCGATTGTTTTACTCTTTTAATATAACTGTGTCGTTTTCAAAAAATACGCATAATTTAATACCTGATTATAATAAACATAGTTTGAGATAAGATTACGAGGGTTGAGTCCATTAAGAGAAAACAATTTTTCACAGTTGAGTAAAACAATACTGAATATGTAACTTGAGTTACAGGACAGAAAAATAAAACTCAGTCAATTAACACACTCCATTTACCGCCTGGTTGGTAGACAAGATTTTAACATTGCTTCTATCGGAACTGACATAATTATGCATTTAATGACATCTAATATTCAGATGTATCCAAAAATACAACATCCACATCACAAAAAAATTTACAACAACTGGAAGTATTTAGCAACCTCAACATATATAACATATAATAGTATATCATGACCATATAACACAATATAAAATTTCAACATCACCTAACATATTAGCAAAGCAAGCTAGAGTAAAGTATTCCAAAAAGACTGGCTAGTGTATAACTGAACCATTGAAATAAGGAATCAGGGCAGAATACTCAGATCAATAAAATATATATATATATATAGAAGACACACCTTTTCAATTTGTATCTAAATAAAGACGAATTAAATCAAGAAAAATCCTCTCGGTAGCCAAGTTGGTTTAAGGCGCAAGACTGTAATGTGTTAACAAAGTAATCTTGAGATCGGGCGTTCGACTCGCCCCCGGGAGACTTTTTTTACTTTTATTCTCTTAGACAAAACACTTGAGAAGCAAAGTATTTCTACGCTGTTCTCATAGGAAACGACGCGTTATTTACTTATTACGCATATTGAAAATTATAGTGATGTATAAATCAAAGAATGGTGAAATGTTTTTAACATAAATTTACAATAAATATAAATTTGTTTTTGATTTAATAATAACATAAATTATTTCACAATTCTTCACATGTGTAAATAATTCGAGGTTTGAAAATTTTTATCAAATTTTAGATTATTTCTCAGAACTCCAATTGATTCCAAGAGCGTTGTAGAAGTGTGTTGAAGGTTATTTTAATTTGTTCTCAAATTGTTATTGTCATCGATAGGAAATTGATTAGAAGGTGAGCAAGAGGACATATTTTAAATTAAGAATCATTTATTTTGTAATGTCTGGTGAAATATCTTCCGTGGAGGAAAAATCTTCTAATCAAGAAAATGAGAATTTAAACGGTGCCTCTATCACTGGTGAAAATGATATTGGTTTGAGACGTTCTACTCGTACCCCCAAGCCAAGAGTTTTAATTGACAAGGCGACAGAGACAGAAGACCGACTAGCTAGAGAGGCTAAGGAGAGGAGGCGGATTTCGAATGCTAAATCCAAGCACAAGGCTAAGCTTAAACAGAAAGCTTTAGAAAGAGAGAGACAGATGTTAATTGTGAAGAAAGAAAAAGAGAAAGAGAGGTTAAAGAAACAGAAATTAAAACAAAGAGAGAGAGAGAAAGCTAAGAAAGCTAAGGAAAAAGAGAAAGAGAAGAATAAGAAGAAACTTTTACAATTGAAGGCTATCAAAAGAAATACATCGAGCACTGATAATAAAAATGATAAGAATACTAAGGCTAAAGAGGCATCATTAGATTATATACCACCACTTAATACAGAGAATTGGACTCCAATGTTACCATTGTCAACATCTGATTTTAAAAATGTACACAGTGTTTTGTCAAGGTTCAAGAATCCAAATTTAATGGCAGTTCCCTATGCAGGTACTGTCATGAAGATGATGTCTTTCATAAATAAATTTTATATTTTTTTTGACAATGAACTGTTGAATTTATCATTTCAAGATTTCGAAATTGGGCTGGACTTATATCCAGTGACTCCTCAAGAGATTGGTATGGAATTTAATAATAAAAGATTATTATACCAAGATTATATAACAGTTAAAGATGTCATAGCTTGTCAAGATAAAATGAATTTATTATTTTTGTCGTTATTAAAATTATTATTCGATTCTTCAGAAAATGATAGAAGCAGAGAACATAATCCAGTTGCTAATCTAACAGATTTACAAACTTCAAAAAAAGTATATTTGAGATATATCGAAAGATTAAGAAATGAATATATCGAATGGGGATGTCCGAAGGAATGGAGAGAAGAGAGTATTGAAAATGACGACATGACAAAGCCAAAATCAAAAATGTTTGTGAATGATGAGAGCGTACCCATTGATCCTAAAAACCCTCTAATTTTAACAGAGAATATATATGAATGGAAAAAACCGATTCCAATTTCAGAAGAGAACAATCCTTTATTTAACCAGGATATTGAAAAAAATGGTGTATTGGCATTAGATCCAAAGGATAGAGTTATTTTATTTAAAGCGCTAATCGATTGGTGTTCTGCTAACTCACTAAAAGTACATAATGAAATTCACTTTTTATCACATTTCAAAAAAGATCCAACTTTTGGAATTCAAACACAGCATGTACCAAGACACTTTTTAGAGGGACCAGAAACTACTAGATCACAATTCCAAAGACTTTGTGAAATAATGCAACTTCGAATGGAAGTAAGAAGCAAAAGAAAGCATGTAAAAAAACAATTAGCTGAAGGTAAGAACGAAGATTTTTCCAAGAAAATGGAAATTTTAAAAAAACTGAAGTCATCATCAGTTCTTCTTACAGATGAAGAAAAAAGGAGGAGTAAAATAGAAAATTACGAAGATTGGGCAAAGTTATTTCAAGGAGAACTTCATGATCACCCTCTTTCCGATCCATATGAGGATGAATTATATAAATTAAGATGCCAAGAGTTTTTTATTTCGAGAATACCGCAGGTGGGTGATTTCTATATTCCAAGATTACATTCTTATTCTGACTCACCTGTTAGTGTATCAACATATACAGATTTAAGAACACTTGAAAATCTGCTAGATAAATTTAATGAAGGTGAATATGACACACACTATTTATTTGAAAATTTTGGTCAGGCTTTGAGTAGTCAATTCAAGCTTCTTTATCATGATACCCCTACATTAGTTGAAGATTTGGTTAAAAATACTAATAAGAAAGGAAAAGTATACTGGTATGAAATGTGTCAAGATTCAAAGACACTTCTCGAATTTATTGATTATTTAGATTATAAAATTTTACCTCCAGTTGAAAAGCCTAAAAAGAAGGCAAAGGAAGTAATTCAACATAAAACTACAGAAAAGCAACAAGAGAACGCAGAATCAAATGTTGATAAGCCAGCTCATGAACCAATTACAAACTCAAAAGAGCCTGAAGTAGAAGAAACAGAAGCTAATGTAAAATCTGAAGAGCCAGAAAACTTGGATCCAACTATAAATAAAAAACCACTACCAAAAGAATCAAGATTTAACGCATCAAGAAGAAAATTAAAACAATTACAAGATTATTTGAAAAGACTTTATCATATTTTGAATTCTTTTGAACAATTGAAAACAGAATATGCTGGTATGAAATCTGGTAAAAGAACTTTAAGGAGAATTCAAAGACGTATAACATACAATGACAGTGACTTTGAAGAAGATGAAGAGAAAGGTAGTGACGATTATAATTATTCAGAAGATAATGGAACATTTAACAAGAAGCAACGTAGGCAATAATGTTTACTTTCAAAATTATTTCCTTATGACAATCAAAAAACTTGATTATGAAATAAGTTTTGCAACATTGTTACAATTTTTCTTTATTACTCAAATAATTTATAAAGTAAAATAACTAGATCATCTAAAACTATATAATCTAAAATACAATTTTTGATGCATTATTTGTACCTCGAAATTTGAAATATCAGTTTTTCTTTTAATGATCTTGAACTATTCCATTTTAAAACAACAAAAACTATATAACAATTACATTTCATAAGACGATTATTACTGATTTTCTGACTGTTGTTTTTCTAATTGATTATCGTATTCTTTTAGCTTTTCTTTATTATTAGCTGCTGCTTTCACAAGCTGAGCAAATGTATTTTGAGTTAATGTTGATTTTAATTTTATTCTTTCTTCATCAGTCATTTTTGCTTTAGAGTCAGAAGAAATGTTTAATCCATTAGTGGCATTGATTAATGATTGAATAGATGAGTGTGGAGTATTTAATTCGATATCACTTTCTGTTTCGTTTCCGATACAATAAGTTTCTCTTAATTTCTTTATTCTGTTATTTAACTTAACAATTTCAACAGCCTCACGGAATTTCTTACGAGCATCAAATCCTTTACGAACATTAGGTAATAAATCTGCGTTATGAACCAATGTACTTGTGATCCATGGATGAACTAATAATTCCTCAGCTGTTGGTCTGTTTTCAGGATCAATTGTTAAAGCTTGCAAAATAAAATCTTTTGCTTGGTCGGAAATTTTATTCCAATATGGTTTATGAAAAGTAACTGGATATTTAGATGATGTGCATTCTTCTAAGAAGCCTTCAACTGATTCGGCAATAAATGCGCTATAACCAGACAGTAAAGTATATGTAATTACACCTATTGACCAAATATCACATGGTTTACCGTGGCCATTTACAGTCAAAACCTCTGGAGCAACGTAACCCAAAGAACCTGCTGCTTTAAAAATCATATCATCATTATTCTTTAACTGTTTTGCAATACCAAAATCAGCAATAACTAACGCAGAATCATCAGTCTTATCAACATACAATATATTTTCCGGTTTCAAGTCTCTATGAACAACATTCTTAAAATGAATATATTTCACTGCATCCAATAATTGATAAATAATTTTAACCGCATCAGTTTCTGTAAACTTACCTCTCTTTAAAATCCTATCAAATAATTCACCACCAGTAGCTAATTGTGTAACAATATAAAATTTATCTTTCGATTCAAACCAATCCTTAAATGCCACGATATGAGGATGATGAAGTTTCTGTAAAATAGACAACTCATCATAAAGCATTTGTAACTGAACCTCATTTCCTTCTAGTGCTTTTTTCAATAAAATTTTCACAGCAACATGTTCACCAGTTGATATACGTTTTGCTTGTCTCACTACACCAAATGAACCAGCACCTAACGTCTTACCAAAAATATAATCTTCTTTATTAATATATGATGCAGGTTGGCCACTAATCTTCTGTAAAAATTTGGCAACTTTATGGCCTGCAATAGGAGTTGGCTCTACTATTTCACTTTTATCAACCATTCTAGTACTTCCTTTTATATAACTGTGCCTCTTTTTTCTCCTTGTATCTAAAGATTACTCCAATGTTCCAAGAATAGCGTGTTAAGAATAGACTAATCTAGGGAAAAAATAGTATACAATCTATATAACTATAGAATATTTTATAAATTGTATCGAAATATCTTCGAAAACCTTTAACAGTCAATTGTTACAAGGTATATACAACTTAAATTGAGTAACTTTAATTATTTGACGGAAATGCCATCCTTGATTTTTCAAAATTTAGTAGTGACAAGAAGAGAGGGATTAAATGTTTATATACAAGAAAGCAGTGAATTTAAAATACAATGATAATGGTATTCACAATTCAATAGAATAAATGGAAAGATATTATTTCAACTAGTGGATTGCGTATAATTTGATGTTATTTTTTAAATAATATTAGTAAAATTTTTAAAAATCTGAAATTTTAATATAGATATTTAATCATATTGAGCTTCATCTGCATCATCATTTAAACCTAGATGAAAATAGTCGTCAGCATTACCAGCATCTTGTAATGTTCCTAAATCTCCTGGCGTCATGAATACTGTCTTGATATCATGATTCCCATTTAAATTCTTCATTAAAGAGCTATTAGGGGACCCTGGAACACTTAAAGGTCTAGAAATTTTAAATTTTGTTTCTCCTGTCATGGAGTCTAAGGTTGAATTGTCGTCAATATTATTAGAATGTGTAATTTGGTTTTTAAATTCATCAGGATATGCTCTAAATAACGCTAATTGACGAGCTTTAATATACTCTAATCCCATTCTCCTCCAATCTAAAAGATCACTTAAACGTTCTGTTCTATTTCTTTGATTGATTCTTTGCCTTCTGTTTTTCTTCACAAAATCTTCCATATAATCAACCAGCTGTTCAATACTTTCTTCTGGATTTTTGAAACGACGATCTATGATATATATACCATAATCCTTAGATTGGTCTGTCTCTATTAAATCCTCCATATATGCACCAAATCCCGAGACATTGGTTGTAATCGATGGAACTCCCATGACAGTGCATTCTGCTGGTGTATAACCCCAAGGTTCATAATAAGAGGGAAATACCCCTAAATGACAGCCACGAACAAATTCGTCATAGTCGAGACCAAGAATTGGATTGTTTGCATTTAAAAATTCTGGATGAAAGATTATTTTAACCCTGTCAGTTGTATTATTAAATAATTGAACACTTCTAATTTTATTTAGTACAGGATCATTTGCATTATCAACCATATTATGAGTAACAATTGGAGGTAATTCACCATCTGTTCTCCTTAAATTTAAAGTTCTCTTTTTCAATAAAATCTTATCACTATCTGTAAGCAACTCTTCTAAAGTAGATGGCAATTCGGTGGTAATACCCATATGTGGATATTTTAAAGCATGGTTGATAATCCTCTTACCAATCAATTGAGTAACTTCATTCACAGTATTTTCTAAAGATTTTACTACTGCCTGTCCTCTTAAAGCTTCTACAGTGAAGGAATTATTCTTAGCGGGCATAATTATAAAAGCCACTACAGTTTTTTTAGATTCTGACATTTTTAATCTATAATTCAACCTTGCTAAAGCCTCTATATACATATCTGCACCCTTATTTTTAAATTCGTATCTGCCAGCAATGAAAAAATATAATGTGTCATCAATCTCGAAATCTAAAGAACCATGGAAGTGACCTTTAACAAAATCATTTATCTTTTCCTTTTTCAAAGCATGCAAATTTTGGAATTCATGATAAGCTTGGAACTTCTTTACGTTTATACCGTTTGGTAAAATTCCATCAGGTTTCCTCTTTAGTAAATGCTCCGCTTCCAAAGCAGTAATATGTGACACTGTAGTAAATACATCAGCACTATGAGCAGCAGCTCTTTCTATACAATAGCGATGGTATATACCATATTTACCTGATTCGTGATCTACGTCAAAATTTTGTAAATTATTATAAAAATCAACATTTCCTGAAGCACATAAATATCTTCCCAATAGTGTTGCATGTGTCGTAAAAATAGTCACAACGTCTATTCTTCTTTTCCTACATAAAGGCAATGCTACACCTGCCAGCCATTCATGGAAATGTGCTATTATTGCACTCTTTTGATTTATATATGCTAACTCCCCTAAAAACCAAGTAACCAAATAACCCAATAAAATCGCATCATTTGTCTCTATATCGTTTTCAGGCGAAGGAATACCCACCAATTCCCAAAGATCTGCTTTCCATTCATTCAAATAACCTGTCACAGAAGCCAGTTCAAATAGAATTACCCTCGGAGACCCTTCAATCAACCAATTACCATAAACAAATCGGACACCCCTATCGTGCATCTTTCTTAAAACAGTTTTAATAAAAACAATAGACTCAGTATCATCTTCATTAATCGATTCCCAATCAATTTCTTCAACTTCCGTTTGGTACGTAGCCCGATTCAATGGACCAATTAGTGTATAGTTTTTTTGATATTGGGTAATTGTCACCAATGCCTTGGACTTTAATACAGAATAAATCCCACCAACCTTGTTAGCAACCTCTGTAGCAACTTCAAAAAGCAACTGATTCTCTAAATTACGACCCATTCTTCCAACAACAACAAAAAATCTTTACCTAAGTACGTATATATATATATATATATATATATATATATATCACTATTTTTTGAATACACTTTTCAATCCAGCAACTGTTGGGACTACTAACAAAGCATATAACACAATTACTTCGTTATATAACAGACCTCTCATTCCACAAGAGGCTACAAAAGTATCATTTTGTCACAATTGATAATTTTTTAATATTACAAACAACAAAAAAACATACTAGATTATTATCAATTGATTATAAAAGTAATTAGTATTTTCTAAAATTTAGGGATAATAATGATTATGTGAAATTTATTTCGTGTGGGTTCCATTTACTTTTGTAATTTATTTTTTGTAAAAATATTTTCGAAATTAGGAATTTCGAAACTTGTGTGCGTGCATTGTCTGTGAAAAAAGTCAACTGCGATATTTCTGATTATGTCATTTTTTTGGTCTCGAGAAATTAAAGGAAGCGGGAGAAAAGAAATGACACAAAACAGAAACAAATGGCGCAGGGCTCGTTTTTGTGACGCTCAGGGTGCGGGGAACGACGGTGTGAGCATGCAGGTGTGGATGAGTCAACGTAGTCCTGCACACGTGAAAAAGAAACGCAGCGGTGTGTGCGACTCTGACGTGGGTGCAGTTTTGCTGGTAAAATACCGTATGTTTGCTGGCCATTTGGGTCAAGGGGTTTTAGTAGATTTTTGAAAATTGGAAGAAAGCTGCGTAGAGAGCTGGAAAACATGTAGTTAATACAACAGTGAAATATCTGACAATGTAGGTCTGGGGGATTACTGTGGAAGATTATGGCTGATTTGATATATCTGACTACAGCGACTACAATAAAGTCACTTAGATATATTCTATCTAGATGTGTATGTATACATGTACTGCGTTAAGGGTTTTGGAATGTGTTATTAATAAATAGTATACAACGTTATGGAGTGATTATTATATATTTAGCAGCAATTATATTGTGTCATATAACAGTTCGTGTAGTTTATAATCTTCGTTGGCTTCTTCGATTTCTTGGTAGTTTCCGATCAGGTCATCTTTGCCTCTTACTATACCAGGTAGCATTCTGCCTTTGCTATATCTTTTCCAGACTTTACGAGCTTCATCGTCGGTACCAAGATCTCGATAGGTGAACTCGATTTGGTTTGCGGTTAATATGGTGGCAAGACGATTAGTACGTGGAATCATGTGGAAACCACCACCTGCCAGAGAAGTATAGATGTAAATAGGTAACTTCATGTTTTCTTTTCTTATATCACTTTGTTTAACAATATTGCTAGGGTTTGCTGGTTGTTGAGTTGATTTTTCAGTGGTTGATTTGGTTTTCTTCACAGTACTGCTGGAGATTTCCATTGCCAATAGCATCTCATTTATTTCACTATCATCTACAAATTCCAAATCTTTTAAAAGTGCATCTGTATCGTCAAGCAGTGAATTGATTATATCCTCGTTATTATTAATGGGTTTAGATGTCTCCGGAGCTACAATTTTATCACTAGGAGAAGTCGATGAATTTCCCATTAAACCTAAGATTTCATCTTCTATATCAGAATTTTTGGCAGACGTATCGGGTTCAGTAGTTAATCCTTCAGGAGATACATCGTCCTTTTTGGATTCCTCTAGAATTGATCCTTTAACCAGGTTTTCTTCATTAGCACTATTGTTATCAACGTTACTGGAGGAAGAGTTAGATGTATTTTGTTCAACTTCTCCCACCAAATTTTCCGCAGTTAAAGATGGATTATCGTTAACTTCTTCAACTCCTGTTATTTCATTTTCATTATCAATACTTGTTTTGTTATCCTCTTCATGAGTGTTCGATTTTATACCCCCTTCTTTTTCACTTTCATTAGAGTTTTCTTCACTTTTTTCTTTCAACTTATCTTCTATTTTTTCACCAATTATAGCTTCTTTTGGATTTGATTTTTCAGTATTTATTTCCTTAACTTCAGGTACTAGAGCACTATCTATTGCATTTTCGGATGTTTCAAGTTCTTGTTCAACAACAAAAAGCTTTTCGGTTTCATGTTCTGTAAGTTTCGAACCTATATCTTCATTATTGGCTACTGTTTCTTCAGTTTCTGTGGTATCAAGTTCAAGAGCTTCTGATCCCTTAACCTCAGATTCGTTAGGTTCCAATTCTTCTGGTTTAATTGCTAAAGATTCAGGTTCAGTAACTTGAAGTTCAGCATTTCCTTCCGTTGTATCAATTGGTTCCTTAACCTCCTCTTCTGTTACATCTGGCTCGGTACTTTCCTGTTCTTCAGCTTCTTCTGCTGCAATTTCCGGAGCCTCAGATACTGGTACTACACTTTCAGAACCAACCGCCTCTGAAGTGTTGAGTTCTGTCACTTCAAGTTCAGACTCAGGTGCTTCTATTTCAATAGCAGCAGACTCCAAGTCTGCTTCTTTTGTACTCTGAGATTTGACTTTATCTTCTATGAGTTCCTGCACATCAGTTGTTGGTTCTGCATCATCAGTTTTTGCAGATACTGCAGTCTCAAATTCTGGCTCTGTAGCTTCAAGGGTTTGGACTTTTGATTGTGTATTCTTAAATCCAACAGATTGTGGTTCTTTAGGTTCAGATTCCAAAGCATCTATTGTTTGGGATTCCGAGTCTACATTTTCAAATTGTATTTCTGCTGGTGTTATAGTCTCATCAGTGACTATTGTAGATTCAACAACAGATGTTTCTGTACTAGGAAGTTCTGCAACTATAGACACATCAGCGTTGAGTTCAACAGCACGAGTAATTTTGATCGCAGCTTCTGCTTCAAGTACTGTAATTTCCGATCTGGAGTCTGCGATCTTTAGAGACTCTGAAGTAGTTTCATTTTCTGCAGGTTCTTTCTGGACAATTTCTGATACTTTAGTTTCTAGTTCTTCATTCTCTTCAGTGTAATTTACAAAGTCCTCTATGTCGTTTGCCTTACACTCCAATATTTCAGGTGCCTCCTGCTTTCTCTCACCAATTTTTTCTGTTAATATTTTCTCTTCATTACTTATTTCTGTTACAGACAATTCTTCAGCAGAAGTAGGTGTAATTGAGCTCACTATAGTTTCTGTGGTCTCCACATTTTCAATACCTGACTCTTTGGAATCACAAATACCAGAGTTATCAATAATAGGATTTGCTATGATTTGTTTTTCAATTTCATACGAATCCGGGACTTTATCCCCTAATTCGTTAACAATAGAAGACTCAGGTTTTGAAGTTTCTTTAGCTCCCTTTTTACTTACGTCCAAGTTATCTTTTTCGTCAATTTTAGGAACCTCAATCTCCGAATTCCTGCTTAAATCTTCTGCTATCTGTTCATTATCTATGGAATCAGTAAGAAGTTTCTCTGAACTTTCAGAATTATTATTTGTAGTACTTTCATTACTACTATTTTCTACCACAGATGTATTTTCCTTAAGCTTCTCATCTTGATCACCTATGATATCACTAGTTCCAGAATTTGTAAAATCTATTACGTTGTCATCATATTTCAAAAAATCCTCAATACCATCCATTAATGAATCTAGATGCGATACCGAATTTTCATGAGATATAACTTGGCTAGAATTCATTAAACTATCAAGTTGTTCATCAAGGGACACATTTTTTGCTGTTTTCTTTTTCTTCTTCTTCTTCTTCTTTTTAGAAGTCTTAGCTGCACCTGCAACATCTGCGACTTCATCATTTTCTGCTGTTATATTTTCAACAGGAGAATTATTAGAACTGATCTCTAATTCTTCAGCATAATTTTTGGGGCTAGGGATGCCTCGCCTGAATATCTCTCTTTTCTGGTTCTTCCTCTTTTATTATATGAGGAGCATTTTGTAAATCCATTTGTGAGATAGAATAGTTATTAGTACTAAATAAGTTTTGATCTGATACAGATGATGATTGAGAAAATGAAGATCTTGTGTTTTTAGCGTCTCTACTTAAAGACTGAGATAACGATCTTAAATATTCTGTTGAAGAGTACCTATTAAATGTTCTACCAGATCTTTCAGGGGATTTATTTCCTTCTATATTTGATCCCTCTTGAATATTACTATTCTGATAAGAATCTCCTCTTGCTAAATGAGGTTTGTCTGTCTCCTTTTTAATAAATTCTCCATATGAGTTTCTTATGGTAGCGTTTGAGTTCGTTCCATTATTTTTCGATTCGGAAGATTCTAGATCATTGGTTATAGTATTTATCTGATCAACAAATGGATCTGTTGATGTAACCAAAGAAGCACCATTACTCAAAGAAGGTGACATGGAAACATTTGAATTCGAACCATTATTTATATTGTTTGAATGTTCACCATACACTTTTTCTCTTAATGCCTTTTTCTTTTTCAATAAAGCCAATCTTTTTATATCATCCTCTTTGTTATTAATATCCAATTCATTGGTAACATTAACAATTTGGTCCATATCAATTTCATCTGTTAACAAAGCCCCTTCACGGTTTAAATCTGCAACAGAAGTGTAAGAAGAGTCATTTGTGACTAAATTGTCATTAGAATGCTCATTCAACTTCTTCACTAAAGCTGAACGAATTATTTTTTTAGTATTAGAAACTGGATCGACGGATGTATTATAATCGGTATTATTAGAGTCTTCAACATTTCTGATCGATTCCCCAACTAATGAAGGACTTTTTGTATTGTTAGAGTCAGCCATATTAAGATAACTTTAGATATTTCAAATAACCACCTTTGTTTTGTCTAACAAGCACTCTGTAGTGTAATAATAATCGAATAAACCAAATATAAGCTATTGTGTTCTACTTCTAAATTCGGATACTATATGTTCAATTTCAACGTTGTAATTTTTAAACCAATTCTTATTCAAATTAATATATTTTTACTTCTCTATAACAAATATTTATGATAGAATCTATAAAACTTCTCTAAAGAAAGATCTTCCAATGCCAATCTCATATCAATGTGAATAATTTTAAACATAAAAGAGCCCTGATCTGAATTGACAACATCTCATTATTCTTTTTGCTTATTTTTTGATTTGAGTTTCCAGATAGAGATAGATTTGGAAATAGGTTACCCGAAACTTTCCAAACGTCAGAGTCTAATTCCAATATCTGAAGTGACAGTAAATAAAGAATTAGAACGTTTATAAAATATATATGAATACATTTTACTTATCTTTAACGAAAGAAATAATAGGGTACAAACAATATGTATACTTTTATTTTTTATTTTTAGTCAATGATTTAGTAGAAAGAGCACTACCTCACAATATTAAATTATTTTGTCAAACAGGAGAAACAAAAAAAAAAGAGATAAAAAAGTCAATTATGGAACCTAACATTTTTGCTTTTCTTACGAATATGAGCAGGTATTCTACGATCATTCGGGTTATTCTTAAACCTTTCTTGGAATATCATGATAGTTTCATCGTAAGACGTAAATCCAAGAAGCCTCCTATAAAATAGCCCACAAGAATTACAGAGTGTGTGGTTTCCTTGTGGACCTTTTCTCCATTCAACGGTTTCTGTAATACCGCAATGGACACAACCACCATTATAATTCCTATTTTTATTAGATTTAGAAGGAATTCCTTTTTCTTTCATAGGTTTGGAAGGTTTCTTAATCTTTGGACTATTGATTGATGTTGATGATTTCTCGTTTATCGTTATCTTCACATATTTTGTAGTGTTTTTCTTATTTAGATTAGCTTCGATGGTGGTTGAACTATTCATTTCAATAGGATATGTAGTTATATGTTTGAGCTTGTTTTTGGAAATTCTTATTTCGTCTAATAAAACTAAGGCTTGTACAGCAGTGAGCTCCAATTCTCTTAATTTTGATATATCATTTTGAATTTCTTTAAATGGTTGTTGTTTTACAATTTGTTTTAATGGAGGTTCCGGATTTGTTAACTGGCTTATATTCATAGCTATTGATGATTGCTTAGCTTAATATCCAATCATAAAACTAAGTCTTTTGATATTAGGTACTGAAACGTAATTACGTTCATATACATATATAAAATTAAAGTTCAAATTAAATTTTGATTATATATATATATATATATATATATATATATATTATTATTATTATTATTATATTCTTATTATTTTTTAAAGCATTAATGTTGCTTTAATATTAAACATTTGCTAATTCCCATATTTTTTCTATTAATTAATATTAATTTACAACAGTTATCACCAATATTGTTTGTCCAATATATATATGAAAACAATTGCTAATATTAAATTTAAGCCCAAAAATAATAGCATAAAAAATGAAACAAGAACGATTAAAGAAATTGTTTGTTTACTTAAATCAAATGAAGATTATACTTGTTCCGATGGTTTTTGCTAATTAATGACATCTTTGCCAAATCACTTTTGTAATAATGAAAAAAAAAATGCGCAAGCCCGGAATCGAACCGGGGGCCCAACGATGGCAACGTTGGATTTTACCACTAAACCACTTGCGCAATTTTTATTGAAATTGCTGAAATAAGTATTGAACTAAATTATATTTATATATCATTTCAAAAAAAGAGTCCAACTTTTAGTTATAGAAATTGTTTCTAAGGCTCAAATGAAGTTCCAAGATATTCTTTATAACTTGAATAATAATGTTTTGAATAAAGGCTCAAGTTGAAACATTTATTTTACTGACTATACTTCAAATGTCAGCAAAATATATTTTTAAAAACTATTTATTATTGGTCATTATAAAGGTCATTTACACAAACATAAAAAATCATAATTGTGTTAGTTCTAAATAGAGAACTAAAAAAATATCATATATATATATATGATTAATTTATTGTAAAATACATCGGAGCACCAAAACAGATGAGGTATTCATTGGTATCGAAGTTATTCTATTGGTTTTGAAAATATCAGTAAACAAAATAAGTGCTTTCAAGCAGAATTATGTATCGTTTATCTGTGATATTTAGTGAATTTCGGTATTTGATGCATTCATTGAATTGGTAGAATGAAATAATTTACCGCTGGTTGTATTAATCGGTTTTTTCACTTCATTTACAATTTTAAGTTGACTGTTGCTTGGTCGTAGCATAGACAACGGTGGACTTTTCCGCTGGTTGCGTTGAAACATCAAATTTGTATAAGATTCAGATTTAAATTTCGCATTTTTTGGGGATATAATTGAAGGCTTATTCTTAGATTCTTTAATTGGATACATTGGAGGTAAATCTAACCCAATTGCTGTGATTTTCATAGCTGTATCATACGTTGGCACCTTGTTTATTTCAGGATTCCAACTTGAAGATGGAGAACTACCTAAATCTGCAATATCGGGAGACCTTATCGAGTTTGTAAAAGGATAATTATTATGGAGATCAGTCAAACATGTATTACTTAATGTATTCAGTGAATTAGAACTAAAATTTGGAGAAAATGGATTATTATCATGAAATGTATTGTTCATATTGAAAGAGGACCCAGTCTTCCTAACTAAAGGAGATGCGAGGGTGGAATTATTATTCGATATTGTTCTTTGTTCTTCTAAACCTTTGCTACTTGGTAGTACTTCATTACCCAGCAAAAAAGCTGATGAATAAAAATTATCCCTTGAATTCTCTACTTCTGTTTTAGAAAAGTTAATGCTTTGTACATCCAATGGTGTAAAATTATTTTCACCTATACTTTCAGATAAAAATGAAGTACCTCTGGACCTTGATATTGGGGAGTGCATTCCGGAAGTTATAGGTGTATTTATATACGATGACTCTGGAGAAAACACTGCATCATAAATATATCTTTCATATTTTGGGGGTACCATCAACTCTGCTCTGGAAGTTACATTTCTATTGGGCAAAGTTCCATCATCCTCACTATTGTGCATATCAGCGATATTGATCCCCGATGCAGCTCTACTAAATATTAGGCCATTCTCAACATCAGTCGCTTTTTTATTTTTCTCATAATATAAATTACTCAAACCACTTGAAGAATACGTATTCATTAACTTATCTTTATGGTCTGTTATCCAATCAGGTTCTGTACTATGTACTGAAATAGCGATAAATGGTGATAAGAATAATTGTATTGGTAAAGAAGCACGTAATTGAGAAACATGTCCGTCAGGATTTATCAAATATATAACAAATTTTAACTTATGACGAACTTTAATATTTTTCATAATTGTACAATCTTGACAACATTTCAACAAATTTGGAGGAATCTGTAAAGCAGATTGAACCTCCCAAATATCTTGAAAATTAAAATATTCACCTTCTTCTGAATCGTCCTCATGGTTAGCCAAATTTTCTGAATCTGCTACATGAGATAGAGGATCTTTCAATCTTACTCTACAAACTTCTCTTTCTTGGTTATGGATAGAACCATACGAGCCACAATATTGAGAATTTTCAATAAGGACCACTTTCACTTGTCCAAGCTTTAAATTTTTGAGCAATGGCATAATAGAGATAGAAATAGGGATAGTTGACCCAACAGCGACTGTTTTTGTTGGAATGGATATTGAGTATTCAACCTTTTCTGGCCAAGTATTATCTACAGCTACAGTTTCAGACAATTCTGATGTATCTGGTGATATTGTTCTAACAATTCTAATAAATTTTTCAGTAACAATATCGGGATCCATTTTGGTTCTTTCCAATGTAGCCTTTAATTTATACATTACATTTGCATTTTGTAATCCTTCGACACTCTCTATTATAGAACCTGGCAAAATAGCACTAAAGGGAAATTCATAATTCCCTTTTACTAATGTGATGTGTTGAACTGTTGAATTATTTCTATGTGAAGCACCTATTTGGTTAAATAAATTCGTAGAACTGTTCTTCCCTTGTAGTTTGTGTTTCGAAAAAGTACTCACTAGAGAAGTAGAAGATTTGGCCTTTTGTCTTAATATACGACTATTGTCGGTAACTTGACTAAAATTATCAGTACTAACTTGCATATTACTTAAACATGAAGCAATATCAATATTATCCCATGAATGTTGAAAAACTTTTTTTTTAAATTTAGAATATTTATCGTTAGTCTTGGAGCTTGGATCTTCGAATATTTTCATATTCATTTCACCTAGTAAATTTAGCTTTAGACTATTAATTTTTACTGGTTCAGATAAAGAAAGAACAATGGTACCGGCTAAAAGGACCGAAGGAGCCTCTTCAGGAGATCCCCTAATAACCAGCACATCCTCCTCTAAATTACTCAACCGTATATCAAACAAAACTGGATCTCTATTATTATTTTTCATTTTTGAAACCGTATCTATACTATATATATATGTGTCTATATATATATTTGCCTAGGAAGTCTTTGATCAGACTAATATCGTGGAAATTAGAAAACAAACGGAGGAATCAATCTTATATTGTATACACCCTTATCATAAGATAGTCTAATTTTTGTTTACCGAATTCTAAACTAGCAAACAACTGTTATATATATATTATTTGTTCCACTCTATTCAAGTCAGTAACTACCGATGACTCGTCAAAGAAAATGTATTTAAAATTATTCAAATATATCGAAGCTTTTTTATATAATTTTTTTTTCCAAGTGAATAAAAAGAAAGTGTTTGCAATTGAGTCTCGAAGAAGGCCAAATCAATTTCTATGTGAGTAGACTGCAGAAAGAAAGAGAGCTGGACAGGCAAAGCCCCGTGCAGAGAAAGGCGCCTCGAGCCCTGGATGTTTCTGTGGGGAAAATGCGGGGAAGGAAAATTCTTTGGAAACGACTGGGGGAAAGAGATAGAGTAATACGCGGGTTGTTGTTTTCTGTCGGTGCTAGTTCCGCGGAGATTTAATGGTTTTCTGTTCTGTTCTAGGGGGTATGTAGCCATAGTGTCAATAAAAGGCGGGGAAATATGAATGGTGCGGTTGTTTCTGCTGGGTGAAGCCGTTGGGTTAGAAACATGCCGAGTAAAGAAGTAATTAATGTGGGGGTAAAGAGAAGAGGTCGGTATATTTAGTGCAGAACAGTTCCGGTGTAAGGTGGACTGTTGGTGTCCGGTGTTTTTCTACGACGAAAATGAACAACAGCTACGGAAAAAACATTTCGCAGAACAGATCAATTGACGGTCGTACGATAATGTAGTGCATTATTTAACATTTGGACTGCTCAATTTCACTTACAATAAGATCCAGAATTATTTTAGTATGCAAAGTATGTAATATTTATATATATATGAGAATAAATAAGAGTAAATGAGATGGATTGTTTAATTGGAGTGGTTGTTTTGTGATCTTTGTAATGCTGCTAATCCAACAGAAGTGAGTATTTTGAGACCAGAATACAGTCTCCGCCTCTCTCTGGGTCCAGTATGTAGTTGTAGTAAATACCATCTGATGAAAGCACTCTAACAGGAATAATTGTTTGCATTTTGGACTTGTTTTGGCCTGTTGTATATGTTGAGTAGTTTGCTTGCATATCTGGATAATTCGACAGATCTAGTTCTGTTTCTTCTCCTATCGAGGATATATATTTGGTTGTAGTTATGATTGTATTGTGACTTACTAAACTCTCTGAGCTGGGGCTGCTCAGTGGTTGCGAAGTCATGTTGATGTTAGGTATACCTATGTAGTTACTGTAAGTTTCTTTGTTTTCTGTCGGTAACTTGAAACTTGCAAAATGCCTTGATGATTCGATTATGGATTTGACATCTAATGGGAAATATTCACCAAATTTCTTGGCAGCATTTTTAGAAAATTTTTGTGTAGATTTTCTTATCATCCTACCAACAGTACTTCTGGTAACATCTACAAACGGTTCTTTCTTCCCATTTGGTGAATCTTCAAAATCATCGTTTGGTTCATTAATCACTGTATCAATCTTATTCGAATTATCTTCTAAATCATCTGATAATAATGGGCTTGAACTCCTGCTGTTGAAAGCTTCATTTTGTGGGTTAGGATTATCATGGTCCATTTTAAAAATATGAACTGTTTTACTTGCACTAGTCACAGATAAATATCTACTATCATTACTAAATGCAATCGAATATATTTCATTTTGGTATGTCCCTCTTCTGAATTGGTATAATTTTGTACCTGTCTCAACGCTGAATACTCTCACTATAGTTCCCTTTTCGGAAGCTGTAGCTAGTAATGTTCCATCGTTATTTAATGCCAATGCTGCAATGGTTCCCTTATGAGCCTCAACTACCATGGTTGGCTGCAAAGTAACTAAATTGAACAATATGACATCACCATTTTTGATTATCTTATGTTGACCTTTATTATTCACGTTCATGCTCTTATTATTCATATATAGGTTATCTGAATCATTATTATTCTCATCAGTTTCAATTAAATGTGATTCATTACTACTAATGTCGTCTTTCCCGCTATTTGGATTGTTGTCATATGAATGATTATTGAGTCTATTGTTATTTGAAAGCAATACCATTTTATTTGTTGTTAAATTTGCTTCAATCTCTGAATTTATAATCTTTGGAGGAGACGGATATGCTAAAAAATCATTATTTAAAGATGTAGACAAAGCAATTAAACCTTTATCATTCTCGTTATTCTCAATTGTATGCAATAGTCGCATTGTATTTATATCATAAATATAAATTTGCTCCCTCAATACAACAACTAACCTTGCCTTATTCATCTTCACAGATAAGATCGCCGTGGGGAAAGTAACTTCACAGATGATTGTATCCGTTTTAGTGTTTAACATTGTTAATCTTCTTGAAGACAAAGCTGGCTGATCTCCTAGCCCAACAATCGCTAACAATGACGTTGAATATAACATCTCCACAATCGCAAAGCTGTGACCAGTCGGGGATGCCACGGTAGCGATATTCATATTGGAGTTCCCTTGACTAGAAGAAGAACCTATATTCAATTTTTTTTGCTCATAGAATTTACCAAACGGATCACAGTTGTATATTCTAAACCCATCCGTGGTAGCAATAGAAATACAGGACCCATTTTGATTGAAATTAATAAAATTAATCAATGGAACATCACCCATTCTCCTACCTCTTTTTTATGTATTATCTTTGAATATTAACCCTCCGTTATCTAGAGACAACTGAGAACTACGCTTATTATTCGCAACAAACAAATAGAAAAAATATTTCAATAAACTCTGAAAGTAACCCAGCTCTATATCACTATTAATTATAAACTCTTTGTTAAATAACTTGATTCAAACAATGGCATACAGTCCCGGCAACCAGATCTTATATACTCTCAGTCAAACCTTCACAATACACCAAAGGTAAATATAACCTGTAAATAATATACTAGCATTTATATGGGTTACTATTTTTTTATAGCACTAAACACTATATATTTATATATTTATATATAAATATATAATGGCCTGTGCTTATTTGAGAGACCAATATTAAGTAATTGAAAAAGTTCTATGTGAACGCCGTACCGAATCGTATCGTTAATAGTGGGAGAAATTTTGAAGGGACGTAACAAAAATTTTATACATCAATGGTACGTTATTCCGGTGATAACTTTGCGATTTTGGTTTTGATGCATTGAAGTTGGTGTTACCCGGTGTGTAGGTCCATTCTCGGTTCAAAGATATTTATTTCCGTTCTTTTCATCTGGTGTTCTGCGAGATCGGCTAATGATTGACCAGAAGGGAAATTCGTGGAGAAAAATAGTTCTTGATTTTTTGGTAAAACTATAGGGAGTTTTCTGTAATGAAATTAATATAACGACGTCCCAGTGGCCGAGTGGTTAAGGCGATGCCCTGCTATTCCAACGAAAAGCAAGAAAGGCATTGGGTTTTACCTGCGCAGGTTCGAATCCTGTCTGTGACGCCATTTTTTTGTACATCAGGTAATGGAAGATACGTTTATACGAATACGACAAAATATGCGGTATGGTGTAGGTAAGTAGTTCATGGAAACGGTATATTGTGTTCGAACTACACTCAGACTATAATTATGCAAGACATTTTAAAAATCTTATATTTTTATTAGTGTGAAGTAAGATTTCAAAAGTTAATGACGTGTTATGATTGTAGCATCGTTTCTCTTTTGATAAATAATTTTGAAGAAAGGTAATTGTTGATTGGACGGGTGATAGCGCATATCTTATTTACATAATAGCAAGAAATAACGGGCATGTGGCGTAGTTGGTAGCGCGCTCCCTTAGCATGGGAGAGGTCTTCGGTTCGACTCCGGACTTGTCCATTTCTTTTTGCATCTTTTAAAGATGCAAGTTTATATTGAATTGTGCAGGTAGGTTCTTCTAATTTTTTTTGTTTCACATATTTCGAAAACGCTCTAAGATAAAATTAGTACAATTTCCTTATTGTTAAAATTATGTTTTGTCTATGTATTTTATATAGTAATCAATAAAATTCTTAAATGCACATGCACATACATTATAAAAACAATGTTTGAAATAAATCATCTCCATTATAACATTTATTTGAGCAAAGTTTGTAACATGAATCTATAAATCAAGTTCTCAAATGAATATTTACAATAACATTGATTAGTAAGAACGACCAAACATCGTGTAGTTTACAGCTTCGCGGTCACATCTAATACACTTTTGACCTTGTTTCAATTCTGGTTGGTCGAAAGGAATACATAATGATTTGGCACCCATACTTGGAGATTTATCATCGACTTCAATTTCTTCACCATCATCTTGTTTACCAGAAGAGTCCTTGATATCTTCTTCACATTCCATAACACCACACCATGGGGCTAGGATAACATTCTTTTTGTTCAAAGCTGGAACAAAATCTTTCCATTCATTTACTAGAATTCTATGTTCGTCAAATGATTCCTTAGCTTTTAAGTATAAAGCATCATGTAATTCATCCAGAATTTCTGGAATAGCTTTTTCTAAATCGGCTAATGGAACAGTGTACTTCTTGGAGTCATTTCTTCTAACAACAGTGACATGAGCTTGTTCAATATCCTTTGGACCCAGTTCAATACGGATTGGAATACCTTTTAACTCATACTGAGAAAACTTCCAACCTGGAGTGTAGTTATCGTTGTAATCACCAAAGATTCTAATACCGGACTTATGTAAACGTTCTTCAACTTCCCTAGCGGCATCGTGAATAGCCTTACGTTCATCAGCAGTGGTTTTCTTTGTAATACCTAATGGAATAACAACAGCTTGGTATTGAGAAACTCTTGGTGGGATCACTAGACCTTTATTATCGGAATGAATCATAGTCATGACCCCAATAACTCTTGTAGATAGACCCCAGGAGTTTTGGTAAGTGAAGACCTTTGGATGGTCAGCACCTAGTGGGTTTTCAACGGAGATATTAAACATTTTAGAGAAGTTTTGTCCCAAATGATGAGAAGTAGCACCTTGAATACCTCTACCAGTTTGTGGAATGTAACCTTCGACAGTAGTTGTGAAATCACCACCGGCGAATTTTTCCTTTTCAGTTTTTTTACCCTTAACGACTGGGACAGCTAACAATTCTTCGTAAACACCAGCATAGAAATCTAAGATTTGTAAGACTTCAGTTTCAGCCTCTTCCTTTGTCAAGAAGACAGTGTGACCTTCTTGCCATAAAAATTCTCTAGTTCTCAAAAAAGGTTGTGGATGTTTGAATTCCCATCTGACAACGGAGTTCCATTGGTTTAATTTCAAAGGCAAGTCTCTGTGCGATTGGATCCATTTAGAGTAGTATGGGTACATAACAGTTTCGGAAGTAGGTCTGATAGCGATTGGTTCTTCCAGATCTGATGAACCGGCTTTCGTAACCCAAGCGACCTCTGGAGCAAAACCTTCGATATGGTCTTTCTCCTTTTCAAGGACTCTTGAAGAGACGAACATTGGGAAATAAGCGTTTTTCACACCGATGTTCTTAATTTTTGCATCGAAATATTCTTGGATCTTCTCCCAAATGGAGTAGGAAGCAGGTCTCAAGATATAACAACCGGAGACATCGTAATAATCCAACATCTCACCCTTGGTCAAAATCTGTTGGTACCAACCTGGGAAATCCAAAGCTTTGTCTACAGTGATACCGATCAATTTCGCATCCTCGATCTTGGCATTTGCAACAGCGACGTCCTTCTTCTTCTTCTGTTGTTGCTTTGCGTCAGCCTTTTGCGCATTGTCCACAACGATCTCCTTCGAGAAATCCACAACCTTGGCGAACTTGACCAACCCGACAGACTCGCTCAACAAGAACTCATCGACCAACTTGCCACCGCTGACTTGAACATCGTCGTTCAACTTGAACACAAGCCCCGCGTCCTTCTTGTTGACCAGCTCTTGGTCCAGTAGGATCTTGATCTCTTGCTCCGGAGCCAAGTTCAACAGATGGCTCAAATTGAACTCTTTCCCGCTAGCAACGTGGAAAAACTCTTTGAAAATATCGTCTCTGGCCAGTCTTGGATCCTTCGAGGCGGTCTCGGCAGCAATGACGTTGGCAGCGGTCTTGGTTTCACTCAAGGCGACAACCACAATAGGCACTGGCATAGCGCTCTTTGCAGTTTTCGGTTTGAATACTAAAGATTTGACATCGACGACCGGCAAACCGTGGTCGCCGGCGATGCACAGATGTTGAAAAGACTCTACGATGGCAGCCATGTCGAAGCGGGACAGGAAAGAAGCAGATACAGATATGTGTCACTCTGAGGCTGTTAGCTGACAAACAATCACCAATCTAACACTCTCCTATACACAAGCACAAGCATATAAACACTCATCCACCACACTCTTATATACAATGCATCGATACAGCAGAATACAATAACACATCGGAGTGAAAAATGGAAAATGGAAAATGGAAAGTGAAAAATGTGAGAGACGAAACATGGAAGACGAAATATGAGCGATGCAGAACGGAAGACGAAACGACGCCTGGCGTCGCCAGGCACGGGCGCCGCCGCTGTGGAAAAGTTTTCTGCCGCGGCCGGGTACCCGGCCGCGGCGGTCGTGGCGGACGACCGCCCTGCAAGCGCGCGTTTTTCCGCGCCGTTTATGCGGCGCGGGAGGCATCGGGCGCAGAAATTCGCTCTGCTGTGGCCCCGTGTGGCGGGCAGTAGGCCAGCGTCAAGCGCACACCTCCAGGCTCTGTATCGCAGCCTCACATGCAACTCATCGCACTCAGCCAAGTTGCGTACCTGGGTAGTTGGGCACTTGCGTATTCAGGTCTGAGCTGTGCAAGATCTGGCGACTGGTGTCGGTAAGCGGGTGTGCGGTTCGGCGGGCGCGGCGGCATATATTTTTGGCAGGGATTTTATGGGCGGTATATATATAGACAGTGTATAAAAATGTTTGTTCACAGTGTATTCCCCTATTTGGAGGTGGTGTGTCAGGTTGATGTGTTTGTGGGATACACGGTGAAGCAGATATATAGATAGGTGCAGGTACAGGCAGTTAGCAATGGGTATCAATAATCCAATTCCAAGAAGTTTAAAGTCGGAGACGAAGAAAGCGGCCAAGGTTTTGTCGAGTTTTGTTAAGCCGAACCAGGTGTTTGGTGCGGACCAGGTGATTCCGCCGGATGTGTTGAGACGTGCGCAGGGGTTGGCGATTATCACGGTGTTGAAAGCTGGGTTTCTGTTCTCTGGTAGGGCTGGTTCCGGTGTGATTGTGGCGAGGTTGCCGGACGGGGCCTGGAGTGCTCCTTCGGCCATTGCCATGGCTGGTGGGGGTGCTGGTGGTATGGTGGGTATCGAATTGACTGATTTTGTGTTTATTTTGAATACCAAGCAGGCAGTGAAGGCTTTCTCCGAGTTCGGGACCATCACTTTGGGTGGTAATGTCTCGGTGTCTGCGGGTCCCTTGGGTAGAAGTGCCGAGTACGCCGCCAGTGCGTCTACGAAGGCTGTCTCGTCGGTTTTCGCATACTCGAAGAGTAAAGGTTTATTTGCAGGTGTCTCTGTAGAAGGTTCTGCTTTTGTCGAAAGAAGAGAGGCCAATAGAAAGTTCTACGGTGATAAGTGTACAACAAAGATGATCTTATCGGGAAGAATCAGGGCTCCTCCACATGCAGACCCATTGTTCAGAGTTTTAGAATCAAGAGCATTTAATTACAGACAACACGGTGGCGATGACTATGACGGCCGCGATTACGATACCGACAGTTTCTATGATGATATTCCAGATTCCTTTTCCTCGGGTGATGACTATGACTACAACCCTAGAGGCGGTTCCAGATCTAGAGCGGGGTCAAGAGCTCGTGGTGGTTACGATGACTACGATAGTGATGACGATTACTATGGCGGAAGCAGTAGAATGGGTAGAGGTGAAGGAAGCCGTTACGATGACTACGGAAGAGGCGATAGAGGTGATAGAGTTGAAAGAAGTCGTTACGATGACTATGGAAGAAGCGAAAGAAGTCGTTACGATGACTATGGAAGAAGCGAAAGAAGTCGTAACGATGACTATGGGAGAAGTGAAAGAGGTCGTTACGATGACTACGGCTCAGATCGTGATGATCGTGACAGAAACAGTACAAGAGATTATTACGCAGAAAATAGAAGATTGTCAAATAGAAGATCATCATATAGCAGACCAAGCAGTACAAAAACTAGAACCCGTTGGGAAGATGAAGTATATGATAATGAAAATAATGTTGATGATGTATCAAATAGATTTTCAAGAACAAGGATATCGAGCAACAATAGCGGTTATGATCGAGAACCGAGATCTCCAAGAGCCTCAAATTATGAACCTGCCAGTAGCAGTGGTCCAAAAGCTGTAGCATTATATTCATTTAACGGTGAAGAATCAGGTGATTTATCCTTTAAGAAAGGTGATGTAATTACAATTTTGAAAAAATCTGAATCACAAGACGATTGGTGGACTGGTAGAGTAAATGGGAAAGAAGGTATATTTCCAGCTAATTATGTTGAATTAGTGTAACCTATTTAAATATCTCTTTTTTCATCACTATTTTCATTTTTCACAAAGTTATTTAATTCAATTTAATCATTGTCTCGATGTTTTATCTGTTACATTAATGTGCCAATAACACACCATTTCATAAAGTATAATAATAATTAATCCTAAAAAAATAATATAATACTATTTTGTAAAACAATTAATTTTACTATAATTATAATTATCTCTAAATAAATTATCATTGTGTTCTCAAAAAGGAATAAAGTTAATGCCTAGTATTAAACATTTTTAGCAATAAAATTTATTTATTAAATATTAAACTAAATAGTATAACCTAAACATTTACATGCTTCTAAAATTTGTTCTGCCAATTTCTCATTACCATCTTCATTTTCTTTTGTCATTATGGTTTCTCTTAATTTACTAACGTCACTACGACCAAAAACATTGAATACATATTCACTAATACATGAAATATCAACATCTTTTAATTTTGAATTTGCATTCATTTTTAAGCAGTGATATTTAACCATTTTTTTTAACTTTGACAGTATTATGACATGATCTTGATCCATAATTTCATTATTTGCATAGTTTATTGGAATGGTTTTAGAATAAAATAAATTATAATAATAAGGTAACATATTATTGAAATAATTTTTACCACAATATTGTTGATAGTAATAAGGATTTGAGTAAGGAAAATATTTTGTTGGAAATTCATTGTTTGGATAATAAACTCTGTTTGGATATTGACAAAATTGAGTCGGATAACCATAGTTTGGAAATTTAGATCGGACACTTGCGTGAACGACATTCCCAAATATTACCTTTTTATTTAAAAATTCTTGAATACGTGTCGCTTCTGCTTGAGTGTGACAACTGATAGTACAAGACACTCTAAAAGATTCTTTATTGTTTCCAGCATTTGAGAATCTAATTTCTTCGAACGTTTTATTCGATTCATTCAATAGTTTTGTTAAAAATAATTCGTCACATTGACTGCTAATATTATTTACATATACTAAAGTATTGTACACTTGTTGTTCGATAGTTATTCCAATATCTTTTAGTCGTGGAGTTGTTTTACTGGCTTTTGAGTGTGCTTTTGCTAACTGTATTAATCTATCTTTAAATAATGTTTTGTTGAAATGAGCTATTGAAAATAGAGCATCTGAATTTTTTTTATAAGTTATAATCGACCAAACTGAATCAAATTTGTTGACCTTAGAGGAAAATACTGACTTTAATGGACCTATTTTACTAAAGTGATTTAATATTTCTTCATCAGTTGTATCTATTGGCAAATTTTTAATAAAAATTGAATTAGGAAATACTTTTTTTGCTTTATTGCCCTTTTCAACATTTCCCTTATTTTTATTGTTATCATCAATTGATACTAAATTAACTACTTTTTCGTTATTTTTATTATTTTCATTAACAATGGTTTCATTATCCTCATTGTCACGAATATTTTTTAAATTAGAATTTTCCTGACATGTATTATTATCTTCATCAACATCCACATCAGTAAATAATTCTTCTTTAATAAAAATATCGGAGTCTAATTGTTGTTTTTTCTTCTCAAAATCAGGGCTTGATCTTACATTTTTATCAAAATGCAAGCCACAGAGTATTTTTTTCCCAAAATAAACTTTATTATTGAAACTTTTAATTGCTTTTCTAGCTGACACATCATCTTCATAATAAACAAACCCAATATTTTTTCTATAATCCAGTTTACATGATAAGATCTTACCAAATTTCCTGAAGGTTTCATAAAACATTCTTGTTGTCAACTTCAGATCTTTTTTTGATCCTTCTTCATTTTTCAATCCATCATTAAGAGGAAGATTGCAAAAAAAAACATTAGTACCAATATTCTTTCTGAAAAAAGAATTTCTCAAAGAAGGCATTATCTTTACTTCTCTATTATCAAAAAGAACTCTATAATTATATTTTTCTGTGAAATCTTCTGCACTCAAAGAGTCTTCAAAATTAATATAACAGTACCCTAGAGATTTTTTTGTGACAGAATCTCTACATACTTTAATAGATATCAATGATTTATAATTACTAAATTTTTCCTTTAATTCCTCTTCTGTTACATATTCAGGAAGATTTCCAACAAACAGTGATACTTTCTTTTTTGGAATATACTTTTTTTTCGATTTAGCCTGAATAACTGGCTTCTCAGTATCCCCGTTTGATACAGATGAGCTTACTGTAGTTCCAACAATTGATCCCTTATTTTCTTCCATTTGTGATTTTGCTGTTTTATTCAAATCATTCTTCTTCAAACCAAGTTTAGTCGGTTGCTGACACTTAGATATCCTTTCAATATTTGGTGAAATTGAATTCAACACCCGACGTTCACTTCCCGCTAATTCAACCATTGGTTGCTGTGATTGAACTACCTATTCTATTCACAGTGATACCTTGTTCCAATAATCCTAAGTTGGTTGAAGAATATTTTGAACTACTAAAAAAATATAATTAAAATAAATCAAGTTTATGTTAACCTTTAAACTTTTGATAAACTTCGAACATAAATATTTAATTAATCTTTTGTGACACAAAAAATTATTAGCAAAAAAAGTCAAAAAGAAATGGACAAGTCCGGAGTCGAACCGAAGACCTCTCCCATGCTAAGGGAGCGCGCTACCAACTACGCCACATGCCCAATATTTCCTTTTTTTAGGTTGGTAACTTATATATTAGTATTGTTCTACCGATGATAGTACTGGTACCCTCAGGAATTTCCTTTATTATATCCTATATATTCTTACATATTGAGGCTATGCATATTAAAAACACTAGATTATTTCCATAAGTATTAAAAAAAATCATCAGCCAACATCTCCCTTACTTATATGAATGAGAAGTGAAAGTTATCCTGCTTTCCTCTATATTTAAGGAATTACATTTGCCATTCTTTATAAATGCTATTAAAATTCTTTCAACAAATTTATTAAACAAGAAAGCAATCTCTAAAGTTAATTTATACTTGCGTAATTGTTAACTTTTTTGTCTTAAAAACGTAAATTGTACAAATAGAGCATTTATTGAAAAGAGAATATGAAGATCCAGATATTAATTGCAACATATAATTTTCAAAATTGTTTTTTATCAATATAAACATTATACATAAGTGTTATTCATAATTATTTGATAACAAAAGTTTATCTTTCAGAATAGATCTTAGAAAGAATTTCAGCCAAAGAGTCGTTATCAAACATATCGGCCTGAACCTCATGAAATTTAATTCCATGATTCTTAAATTCTTCATAATTAATCTTAATATCACCTTCAGAAAGGTAAATTATATCAGTAATGAAACATTTCCAACTTTCATTATTAGCTAAATCATTCAAGTCTAAAGGTTCACTTTTTCTTGAATTGTGAGATATCACAGCTTCTTTCATTGAATCTACAATAAATTTAACATATTCATAGCCTGAAAATCCAAAAGTTTCTCTATCATATTTATTATTTATTAATAAAACTTTCTTTATTTTTTTTGAACTTGATTGATATAATGTTTCTGCAATATTACCTAATATTATAATTGGCATTAATGATGTCATCAAAGAACCAATAGAATAGACAACCATGTCAGAATCAAGAATTTTTTGTTTTACTCTTTCATTTCCAACTGGTTTAATTTCTTCACCATAGGGATTTATATATAATATTTTGGAAATTTTAGCATCCAATTTATCATCTTCTTCTGTTTTATCAAAATGAAGCTGTGAATTTCTTAATTCAGGCAAAATATATAATGGACTTCCGTAATCTTCTTGTGTAGTTACATCTTTATCAGTTTCACCGCTACCATAAAAAGATGGATTTCTCTTAGTATGTTGATTAATTTTTTTGCCACTTGAATATAGAGTTGTCTCTGGAGTTGGGGATACTTGAGATTTTTTTGAAGGATGTGAAATTTGAGATTGACCAATAATAATCTGTCCATCTTCCAATAAGGCTGAAATATGGTAAGTATGAATCGTATTAATACAGGGAATGACCTCAAGGTGTGTATTACAATACCCAATTCTCATCATTAATTCAATTGAGGAATCCAATGAGCCTCCAATAAACGTTCTTGCGGCAAGCAAAAATAAATTACCTATAGAAGCTTTGGAAAAATTGAATGAATTGCTAGAAGATTTAGATCTTTTTAAGATCTCTGTATGTATCGAAATCAGGAAGGATCTCACCAACTCTTTCAAAACCAGAGATATCGAATTCCAAAGCTCATGTTCACCTTCCACAATAGAATTCCATTCTTTTTTGGCTTGTTGTTCATCTTGTGATAACCTATAGGAGAATACGTATTTCAAATCTTTCTCATTCATCAACCTCACAATTCTCGATCTGATATCACCTAAAGCAGGCCCACCAAACACTCTTAAAATCTCACTAGTCGAACCTCCATTATCAGAAATTGGCAACACATACGTCAAATTCCCATATTGTTCACCATTATAATTATTATCCTCATCCAATTGGCGACCTAAATCTGACTTTTTCAAACAGATCTTATTAAAACATGGAGTCAACGAATTAGTAGCAGTTCCACCAGAAAATACAATAACGTTCATAGCTCTTAAATTTCCTAGTATTATGGTGGGTTTTTAGATATTCCACAGTCAAAATCACAACAATTCTAAATAGTTCCAATACTAATTGATCTCTACATTTATATTAAAATACACAAGAACAAACCCACAAGATCCAGTCGAGATCTGGAAAGTACTCCTGTAAGTTTCTATAAATATATTTTGTAATTAATTATTACATTCTTGTTCTCGAGGCCATGAAACAAAAAGGGTCCTGCGGAATCTGTTACCATAATTTCGAAATTGGAAACCCCACAAAATTATATAATTCATAAGATCACTAAAGATAAAGGATACCTGGCACTCAATGTTCTCCTGAGATGATGGCAGTTTCTGTGTTTAGCAGTCTCTTGATTACTCGTACCTATGCTCAGCTGTTTTGATATTTCTTGAACCAGATACATGTAGTGTCCATTCTAAGTGATTTTATTGTTTCAAATAGGATACACTCGTTGGTTACTGGACAGGAGGTCTTCCGCAGGTGGATATAAGTTTATAGAAGACCAATTATGCATATCCGAGCTATGTGAAACTCGTTTGTGAATTGGGGTACAGGACATGGACGACAGAGCACATCCAGACACCTGCATCGTGTAATTCTAAGATTATTGCAAGAGAAAAGAAAAATTGCAAACCAGAACTACCTGGTTACTTATTTATACACTCAAGTCTAGTTTCATCTGGATAAGTCAAAAGCATAAATAATCAATGTGGCAATGCCCAACCTTTTATTTATCGTAATTACATCTTACTTAATTATATTTGCTTAACTATGTAATTTTGAAAAATTTCACATACATCTTGTCTCCAATTTAATGGTTCTTGGAAAGAATAGATTAGGATATCAGTAAACAGAATAAAAAGACTATGTCCTATTCATTTGATTGTATTATGTCATACAACTTCTCAGTGGTGAAGCTGTAAAAAGTATTCAGAAGGTTTCTTTATCTTCTTCAATTTTGAGATGAGATGAGATGAGCTAAATATGAAGAAATTCAGTTCAAGTTTAAATTCCAATATTAATTCTAAATCGACTGTAAAAAGAAAGAATAGTACAAAGTATGTTCAATCAAGGTTACAATTCAATGTAAATAAATCATCAAAAAAAAACAATATAAATACATGCACTAAATGTGGTATGGCATATTCTTCGAGCAGCATTCCAGATATCGATTCGCATAAAATATTCCATGATATGCATTTGAGTGGCCATAAGTGGGCCAAAAAATGGGGTTTACTTATTGATAAGTTGCAAGATGATGATCAGAAAACAACTCCAACGACTTCTTCTTGTGTTACGGAAGGTACAACTGGAAAGTTAGAGGGCCAATGCGAGAACGGATACATCGTTGTAGTTAGACCACAATTCCCAAGAGAAGTTAAAGCTGCTATGGAACTTATGAATGTGGTTAATGATGAATTGAACGCCCCCAAAGATGAAAATGATTTTTGGGCTGTTGTAAATGGGAATGGGAAATTATTTTTATATATATTAGATGGTCGAGCAGTAGGTGCTATATCAGTGGAATCCATCGATTCAAAAAGAAGCCGATGGATGATTTATGAAAGCAAGTCAATAGTAGATCACATTCGACCAAATTTCAAAGCAGGTATATCAAGAATATGGGTATGTAAAACACAGCGCTCGAAAGGTATTGCTGTCAAATTATTGGAAGCTGCAAGAATGAATATGAACTATTCAGAGCCTATAAAACGTTGGGAATTAGCATGGAGCCAACCAACAGAGAGTGGAGGCAAATTAGCATCAAAATACAATGGCATGAAACATAAATCTGGTAAACTACTCATACCATGCTACATATAACAGGAATTGGTTTTTCGAATTGCGAAACCTTAAATAATGCAATATCCATTAAATAGTTTATCTATATAGGTAATTTTTGGTTTTATTGCCTAAGAAGTGGATAATGACTTATCTATTATTCAAAATATATAATGGTAAATTGATTTAAAAATATAATTCATGAAATGTAATCTTATTAAGGGGTATTGCTTCGTATTTAAATTATATATGTATATACACACGTATAGATAAAGTTATATATGCTTGTGTGCAATAAAGTTACTTTTTATAACTATATTATAAGATGGGCACTAAATCATTTCTATTTTTTAGTTGTTCCACTTACCTTTCTGACACCTGCACTAGGTGTTCGTTTACCTGATACAATACGCCTATTTTTTGGCAGAAGTTGTTTTAATACATCTTCTGCACTTCTATCCATGTCTTCATCAGAATTATTAGTATCGTCCCCCATTCCTGGAGTTCTAGTTCCCTTTTCTGAAGTATTTTGAATCACATTTTGTTTATTAATATCTTCAATAGTATTCGTACCATTTTGGCCCTTTCTTGGTTGCCCAGGAGAATTTTGAGGAACTGCAGCTATTTGAAAACTTGGATTAGAATAATTTGTTTTTTCTGATTTTTTATTTTTAACACTAGGTGGAGTCATAACTAAATCTCTCATTTCACTATCATCATTATCAAATGCCTTCGATTGAGTAGTTTTTCTTTCTTCCTTCTGTCTTTTCTTTTGCAATTTATACTCTTCTAGGCCAATTAAAGGATATAACCCACCAATAACATCTTTTGGATCTAAGGATAGCCTCATTGTATATTTCCATTCTCTGAATGTGTTTTGATTCAAATACAACCAATGCTGTTGAGGTCCAACTACCATACCTGGTCTAATAAATCTTAAAAATCCTATACATTCATTTGCAGTGAAGCCGTATGTATATATCAAATGTGCACCAATTAAACATCCCGTTCTTCCTAAACCTGCTTTACAGTGTACAGCAATTTTACCACCTTTGTTAATAATTGTTTCTGCTGCACCAACAAAATTTTTAACAATTGACAGATCTGGACATGTACCATCTTCAAAAATCATATCTAAATGTTGAATGCCAATGTCTTCAAAATGTTGCTTATTATATAAATGTGAATTTAATCGTACCACTAGTTGAACATTACTTGATTTGAAAAATTTCAAAACACTTTTAAATGGTTGATTCAAATGTGACTTATTTGCTGATGAAGTTGGTATAGAATTCAATCTATTGGATTCCTGTGGTGAGGCAAAAGCAATGAAATCTGGAGTTAAAACATTGAAATCACCATTTTCTACTCTTTCATATTTTTCATAAGTTTCTAAATTGAATGCTTGTAAATCAATTAAACTTTTTTCCTTAGCTCTCCACACCCCATAAACGACGTCTTGAATTGTAATCTCAAAATCAGCATTAGAATACCCAGCATCTCTGAATGGCATAAATGGAGGATCCACTTGCGCTAAAGGCTGCAAGACTTGATGAGGCGTCCAACCTTGAACTAAAATCATATAACAACATAACATACAAGCTGCATTAGCTCTAGCCCTGGTAGATGTGGATGAATAAAAAATAACAGATTTTTTAGCGTTCTCTGGATCATTTAAAATTTCATGAAATATAACAGCAAATCTATACAAATGACCAATATTCATTGGACCAAAATCAAGATGAAAACTATTATAAAAAATAGTATCATCTACAGTGAAAAAAACCATATCATCAGTATCACCTGGAGTGTAATCATATGCTCCCAAATAGACCCTACCTCTAAGGAATTCAATAGTATTATCCAAATAAACGTTTTTTCTCATATTGTACAACAGATAATTTTTTTTTTTATATTTGAATAAACTAACTTAATTATCCAGGAAGTACAATCAATCCACTAAGGACTTTTCTCCTGCTTAGCCTTTTATCTTAGTGTGAGAAAGTATTATATTCCTATTCACTATCAGAATAATACAATGGACCCAATATATGTACTACCTATATTGATCGAAATCGTAAATTTCTTCACGAAGAGCTGAATTAAAAATATTTATCCTTAACAAAAGATCTTAGATCTCAATTACCACCTGACAAGTCAACGTTTCATAGCTCTAAAACATCTTCCAGAGCATGCAAAATTGTTAAATATAGTTAATAGATATTGTAACAATCATCAATTAAGCTCATTTGCTCTTTTGGTGTAAATTTATTTCAAAATTGTAGACATAGTTCTTGTGTACTACTTACCCAAAATGGAAAAACATCACGTGCTCAACAATAAGTTTTGCTCGCAAGAGATGAGAACCTCTCTTTAAGCTGTGGAACGTGTATATATATACGGGTACATCGCCGATTGCACACCTATTACCTTTTATACAGGAGCTCATAAGTTTATAGTTAATGGTGACTGATTTGTATGGAGTTGTATGCATTCAAAGAAGGAAATGACTTAAAGAATAAGCATTGAAGTATGAAAAAAAGGAAAGTCTCCCGGGGGCGAGTCGAACGCCCGATCTCAAGATTACTTTGTTAACACATTACAGTCTTGCGCCTTAAACCAACTTGGCTACCGAGAGGATTTTTCTTGGGAGCCAAGTAATATCGATCATTAAATAGCGTTGCAGAAAGGGTTCTGAAATTGTTTATAATGTGTAACAGTTATTATTATTGAAAGGAAGCACAAATGTTGGCATTACAATTTATTTCTAGTATAAGAATCTAAGATGTGAAAGTTGAGAAATAATTTTGATTCTCTTAAAAACGATTATTTTGAGTCATTAGCTGAAATAAACAATTAGATGAACAGATTACTTCCAAGTTACAAATATATTGTAGTAATAATAATCTGTTCGATATTTAAATGAAACATAAATTTTTATTTCATAGTTTTCATTTCTGTCATGATCAATTCATTAAAATAGTGGTAATTATCAAAATATAGATGATGTCCAGCATTTGGAACAATATGAACTTCGCTAGACTTTTTTAATTGATCTTTTAGAATCTTTGTCACCCTAATACCCCCATTTTTATCTATCCAATCACGATCGCCATACACCCATAACCATTTGATCGAACTGGTTGCAATCCCAGCTTTATTATTATTAAATATTAAATCTTCTAAGGGAGTGTGAGGTCCACCTCCACATTTAAGTGCAAAATTTAATAAATATTCACCGGATCCAGTTTGATTAAAGATGGAATATGTGTACTTATGTAAAGCTTCAAATTGCTCGAAATTTTTTTGTGCAAGCAATGATGAAAATCTCCTGTATGACCACCCACTTGTAATTTTAGAGCCCCAGTAATGACTCTTTCTTACCAATGTAAAAGGAGAAACGTTTCTATCCCAAAGTTTTTGAAACCACCAAGAAGGTTTTTTTATATTATTATTTTGAGACTCAGTAATACCTGGCGGTGAACACATTATTATCTTCCTAAAATCATTGGGATATTTATCAATATACAAGGCCATCAAATATGCACCCAATGAATGGGCTACAATAAAGTTATTTTCCGGATTTTCTAACAGATTTCTTTCTCGTAACCAAGTCTTTATTTTTGAATGAAACCAATCACAAACTTGTTCTTGACTATGTTTCCCAATTTCAAATGGAAATTTTGATCTTGTGGAAAACCCATACCCAGGCAAGTCTACAGCATGTATACACCATTCATTATTAAACAATTCTATATTCTCTAGATTTTTAAGGAAAAAACCCAAACCTGCTCCGTAACCATGAACAAAGATCAAATGTTTCAATTTATTATTTGACAATGAAACATTAGTGGGATACACCATAAATTCATTAATAACTGATCCTTCCTTATCAACAACAGTTTTAATGATTTTTGAAGATATTCCATTATGTGGAGTAGGGAAATAAGGTAAAGTCTGTAATAAACGGTTTTGAGATTTTTCAACATCAGAATGAAATTCGATATAATCTTGATACGAATCCTTGAATCTTCTTGGAAATAAACTAGGTAATTGTTTAACTAGTTTAAAAATCGGTAATGCTATCGGTGCAGTAGATGCCGTTACTGCAGGTGAATCAACTTTTGAAGAAGGAGTAGTTGTTTTTGGAATTCTGTAGAATAAACCCCAATTAAAACTTCCTAACACCATAATTCTTTGTTGAAATCTAGTATATTTGGAATTAGTAAATATTTCCTTTAAATATTTATGCATCTTTTAGAATATTATCAAATGTGAGCCGCCTAGATAAGTTATTAGAATTCAGGTTGCAAGTTTATTGGACCAAAAAGGCAATCCAATATGTCATAAAAACTGCCTTTAAGATGAAAAATCCTGAGTACTCTTACTACTAATTTATAATGTTATCCTTAACTCTTATTGCCATTGCAAACCTATATGAATTACTTATTAAATAATTGTTTCTTAAATAATCTGATCTTTAAAATCTAATGTCCTTATATATCAATATACAACATCGCTATATAAACTGAAAAATATTTGTCACTATAAAAGTCATACAATTCTATTCGATATTTTGATTGTGTAATGAGTGAAATGTAATGATACTAGAGGTAAATGATACCTCATTATATAGATAAATTGTTTTGTAGTTATTTACATGACTTTTCCTGTTCCTGCTTTTAAATATCTGCCTGAACAAGTGCTTTTGAAAGTAGTGAAAATTCTTGAAAAGGCATTCCTTTGAATAGTGGAATTGTCGATTCAATGATTAGCCCTTTCACGACTTTTATTGTTAATTCTTTCCCTTGAGAGTTGATTTTTAGTTCAAATGGAGGACCTGTTGCAGTTTTCCAATCGCTACTCATTAACTTATTCATGGTTTCTCTTATTTCGGTGTTCATAGTTGTAAACTCATCACAATATAAAACGGAAATATTATTGTCATTGTAAAGATTTTTAAAACCATTTATGCATATATCGATGAAATGAGTTGTTGATACTAACGGTAAGTTAACTATTTCGGATCTAACACTTTCAACGCTATTGCAGTTCCATTTCACATTGGGTATTTGATCGGGCTTTAACAATCCTTTAAATTTATCTATCTCGGAATTGACAAGCATTGTGCCATGGTGATAAGATTTACCCCTTCCAATCTTGAAAGCACTCCCACTGACTTTTAAACCATCCAATGTTATATCTCCCCTCTCATTTAAATTAATATTTAACTTGTCGTTTTGCTCTCGTAACCATCTTACAATATTATCATTAAAAAAATCTCTTCTAAAATTTTCTCTTGAGGTGAGAAAGGAGTAATTAACGTTACCCAAATCATGAATAACTGCTCCACCACCTGATAATCTCCTTAAAATTTGATACCCATTCTCGTAAAGGTATTTAACAAATAACTCTTTCCAAAGTGTTTGATTTTTACCAATTACTGCACATTTATCGTTAATATATAACATTAGCCTTTCACTATCAATAAATTTATTCTTACCTTTCAATTCTTTGCCTCCAAAAGTTCCTGAATTTTGATAAACATAATCTTCTAATGCCAAGTTATAATATGGATTATTTGACTTGCTTACAATGATAAATCGTCCATTATTTTCAACTAGTTCTTTTAATTCATCACCACTTATCTTCGAGACATTATCCAAATCCACATTAGTGTCATATGGTGTGCACAATTCATTTAATTCTCCATTTAACTCATTTATATCATCATCTAAAGTATATTCTGCATTAACTTTACTACTCATACTCTTATTCTCGTTCGTCATTGAAAACATATCTGAGTACATATAATTCAATTCATCATGCTCCTTATTTGGTACTGATTTACAGTCCAAATCGAATGGCGTATTCTTATATGAAATACTCGACGTAGATATCCATTTAGACTTAGGAACTCCAATAAAAGTTTGTTTAAACTGGAGACAAAATGTTGCTCTTTCCCTTGAAATCAGCCTAAGCATATTGGCAACCTACACTTCAATGCTTATACTCTAAAAAGTATGCTTGATCAAGCTCACTGCAATGTCAAATATAATCCTCATATAAACCCATTTAACCCCACATTCTTCAATATAATTCATTCAATTACAGACAGATCCTATATGATTTTTACTTTTTTTATAAGCTCATCGCATTTTTCAGTCTATATTTAAAAAATATTTCACTTCTTATAGTGAACTATTGAATAATTATGTTAACATAAAGTGATAATGGGCAAGAGAGGTTATTCTAATAAGAATACCAACTACTGTTTGTGTGTTTTGGTTCAAGAAGCCTTGTGTTGATTTTTTTGTTTTAACCTTTCACCAATTCGAGTAAATAAACTTCCAGATCAGATGAACAAGGCACAAGTATTTATTAAAGATTGCTTATTCTCAAGGAATTTTGATAATCCTAATAAACCTATTGATGAAAATAGGTTACAGGAGACTTTATTGCTTTTACCTACAGATGGTGGTCTGTCGTCTAGTATGAAAAGGAACAGAAGTAAACTAAAATTAACATCTGAGAATTTACATACTACATCCAATAAAGATCATGAGGTTTGTAAGCAAGATAATTATAAGACAATAAAGAAAAGTGCTAGGGTTGAGCTTCGTGAATATGTGAAAAGGGCTAGAAAAGCGGTGAAAACTGCTAAGCAACTCATTAACCAGTATGAACATGATAACAATGAAACTTTAAAGGATAAGGATATGGTGGCGCAATATTTACAGAAAAGCAACCCGGAGTTATGGGAGAGTATGCCTAAATATGATACACTTTTGCCTATGTACGAAGAACTTTGGTTAAATTATATCAAAGATTTATTAAACATTTCCCCTAGAGCAGGTCCTTCAAAACAAGTTAACATCAATGGTTCCTCAACCCTATTAAAATTGTCAATGGCCGATTATAATGGTGCACTATTAAAAGTTATATCCAGTAAAAATCAAAATCTGATAGGAATTGAAGGAATTGTACTTTGGGATGGCCAACAATCATTCATAATGGTATGCAGAGGTGACCAAGTGGATGAGCTTAAAATCATTCCTAAAAAAGGAACAGTCTTTGCATTCGAAATCCCATTAACTACAGACTCATCATTGCAATATAGTATTATTGGAGATAGATTCAATTATAGAAGTAGTGATCGTGCAGGAAGAAAATTCAAGAGTCGTAGATGTGATGATCTACTCTTTTTAATTAACAGTTAACACCATTTTCAATGTTTTAATAATATCTGCATTTTTCCATTTTAGTAACATATTTTCACTATAACTTAATATAACAAAGCATTTAGAAAACGATATAGATTACATACGAGACACGGTTTCCATAAGAAACCCAATTCACAACTATAAATAGATCGACGTATATTCATATGAATATATATATATATGCATAGTTAATTCATACATACCATATACTTTATCTCGTTATAATGCACTTGACCAGCACTGTGTGTAATATTTTTCAGTTTAACCTCATCGCAAATTATTTATTTCACTTTAAAATATTAAGATAAAAAGAATAATGGAAATAAAACCTTTAAGTAAGTGACTTCCATGGACTACACCCTCTTTTCGTTGCAATTACGTCAATGAATCTGAAGGTAAATAGTCTATTTTGGTTCAGTCATTCGTAGACACTCTAAAAAGAGGATAATATTCACTTTATAATTTTGTAGTCATCGATGATGCAAACAGAAGAGATAATAGTAGATGTTGAACATGTTATTGAAGTTAGTCCACCAATTAATTACAATTTAGTACCGTTGAATGGTAATAGCCACGTCTATGAACAGGAGTTGGCTAAATTAAAGAAACTATTATGGAGTGAACAGTCAACGCTATCTGAAGAAGAAATAGGTACCTATTTATATCGGTTATGTTCATTGAAATTATATGAGCCTTTGACTGTCCAAGTGGACAAGAGGGACTCAGAAAGTGACTTATCTGACCCTAAAAGATTGAAGAAGTTAAGATTGGTTAAACAAAATACTATTATTGAAAGTATATGGTTCACTGTGATTAATGAACTTCAGTCATATTCCAAAAAAGTAATATCTGCTTTGAACCTATTTAACGATAATGTATTGGATACTAATGCAAAGCAAATATATCAAAAAATACTTAACATTATTGAAATTATATTATCACATTACGATACGATTAAGATAGTGATTAGATTTTTTCATTTTAATTATCCTACAATAATTCAAGAAACATTTCCTCTGCATCTCAACGAATTTGAATGTTATAAAGATTTAATGCTAGCTTCATTGTTTTTAGAACATGGAGATAAAGTTAAGGTTGCATTTTCAAATTGGTTTTTATCAGCTCATGAAGATACAAATTTCAGCTATACAAAATTGCAAATAGAATTCATGAAATATCTTTACTATAAAAACCCATTATTGCATGACAAATCTTTTGAGGATTGTCTAAATGAATGTATATTATCTTTTGCAGTTTTAATACTAGGTGATTTACAAACTAACAAAAATAAGTCATTAAATGGACTAGATATAGTAATATCTGGAGTTAAAAAATTAGTACCAATATTCTGGCCAGTTGGAAAAAACATCGTTCCAATTGTAAGTGAATATTACTTTCAGAACACTTTATTCAAGGAATACACGGCAGCAAAAATAATTCGAGATTACGTAGAAAACTTTGAAGTGGAACATTTTAATAGTCAAATATTTTGTAAATCAATTTTAGAATCCTTCTTAGATAGGGATTTGAACGATGATCTCGACATAGAAATAAGCTATGCAATTAATGATAGTTTGAAAAACGTTCTGAACTCTGTGAGAAATTACACTTCAATTGATTATTTCATCATATCAATAAGATATATCAATTTTTTTAGTGCTTCAAGTATAGAATCAGATAAAATACCATTCAACCATTATACCAAAATCATTAAGGACAACTTCTTTACGTTTCTAGGTGGTGAAATAAAAGTTGTTGAAAAGTATCAAAAACTAATATCTTTAAGGATGAAAGGTATACAAGTTTCTAACTCTTCATTAAGTCCAAAAGAAATGGATACTTTATTAAGCAAAATTCCTTACTTTTTACAATTTGATAAATTGTTTTTGTTAGATCATTCTAATTACTTATTTAGGAGAATTATTATGAGTGGGCCAGGCATATTAAATGATTTGTCACAAAATTCTTTTGAATATAGTTTATTAAAGACTTATGATGAAATTTATGAACACAATGATGATGCAACTGGCTTCTTAAGCTTCTCTGTAGATATGAGAGGTGTATGTTCATTAGCCAATAGATATATAAATAAGGAGAATGATGAAACTGAATTAGAGCTGATACCGATGATTTTTGCTAAGAATTCTGTACCTGCCATATTTCAATCCAGTGATATTGACCATAATATAAAAATACCTGATAATTTTAAAAAACAATGGGGGAAATTCCTTAATTTCTATAAAGAGCAAAGTAAAAATGAATATAAAACATTACATCAAATGTATTCTTTACATCATTGTGAAGTGGAATCGTTTTATACATTACCGAATGGTGAGAAATTAGTGCTCCAGTTAACATTATACCAGACTCTTATTCTTGATAAGTTTAATGAAACTAATGTTTTAACAATTAATAATATTCATTCAACCTTAAACATGAACCTCAATACTATTATTGTGACGATGCAATCTTTTTTGAATGCCAACTTAGTAACATCAATCAATGAAAACACTTACGCTTTGAATGAAAAATATATTCCAGATTTAAAAAAAATTAAAAACAACAGGTTAAGGATCCAACTACCTAAAATAATTCCATCAACACCCCAAAAAGATCATCGCAAGAGAACTCATCTAAAAAATCGTGATGGTAACGTTTCCCTATGGAAGCATGAATTAATAAAAGCTGCAATAGCAAGAAATCTAAAATCTCATTCCAATAGACTTGAATTCAATGAATTAATAGAAACTGTTAACAAACAATTAGATGGCTTTAGTGTTGGTGAGTTTAAGGATGCGTTATATAAATCTGTATTAGATGGTATTATCAAACAAGATGATAAATACTATTACTATTGAATAAATAGGTTATGACTTGAAATTATCGATGTAAACGGATGTCGCCAAATATACTACGGTAATTATATATTTCAATTAATACTAAAGACTTTTCTATAAATTTAATCAGCTTCGAAAGCTTGGTCAGCAGTGTCAAATAATATCGCCATTAGTTTATGATGATAATCAAAATCATTTATATCTGTTTCATTTTTGGGTAAAATAAGGGGACCCCATATAATAGATAGGGCTTTTATATTCATTTTATTATTTTCTTCATTTTTTATAACATTTTTTAAATGAAATAATAATGATCTTAAAGTCCAATATTGGGCATCATCAAAGTTATAGATGATTCCATGCATATAATCAACTTGAGTTTTATGATCTTCGATCGTTAAGCAATCATTTAATCCATCTTTAGCATCTGGGGTGATTAGTGTTTCAGGTAATTGAGCAAAAAAAGTTTTCAAAAGTGAAGCAATTAGATAGATATCATCATCTGAATGATTTGGAGGTGGGATTAAAGCAGTTATCTTATCTGGTCCATTGTTAATCTCACTAATTAATTTTTCTAATTTTTCAGTGTCTCTTGAATTCCTATAAATTCCTTCCAATTGCAATCCATATTTTTCAATCACATGTATACATTGACGCACTATTGTTGGAACTGTTCCTTGCTCTATATTAAACAATTCAGTTAATGATGTACCAAATATTGGAATTGATTCTGTAGCCTCATCACCATAGCTGTTATATATATTAATCGAGCTATCTGTAATCGATGTAGATCTTGATACGTTATCCTGTCTACCATATACTTGATCATTTTTATTTATCTGAGAATGGAATAATTTGGATTGATCATCTGATTTGGTAGATGGAATTGATGAATCCTCTTTATTAAAAGCTAACCGCTCTATTTCACTATTAGTAACTTCGGTATTCATTGATGCATTATTTTGTTGTGAAATAATATCTGAGGTTATAGATAGGTCCTCATTTTTTAAAAACGATTCTTCAAACTTTTCATTACTATTTTCATTACTATTTTCATTACTATTCATAGTATTTTTCATTTCATTATCAGTATTAGTTTCATCATTTTCGTTAGCTTTTTCTAATTCATTAGATTTATTATGGTCGTTTTTTTCACCAAGACCTTTTTGTAATTTGATTGAAGGAGATGGCCTTACACGTGAATAGATGGAAATACTATCTGAATCAATTGTTCCGATACTTGGAATCCTTATGAGTTTGTTTTCCTTAGATTTCCCAGGATCTAAGGTTGGGAAATCCTCAGGCTTAGATTTCGAAACGACCAGTTGAGGTTCCTCTTTTGATGTTTTTGGTATCTGTTCTGAGGAGTTTCTATTATTCATCTTTGACTTAGAGGTCTGTAATGATTGTTCTGTTGGAATAGGAGGAAGTTGAGCTCCTGCACCAAATATATGGTCAGGTGCAATACTACTCATACTAGGTTGAGATGACAAGCTAAAAGGTGTCTCATTATGAGTTGATATCAAACCCTTTGGAATTGAATTTCTTGATGGGTCTACTGCAAATGCCAATGGCACACTGCCAGCATGTTTTATGGATGATGAGGAATTTGATCTTGATCTACTTGAAGATGTATGAATCTTACCGTGACTAACAGATTTTTTTAACTTTTTGTCATGACTTTGCATAATTGGATGTTTTGAATATATCAATGGAACTAAGTCATCATTAACATAACTATTGGAGTAAGTCTTATTTTTTATAATTTTATTCAAAAAATTTACTAAATTATTTTTTGGCTTAATATTTTCAGAACATTGTTTTAATGACATAAATTTTTTGTTATCAATTGGTGAAATGATGAGACCCATATTTAATATTAACTTTTCATTCAAAACAGCCATTCTTGTTAGATTTGAACACATTGAATTTTCAAATTCAAGAATTAGATTAATCAAATTGTTTACAATATCTGGTCTTTCTGAATCAATCAAAGAATCTCTCAACGTTGTTGAATATTGTACTTTTTCCTTATAGTCATGATCTGCATTTTCAATTTTTTTTATAAGTTCTGCTTCTTGTTCCTTTGGTGTCTTCGAACTTATTATTGATAACTTCATTTTCAATGGATCATTATCCAATGATCCATTACTCTTTTGAATTTTAAATTTTTCATAATCTAAACAGTAAGAAACATAAGTTTTCTTTGCCTTTTCTGAAACCGTGATTGCATCATTAATATTCCGTTCGAGCCCTTTAATCTTATCCTTATAGAATTTCCTATATTTTATCATCACTGAGAGCAAATTAGATAACTCAACAAACACATTATTCAATTCATTTACGTAATTTTCCCTCACGCTAATAATATAATTATCGAATTTAAAGTAATCCAAAAATGAACTCGTCAACTGACTCTTAGTGCCCATACCCGTGGAGATACCATTGCTATCATTTATGATATGTTTATATTCCTTAGCAAGATCGTTTAGATAGTTTTTCTCTGTACTGATTTTTCTTTTTATACATTTAATTAAAAACTCACAATTAATGATCGAGTTCTTGAAAAACAACAGAAGAACATTTATCGAGACATCCGAATTCAAGAACACTTTTATCTTGCTGTCTTGAAACATCGAATCGTCATTAAAGTCCACCGACGAAATACCATTAGCTATTTTATCCGGTTGATCAATCATAGTTTCCGTCACTAAACCCACCGGCTTGTATCACCACTCTCACAACGTATTCTTCCCCAGTTTTGGCTGATAACCTAAAAGGAATCTCCAGACGAGCACACCTTGCCCAGATCCGAAAGAAAATAACAGCAATCAATCACAAAACAACTTATACATATACACACTTTATATATAATGTATATTATATATAAAAAAGTAATAGCGGTTATTTTATTCTGATTTGGTTTTAGGATTCGCGTTCATTAAAATCTCAGAACATTCCTGTTCGGGTAGCAGCTTCGTGTTTGGCGCTGCGTCACAAATGACGGCGTCACAAATGACGGCGTCACAAATGACGGCGTCACAAATAAGCGGCGTCACAGTACATGAACAGAGTCAGGAAACAGCCAGCCACTTTTGTCTGTTTTTCCCAGCCGCATGCATAACAACAATCAAATGCACCTCGGGACCCATGCAGTGTCCATCGGTAGTGCATTGCCAGCGTATTTCATCTTTCTTCAGACAACTTCCAAAGCATTCACAATGGCAAACTCCGTCTCTCACCGCCAAGCCCTAATCACATCAACCAGCACACGAACCTTACCCGCCCTTACGCGCCATTGCCACAAAACAAAAAATTTCCTGCGCATATAAAAAGGCCAGGCATTTTGAAGATTTTTAGTTTCTTACCCATTGACAATACATATTAGCACTGCTAAATATAGTTTACTATGGTGTACCATAGTGTAGTGCAGTGGGTTGTACTTACGTGACCATTGTGTGTGTGTATTTGAAGTTACCATGCTGGGCGCACATGGGTGTTTTTGTAAACAGTTTTATTGTAAGCAATAACAGACGTTGTTTCTTTATATATTACATATCGCATATTAGCAAGATGATAAAAGGTAAGTTGTGCATAGTTCAACTGATATCTACTAGTACATGAAGATAAAATTTTCCATCAGAAATTAGTCTTTCGCTCCTATCTGACTTAACATGTGATATAAACTGTAATTTGTTGATTCAATATATATATATATTTATATGCGTATATGAATTCTAGCAATGACTGGGCTTATTCTTGAAGAGGTTTTAATGCGTACATCCGTACTGGGTACAGATGTTTTGGCAGACCTCTTTGTAGATCTGATGCAATTAGCTTGAGTCCACTTTTTTCAAAGATCTCTTTGAATTTCTTATCACTTCTGGTGACAGAACTGTCTTCTGGATCAAATTCATCAGCATGGTCGATGTTGTTTGTGTTGTTTTCCTTTACTATGATTGTACCGTTTGGTTGTAAACCATCTTTACATCTTTTGAAAAATTCAATCAATGCATCGTCTGGTAGATGTCCTACACACCATTGACACCAAATTAACCAATATCTGCCTGTTTCTGGTGTAAAATCCTGCATACCAATATCGTATATGGTGGAAACCTTCCCGCTTGCCAATTCATCCTTCAATTCAATTTTCATCTGTTCAACAAAAGGTTTCACAGGCTCTAATAAATCAATCTCATCACAATGTTTATGTAACATGTTCTTAGTGATTCTACCAATCCCAGCACCAACGTCAATGGCCACTTTAGAATTACCGGGATTCACCACCATCCGGCTCTTCAACTTACGCAAGAAATGATTTGACCCCAACACATCCATCGCAGGAACAATAGTCTCTTCACCATACCCACCTAACACACCGTCAACAGTAGCTGGCACATCTGTCCAATACTGAATAGCATCGTCGTAATTAATATCTTTATCAGCCATTATCGAACCCTTTCTATTCAAAACAAATCACAGACGGACCCGCTCTCTTAGTAGACTACAACAAGAACACCTCAAAGCAGTAACACCAATACAAACCCCCTCAATTCACTTCTTAAATCAATCATATTCATCTCATCGATTTTTCACTTTTTTCAATTTCTTTGAAACTTTTTCAATGAAGCCTTTACCGATTTTGTTGCAAGGACTCAAAACATCGACATAAAAAAAGTTGGCCATAAAATAAAAGAAGTCAGCTCTTAGATAAGAATGGAAATAAAAGAAGTTAAAGTTGTATATTTGTGTATATATATATTTGTATTTATGAGTTATATAAAAAGGGCAGATTCTATTCAATTAAGTAAGTGTAATAGCAGCGTTCTGTGGTTGGATTTTGTATTTGTTTTGATTTGTTAAGGTTTTAGAGTTTTTGAGTAAACTGGTAGCCTTGATAGATCAGTGTGCTGCTTACAACAATTTAAAGAACATTGTTTCAAATTTTAGGATGTTAAGAATATCAGTTGGTGGTATTCGTCATTATGCCTCCAAGGCTGGTAATGCATACCAGCAAGCTTTGTTATCCAAGAATGTGGAGTTGATTGATCCAGAGATGCATACAATTTTGCAAGATGAAAGAAAAAGACAAAAACATTCTATTACTTTAATTCCATCGGAGAATTTCACCTCTAAGTCTGTCATGGATTTGTTAGGTTCAGAAATGCAAAATAAGTATTCTGAAGGTTATCCGAATGAGAGATACTACGGTGGTAATCAATTTATTGATAAAGCTGAATCTTTATGTCAGAGGAGAGCTTTGGATTTATATCAATTGGACCCAGAGAAATGGGGTGTCAATGTCCAACCTTTGAGTGGTGCACCAGCCAACTTGTACACATATTCAGCTATTATGAATGTTGGTGATAGATTGATGGGTTTAGACCTACCACATGGTGGTCACCTTTCCCATGGTTATGAATTACCTTCTGGTACGAAGATTTCTTTTGTTTCAAAATATTTCCAGACTATGCCATATCACATCAATCCATCAACTGGTTTAATTGATTATGATACTTTAAGTATGACCTCTAAATTATTTAGACCAAAAATTATTGTTGCAGGTACTTCAGCTTATTCTAGGATCTTGAACTACAAAAAATTCCGTGAAATTGCTGATGGTTGTAACGCTTACTTGGTTAGTGACATGGCTCATATATCTGGTTTAGTTGCTGCTGGTGTCACAGATTCACCATTCGAACATTCTGATATTGTCACTACAACTACTCACAAATCACTAAGAGGTCCTCGTGGTGCAATGATTTTTTATAGAAAAGGTCTTAGAAAAGTCACTAAAAAAGGTAAAGAAATCTACTATGATTTAGATAAGAAAATCAATTTTTCTGTATTCCCAGGACATCAAGGTGGACCACATAACCATACAATTTCAGCTTTAGCAGTTGCTTTAGGTCAAGCTGCCAAGCCTGAATTTAAACAATATCAACAAAATGTTTTAGCTAATGCAAAGGCATTTGCAGATGAATTGATTAAAAGAGGATTTAATCTAGCCTCGGGCGGAACCGATAACCATTTAATTTTAATTAATTTATCAAACCTTGGAATCGATGGTGCAAGATTGGAAACAATTTTAGAACATATGAACATTGCAGCAAATAAGAATACCATTCCAGGTGACAAATCCGCTCTATTCCCATCTGGTTTAAGAGTAGGAACACCAGCCATGACTACAAGAGGTTTCAACAAGGAAGATTTCGCAGAAGTAGCTGAATTCATAAACAAAGCAGTCAAATTATCAATATCCTTAAAATCACAAGAACCAGCTTCTGCTACTACAGCTAAAGCAAAACTAATTGAGTTCAAGAAACTTTGTAAAGAAAGTGAAGCAGTTAAGGAATTAGCTAATGAAATTTACGAATGGGCTGGTAGTTATCCGGTTCCAGGTGAATTATAAAATATGTAAGTTTTATCTCAACTTTTTTTTGTAAATTTTTTTTTTCAATAGTAACAAATACATCAGTATTATATATTGCAATATAAATATTCCATTAATATCATATACATAAACTCTCCAGATATGAATTACCACTGGAATATATATATATATATATATAGCATCGTTTACTCATCTTAGTTTAGTCATTGCGATGTTAAATCTCGTAAAATGGAAACCTCATCGAACGCGTTAAATTAATTTGTAAATTATAATAGAGAAACGCCATAAAATATTGATTCGATTAAGTTAATTGATTAGAGTTGTTATTTAAAGAAAAGATGTGTTTTATTGATTAAATTAATTCATTACATGTATATTGTGATATGTGTTTGAAACATCGATACTAGACTAGAAGCTTTTAAAAAACAGACAACTAGAGCATCTCGTCGTTTGAGCATAGGATTCTTTAGTTTAGGTGGAATAGGCATACGCTGTTGTCTATTAAAAGTGCTGCAATAGTTCTTTCTTGGATTGGTGAATCAAAGTAATTGTGTTTAATAAAAATGATTGATGGTTCTTCAGTACTAAATTCAAATTATAAATCTAAAGCCCTCGATCTCCTAGAGAGGCAACTGAGTGACAGGGCGAAAAGAACTTCACCTTTACAGAGTCAAACGGTTAGAAGTAAATCGCCGATTAAAAGGCTTAATTATAATAACAATATAATGTCTATAACAAGATCACCAAATTTTAAAAAAAGGAAATTAAGTGAACAAAACGAAACATTAGTGTTAGTCGATCCAGTTTCAGCTGGTAACAATATAGAGCATAACAAAGTTGTGGAACAATCAACTTTGGTATTGGAACCACCATTGCATGGCATGGGAACTGAAATACAAGTAAGTGAAACAGTTAAAAATAAAACAGTTGCATTTTCTGATCAAATCGAGTCTTCGCCAATAAGTTTTAATATAAATTCATCACCGAGGTTATTGGGATCTGCTTCAAAACCTTCAAAATCTATTCTAAGGCATTCACAAAATGAGCATCATCATATGGTAAACAAATTAAAATTTATAGATAAAGCAAGCTCTAACTCAAGAGATTCTAAAATTTTTAATAATCCCTTTGAGATAGATTTTTGGGTAAAGGGAGAAATTCACAGTTTGAGAAACATTAACGATATACAAGAATACAAAGATATTATCGAAGGTGGGATATGCATTTTAAAAGGAACGGATGAAATGCATAAATCCAGACGATTTGAAATATATGCGACTTTTAATAATATTGTACCCATTGTAACATCAAAAACTTTAAATGAAATTATAGAGCATAAAATAAATTGTCTTTTGAAGTCACTAAATACCTTATTAGAGATAACAATAGAAGATTTAAAGATAGAACAAATTTCGTTATTAAGCAGTAGTGACAAAAAAAATCCATTTAATACTAGACTTTATGTACAAATGGTAAGATTTTTGAGTAATCTTGCATCTAACTTTAGAGTAGTGAAATGGCTAGATGAAAATCCTACCTCTTTAAAATTATTCCAAGAATTTTATCAAGTATCACTCGAAGCTCTAACTCATGAAAATTCAAATAAACTTATAATAACTGCTCAGACTACATTTTTAAGAGAGGAAAAGTTCAGTATTTACCATCGCAATAACCACGATATAAATGCAGTTATTGATAGTATTACACATATCAAAAATATTCCAAGTACTAATTTGATATGTGAAAAGTTGTTATTAATAAAGCAACTAATCTCAAAGCATCCCACTTTAATGATCGCTAATTGTTCTAAATGGCTTCCACAGGAAGTTTTTTATAGAATATTACTAGAAAAGGAACCTTTTACATTGAAAGTTCTTTCAACTGTGATATCAGTTCTTTTAGATTTATTAAAGAGATGCATGGACAATATTAAGGGCCATGAAATGGTTTACGAATGTGTTATGTTGCAGCCAATAAAACTTTATTTACCAAAGCACTACTACGATAATTTAAAAACAATTTACCCAGATATGAATGATGACTCGTCCATTGGTGAACTTCTAAAACAATACACTTCATATCTCATAGATTCAGAGGGAGAAATAAAGCTTGCAATGGATTTATGGTTATCAGTTATCGCACTGCTATATAATAATCCTGCAAGATTACCTTCTCTATTAAAGCATGAAAAAGATATGGAGTGGTTAAATGTTAATCTAAAGGTAATAAATTCGACACAGGAAGGTTGTTTGCATGCTATTAAAGCTTGGCGAGTTTTGACATATAGTGTTTTCACTAACTTCAAGAAAGTTGCCGAGTTTAATAAAACCTTACTGCTGCAATTGTTACAATTACCAATAAAGAATCTCACTTACTCCAATATAAATGCTGTTTCAAATACAGGATTTCTGTATCATTTGACAGGAATTATATTTACATATTCTACTACATCAAAATCATTAAGTATAGGTGATTTCAAAATGATATGGAAAGAACTTATTGAATCTATTTATTACAAAATATATTCAAATAAGTTTGACTCGTCTTTTATCGAATATGCTACTAATTTGTTATATTATTCATTTGATAATTCAAAAAAGGAAAAATTGGGGGATAGAGATATACATCCAGTGAAAGTTATAGCTTCAATTGGGGTTAGTCCAAATAATATCCCACCCTTCCAACTTGGTCATATCAAAAGTGCATTTGTTGAAATACTTGATCTTTTACTCAAAATTTTGGAAAAAGATATCTTTTCTTCTGAAAATACTTTAAATATGCTTTATAATATTTTGAAAAATGCACCAGAAACAGTCTCAGATAAAAAAGAGCAATATGATAAATTCAAAAATATATTTCAGCATATATTGCAAAAAAATGATTCAACAAAATGTACAATATCAATTGAATTATATTTAATTCAATTAATCGTTACTTTTAAAAAACTTCTATTTTATGATGAGCCAGATTCTTTAGATAGACTACTATCCATTGTAACGAGGAAATTTCCAGATTCTCCAGAGGTACTGACGAACGTCACAAAAGCATTATTTAAAAATCGATCAGGCAAAATTTCAGAATATATCATAGCAGAAAAAATTTTGTCCTTGAATGACAAAGTATCTACTGCCTATATAGTAAATTGGATCGGTTCAATTCTAATACCAAAAAATGTTAGTCAGGAGGACTTGCTATCAATACTAAAGATACTAAATAAAGTTGGGACAAAGTCTGTGATATATAATATTCTAGAATTGTTTGGTAGAATGGAAAATTTACCAAATATTTCTCATGTAGTTACATTTACTAACTGGTCTGAAGATAGCATTCAATATTTTGTAGGTCTGTATTCTTCTAAATTTTCTGATACTAAAGATGAGGCTTTAAAAACAACTATTATTGATTACCTTAGGACACACGAAAATGTTTTTGGTAACATAGCCAAAACTCTTTATGAAAATAATTCAATTGGTTTAATAAAAGGAGTCTTAGAACTTTCACCTTCATATATCGTTCATTTAGACTCTTTTCTAGGTTTTGACACCATAAATTTATTAACACCATCAAATTTAGAATATTACATTTCGAATATGGATCAATATCATATTAATATTTCACAATATTTGTTATTTCACATCTTTGATTCATATTATCCTGCATACAAAAATGATGTATTTCTAGAGTATATATTGCCTTCAACACAAATTAAAGTAATTGAGCAACAGAAGGCAATTTTTATTGAAAATTTATTTAATTTCTATACTAGAAACAAAAATTGGAAGAAGTTAAATGAATTGCTTTTGTTGATTATAGAAAGGAAGCATATTAATTTATTGAATGTCACATTACGTTTGACACTCATACATTATTTTGAATACATAGAACCAACAACATTAGTTACCATTCTCATTAAATGTCAGTCACTAAAATCGCAAATATATGGATTTATTAAAGATGCTTTCGTGAATAAAACCTACACCTATAGTTGTGATTTGATATCTCAAATTTTAAATGAAGAAAGATATCAATTATTTGTCCCAATTATGGAAGAATTTTGTAAGTTCATGACTGTCAAACAGATCGAACAATCTTTACAGAATAAGGACATTATTCTTACTCTATTTAACAGCTTTCTAGACTTATTACTAAAACAAGGGATAAAGAAGGTCGAAGTTTGTATTAATTTTTTATTGTCTAATATGAACAATGATAAGAATGATTATTATATCAAGTTATCGAAGGCAATATTATCAAACCCATTATTTATGTCCAGAAGATTAAGAAATACTAAAATTCACAAACAGTTATCTTCAAAACTAGAATTTTGGTATGATCCCACAGCTATAACTACCGTGGATTCGATTTCTACTGTTTCAGATCGTTTACCAAATATTCCATTGCTGAGTTTGAAACAAGCTATTGTAAAGAAAAATAACCAGGAAGTTACAGAATTTGAAAATTCTAATAGTCTAAAGTTATCAAATCCTATTGATCTTCAAGTTGACGACAATAAAAATGAAATTTCCTTTTTACCACTAAATTTTGAAGGTAACAAAGAAAAAGATTATAGGAAAGAATTTGTAACTAGTACTCAAAATATGTCTAATGAAGAAATCCAAGTTTGTGCTACGCAAGTACAAGATACTTTAGTTAAGGTATCTCAAATTCCAATTTTCCCAACGACATTAGAAGATCAAATTAATAAAAACAGAAGCTTACCACTGAAAAATTCCGGAAGTTCAATAGATGATATTGATGGCGAAAGCGACATTTCAGAAGTTAACGATGCTGATACATCGGTCATAGAGACAATTAATTTTCAAATATTTAATTCAAACAGAGACAAAAGTTCAATCATAACAACTGCTAATTTATTAAATACTAACAACTTATCTGAGAAGAATATTTTGTTAAATAAAAATATAAATGAATCTAGTAATAAGAAAGTTTCCAATCTTTGTTCAATTCTAGCTTCATTCTCACAGGACGATATTTTAAAAATGACAAGAGAAGATAGGGAAAAATTGCATAATGAACTTATTAAGTTTGCTGATCTAACAACTAAAAATCAAGCCAATAAAAAATAATAATGTTATTAATAAAATTATATTTTATCTATGAATGTATATGTAGAACTATATTTTAATTGGGTATATATATAATGTTTCTACATAATAATGCAATTTTTTTAAACAACCTACGCCATTCTAAAGGATCTCCAGTTTTTCTATTAATGTTTATCAACTTCAAAGTATTCTCTATCTTATTAATGGAGATCGATCCTGATAATAATAATCCTGTGTAATCTTCTGTTTTTATATTAATAGTTACGGGAAATACAGAATCACTTCCCATCAAATTTGACAATTTTGTAAAAGTGTCAAATAAATTAGATTTCACTCTTATATGTAGAAATTTTAATGCTTCCTCTAATGTTGATAAAATTTCTTCCATGTCTGCTAATGAGTATAGTTTAGTTAATTTACTCTGTCCAAAATGAAGTGATGTAAACGGTGATCTATCTATAGGTTTATTACTAAATTGCAATAATGCTAAGTCTTTAGATAATAGTTCTGTCCATTTTTGCTCGTTATGACCATATTTGTCTAAATCTGAAGTGTAATTATATTGTGTAAATGCTAATTGTGTTGATTTATCTTGGTTTATCATCATTGGATCATGTTCAATATCTGCAAAATCGTCGCCTATTGGCTGTGTTGCTATGACACCTGTATTACGTCGAGTATAAAATCTAGGATCTTGAGTAGATTTAAGATAATCATCATCACTTAAGGATACCTTTAAATTTGAATAAAGTCTCTTGGCAAGTTGTGCAGGATCATTACAAAGCCCATCTGGACCAGCAAATGATATGTTGGCTGTAAACCAAGGATGTTTCATAATCATATCTAGAGAAATTCTATTATCAGGATTTGGTTGTAAAATTTTCCTTAACATATTTAATTGATTTAAATCAATTTTTGACCATGGTCCTAAGTTGATATTACCATTATTATTAATAAAATATTGAAAATTTTCATCTTCCAGTAAAGGTGCTTCCCAAGGTATTTCCCCTGTCAATAAAACAAACAGCAATACTCCTATTGACCAAATATCTGTTTTATCAGCAATATAATTTTGTGAGTGAAGTATTTCAGGAGCCATATATGGCGGTGAACCTTTTTGATCAGAGCATATTCTAAAAGAACCATCTTTCCGTCTAAATTGTGAAGCTAAACCAAAATCAGCTAATTTCAAATTTCCATTATTATCTAATAAAATATTTTCTGGTTTTATATCTCTATGAGAAACTCCACATTGCGTATGTAAATAATTAACTGCATTCACGAGTTGTTGGAAGTAAAACTGTGCTACAGTAGAATCCACACCTACATCAGGCTCAATCTTATCAAATAAATCACCTCCCTCTGCTAATTCCATAATAATCCACATAAAATCAGTCGATATGTTACAATCAATAACTTTAAGAACATTGGGATGAGCAGAACACTTTAATTGTAATACTACTTCTTTGGTAATATCCTTTTCTGTGAGACCTTGTTGAGTACAGGTTGGAATATGCACAAATTTAACAGCAAACAATACACTGGGATCAGCCTTCAAATGGGCAGTCTTCACACATGCAAATGCCCCATTGCCAATAGTTTCATTCAGTTCTACATCTTTTATCTTAGGTAAAGTCGAAATCTGGGAAAAGTTCATTGCAAAATAAATTTGCGAAGTGACTAAATTCTTGTTCTTATTCTTGAAGAGGTCAAGGGAAAAAAATCTAAGGACAATAATTCTCTATCATGAATTCTAATTCACAAGTCCAACTTTCTCCATTAATCGAAGATCTACAACATAAATCAGAACAGTACAATTCAAATTCTGTGTTTCATATTTAAACAAATTATTCATTATGATTATTTTTATGCCAAAATTCTGAAATTTCATTATTAAGAAAAAAGTCATCATGGAAAATTTATCGATGCCATAACCTTAAGTAATAATTAATTTATTACAAAAGAGAGGTATTTTATGCTACACTGGTAACTAAGGTTGGATCAAGAAGATTAGGTGGATCGATATTTTACTAATTGGTAGGATAGGTATATAAAAACAGGCAAGGTTAAAGAATCAATATGACAGAATCAACGGAAAATAATATAGTGGTGAATATAATCAATGAAACAGCATTAGCATTACAAAGTGATCCTTTACCAGATGATATTAACCTCTTGCTAGAAAATTGTCTTATAAATGTCAGGCATTTACCTTCAAGTCCTAGCAGACTTGATTCTTTGTTAACATCAATTAAAAATATACTTTTAGGCACTAAGAAACATTCAAATTTTGATTATGAAACATTAGTTGAACTTTTAGATCAACTATTAAACATAACACCTTTTGACTCTATTTTAGAAGTTTTTACAGTGAGGAATATAGAATCAGCATTGCTTTCTTATGATCCGAATTTAATAAAATCAGCATTGAAAGTAATCGAATTATCGTCTCCAGAGGGTATATTTGCACACACTTCTTTATTTGATTTAGTTTTGAAATTGTATTTTTCTGAAGATACTGATCTAGTGGTGGTTAGCAAGATAGAAAATGTTTTCAAAGCATTATCTGTAGAGAAACTGGTTTATGATGTGATCCTTATTAATAATAAACCTGTTTTACTGGATATTAAAAAAAATGATAACCCTGTTATTTATTCAAGGTTATTGGAACTTCTGAGTATATTTTTTGTTCATTCGAACCAGGTCACTTTTGATGAAGAACTATATATCATTTTTTCAGAAGATATTAATGCATTATCTGATAAGGACGTCATATATTTTATACAGATAATTAATTATTATTCAAAACTTTTGGATGAATTATTAATTGAAGACCTAACTAGGGAAAATAAAGATTGGATATATCAATACTTGGAACCTATTTTCAATCAATTTGCTTATTATTATAAAGAACGAGATCAATATTTGGATATTAAACTATTTGCTATACCATATCTGTTTCAATTTTTTAGAAAGGTCTCTTATTGGAATTATGAAAATTGTTTCTACCATCTAGATGTGAATTATTTACAAATTGATGAAAAAAATGAAAATATTTTGGATTTCCTATCATTTGTTAATCCAGCTTATCTATTTAAGCACCATTCTAAATTAATAATAGAGTATGCTGTAATCAAACCCTCTAGACTTTCTGTATTAAGGAATCTTATATCAAATAAAAAATGCTTCAATTATATAAAAGAAAATTTTGAAGTTGAACCTATTTTAAAGATGCCATATTTTGAACAAATGGTATTAATGGAACGCATGTCACAATATAACCATTGTGTGGAATTTTTGGTCGATATAATACCAAAAGTTATAGAGAATCTGATTAATTTTAATAACCTAAATATTACGGAAACTGAAACTGTTGAACTCAGGGAAAAATCGCTAAATAATTTAATTCATTTTGACATTGATATTTTGGGACCCTGGTATACGCCATTAGTTGATGAACTACGAAAGATTAGGAATCAAGGAATAAAGAAGGGTGCTGAGGCAAAAGTGGCAAGTATGTACTTATAATTTAAAAATATTATCTACTGAGTGTTAAATTTGCTTTAGCAGATATACAATACCTATTTAAACAACTCTCCCAAAAATGTGACAGTAAATAAATTATAAATAGCTTTAAAATTACACAAAATGTTACATACATAAACCAAATACTCTATAAATATAATGAACCAGCAGAAACAATGTCTCTGTGTATTAATTTAACTATGGTCTCCATCTTTTCTTCTAATGCAGAATTACCGATTGTACGAGCAACATCAACAAGTTCTTTCACTAATTCTTCTAATCTTTTAAACATTCTGATTAATGAACCTTCATAAACGTCTGTCATTTTACATATTTGAGTAAAAGTTGCACCTTTACACCATTCATAAACTACCTCCATCAACTCGTGTCTAAAGCTTTCAACATACTCTTTTTCAACAACTTCAATCTTAGAATCTTTCATAACCTTAGCAATTTTAGATGCAACTTCTCTCATTGCTTTCAATGGCTCTGCTAATTCTGGTTTTAATCTAGGAGCTTCTTTACAACGTTCTTGGAAAGCAAAACATGACAATAATGCAGCAGCTTGTTCTGGTTTTAATTCATTGAAATTACCATTAAATATTAATTCTGTTAAAAGTAATTCATCACCACTGGAAATTTCACAGGCGACTCTACCCTTTAATTCAATAATATCACTTGGAGTTGAGAAACCTAACCTACGTAAGACTCTCTTTCTTCTACGTAAGTCATCTAATTGTATTACAGACTGTGATTCGTTAATCTTTTTCTTTAAATTCTTCATATCTTCATATAAAGCAAACTTTTTACTATACTTTTCATACAGTTCAGTTAGTCTTACTGAATTTGCCAAAGGATTAGAATATAATTTTTCTTCAAGCACAGTAATCTTCTTCAGTAGAATCCCAAAATCTTCATCTTCAATTTTCATATTCTTGACAGGATCAATAAGTGGAACACCATCTGGGAATCTTCTTTTGACTTCATTTAATGACTTAGAAACTGTTTCTTTTTGTCCTCCTGCTCTAATATCTCTTGGCATAAACAATCTTAAGTTACCAACAGACTGGATAGATTCTAAAGTAATTGGGATAATTGAACAGATCGATGGCTCATCTTCAAGAGCAGGGCGAATACCTTCTGGTAATATTGGGTTAAATGGTTTGATGATATTTACAGGAGAGTTAGCATACATCGTGTTTACAACGATATTGACAATGTAATATTCGTGATCTGAATAAACTTCAGTAGGATCACGTTTATTTACTCTCTTAGCAAAATCAATAACCACTGCCCAACCATAATCTTGTTTACCTCCAATATTGACTTTAATTAGTCTACCTGGCTGTAAGAAACTTAAAATATTGGCTGGGTGAGTAATAATGTGACGTAAATCTTCGTTATAGTTAGACAATGTTTTCCTTATATCATAGTATTCTCTTACATTCTCTTCATCTTCAACATATATTTCATCAGCTTGTCTTTCTAATTCTGAGTACTTTTTCTCCATAATTGGAACAGAGATAACATTCTGAAATTGATAAAATGAGTGTTCTAGCATGTATTCAGGAGAAATACCTTCAACTCTCATCAAATTCAAAATCATATTATAACCTAAATGGAATGCTGAATCTAATCTATCAGCTTGACCTTTAACCATACCTTTGGCTACTTGAGGTTCCATTTTTTCATCAATCATCATAATAACAATACCACGATCATCTAAACCACGACGACCAGCACGACCTGACATTTGAATATATTCACCACCAGAAACCCAACGGAATTGCTTACCATCCCACTTTCTGACAGATGTGAAGACGACGGTCTTTGCAGGCATATTTAACCCGATTGAAAAGGTTTCAGTAGCAAATAACACTTTCAAAAACCCTTCTTGGAATAAAATCTCAATAACTTCCTTTAAAATAGGAAGTAAACCTGAATGATGGATACCAATACCTCTTCTTAACAGAGGCAGAATATGTTTAATTTGAGGTAATTCTCTATCAGTTTCAGGCAGTAAAGCAATAGCATTGTTGAATATTTTGGTTAAAGCGTCTTTCTCATCTTCTGAATTGAAGTCTAATTTAGACATTTTTAAAGCTAATTCTTCACAATCACGCTTACTGAATGAAAAAACAATAACAGGATTGTATTTTTTCTTCCAGATCATTTTCACAATCTTATATATGTCACCTTTGGCATCACCTTTCGATGCTCCACCTTTATAAGTTTGACCCTTTTTCCCTTTAGCATTACTTGAATTTGGATTATCTCCAGCAGTATTGCTTATTGATGCCATTGCTTTTTGAAAATTTTCTTCTCTAAACGTACTTTTTTCATCCACTACTAAGTAAATACCATCACCATGTGCTGGGAACAAATAATGTTGCAGAGGTGTAGGACGGAAATCTGTATAAACAATATGGCATGGTTGAGAATGAATTTTACAGATCCATTCGGCAAACTCCATAGCATTAGGAATAGTAGCAGATAAGAAAACATAACGAACTTTATCTGGTAATAAAATGATTGTTTCTTCCCAGACGACACCACGTTCCTTATCTCTCATATAATGGACTTCATCGAATACTACCCATGCAACTTCTCGCATGACTTCACTACCTCTGTATAACATACTTCTCAAAATTTCTGTCGTCATAACTAAACAACCGGCATCTGGATTGATTGTAATATCACCTGTCATTAAACCAACATCCCCAAACTCGGCTGATAATTCTCTGTATTTTTGGTTGGATAATGCTTTAATTGGAGATGTATATATGACTCTCTGTTTATCTCTAAGAGATTGAGCAATAGCATACTCAGCAACAACGGTTTTACCTGCAGATGTATGAGCAGAGACCAAGACAGACTCACCTCGATCAATACAAGATATAGCAGTATCTTGGAAAGGATCCAATGTGAATGGATATGTACGAGCTTCATTAAGTCTTTTATGTTGACCAATTGGTTTATAATCGTAAGTTGGAGGCAAAGCGACTTGATGACGAACTTGATGCTTTAATTTAACCTTACCATCATCTTCCACCTGTGTGGTAACTGAATTTGTTAAACCTGTCGAAACTTCAACTTCTCTCGATGCTTCTTGCTCAAAACTATCAGCAACTAAAGGTATCACCACTGATTTTACTTTATCATCTAACAATTTATTCCCATGTTTTAATTTTTTACCAGACTTATCATTGTCGTCTTTAACATCTTCTGACTCGCCATCAGACTCTAAAACATGTTTTTGATCCCCTGTATTAACTTCCTCGACGTTATCATTTCCAATATCTTCTAATTCCTCAATTGGAATATCAGGAATCTCATTTCCATCATCAAAAACATCAAATAGATTACTCATATTTGACACAAAATTGTTGCTGTTTTATAACGTTCCTTACAAAAATACAACAGATTTCGGAGTTTTTTTCTTATCCAATGTACCAACAAACTGAACCTAATAAGTTTCCAATTGTCAATATGCATAATACTTGTTAAATGCATAACCTAAACTGAAAGATATATTACAATGAATAGTTATTTATTGTATATACTTTAATTAATTTTACCTCATCGCATTTAAAATTTTTCAATTCTACTGTAATTACAGTAGTACGGGTAATTCACTGGCGAAGAAGACAATTCGATTTCGAAATCACAACGTCAGCGACAGTAATTAAATATTAAATTTATTATCATTGATATTTATTAAATGTATTTAAAGTCTTAAGTTTATAAATAATGGTTAGGTAAGCCATTTATGCTGTTGATATGGGATCTTTTGATTAACTATCTAGCTTTGATGTTAAGGTGAGACGGTTTCGCCCGAGTTTAATTTAAAACTATGATTTGAATTCCATTTTTCTTGATCGTATTGACTTGTGAATGGTTGATTGTGCTCTGTGTTGGACGAAGTGGATACTCGATCATCTGAATAATATGATGTTGATCTTAGTGTGAATAAGGGTTCGGTGTTTAATGGGTGAGAGTCGGTATTAATGGTTAATTGTTTTTTCTTCTTTAATAGGGATAGAGAACTATTATTGTTTTCTTGAAGATAAAACATTGAACTTACAGTTCTCAAGCTTTTGTCCGCATGGGCACTTCCTCTACGATTTCCTGAAATAGATCCTCTTTGGTGGGAACCATTGAATGGTGATTTTGTTGGGGAACCGTTATTTTGTAAAGAATGTAAGTAAGTAAAATCTACACTTTTCCCTCTTTGTTTATTTCCAAAAAACATGTTTTTACTACGAGGAGTGTCATTATATGCTAATTGTAAACTTTGATTGAAAGTCATTTCTGTAAAATGAATTGGTGATAATGAATCAGAGAGATTTGAAATTGACAATTTCTTACCAATTCTTTTGAAAGTCTTATTCCTAGTTGGTGAGCTTGGTGCTGATAATATTGTGGAAAAATTATTTTGGGAATATAGATAATTTGACATTTGAGAATTTGCTCTGTTATGAGTATTATTTCCCATGGTAAATCCGCCACTTACTAATGATTTTTGTCTATGGTGAATACCTGTACCTGAACTGATTATTGAGATTATCGATTTCGTCGGAGAATGTCTAGTGTTAATTCTTGATAACTCTTTGGAACCTAGTTCAGTTATATTAGAAGAAGATAAATTTTGATTCAAACCAATATCTAACATGTGGCTATCTTCATTATTAGGACGATCGTTTATGTCTGTTAAATATTCATCTAATTGACTTATAGTGTCGTAATTGTCATTTGTTACATCTAGTTGCATTTGAGTCCCTTTGCTGTCTAATTTAGCTTTAGGGAAATGAAATTGTTCAGTATCAATCATAGATGAACTAGATTCATTATCGCTTAGAGCATTTAATTCTTGTTTGGAAAAGTTGAAAGCAGGTAATAACAAATTGTCCTGCAATTTGTCCGCCCTTTGCATAAATTTGGTTTTATTTTTATTCCACATACTTAAACTGACATTTTCTGGTAAATCAGATACTGACATACTAAATTGTTTTGAATATTTCTGTGACTCTATTGTTTCATCGTTAAATATTGGGATTTTTGATATACTTTGCAAGTCATTCTCTTCTAAAATATCATCATCATAGATAAAATCATCGTATACATGACCTTGATTGGACTTTTCTGGTAACTCAGTATTATTAATCATATTGAATTCATTAGTTTTTTGATCTATTGTTTTGGGAGATTTTTTTATGTTATAATTTTGAACTAGCATTGTCGGAGTTTCACATGGAGTTAAGATAGCTGGTAATAATGCACTATTAATTCTTCCCAAGGCTTGTCTTTCCTCTTCTAATTTGATATTGTGCTTTAATTCAGGATTAACCTCACCGAACTTTGCTTTATTCGCAGTAATTATATCCATATTTGTTTCTAATATTAAAGAGCTTATCCTTTTATCTTCATTAATATAACTAATTGATTCTGAGTTTTCGTTATCCTGAACATTTTTATTAATTGATTTTCTCGAGTTATACTTACTTGGCATATTCCTTTGGATATCAGATATAACAGATAATTTTGAAAAATATTTACGATTGTTAGTAGACTTAGAAACTACGTTTCGAGAAAATTTATTATTTACGTTAGAAGTATTTCTTGTTAGATTGAAATCCTTTGTTTGGATTTTTTCAGTAGTTTTAGAGTTTTTAATAAAAAACGAATTAAATGTGAAACGGTTCTTTTTCCTTTTTGTTGGTATCTCTGTAGAATTCACTTTATTATTTAAATCCTTTAAGGATTTCTGGGATCTTAGGTGAGAGGTACTTAGATTTCTCTTCAACACAGATGGAAAAGAAAAATTACCTGATGATTCTCTTGTATTAAAACCATTATGCAATTGATTTATATGGTCAGTATTATTATCAGAAAAACTAGGATTCTCTTTTTTAAAGTCAGCAATCTCCTGGGCAAAGTCAAAGTTATGTGGTTCTGCTAAATTAGTAAAGTCCATATCGGGACTCAGTGTCTGGGACGATAGTTTTAATGGAATAAAGGGCTTAGAGGATTCCAAACCTGGATATTTCTTTTCCTGATCTATATCTATTGAATCTTCGTTGTCTTCATTGCCCAAGAAATGATAGCAATCAATTGTGGCCCTATGACCAATATATAACCCATTTACTAACATTGAAAATATTAGTAATATGCAAAAAGTAATGTACAAATGTTTTTCTAATGAATTATGTTGATAACCAACATCTGTTGTAATTAAGCTCTTAAATGAATCATTGAAAAATTGAGTAGAGGAAGCTATTGTTAAAAATTGCAATAGTTGAAACCATCCAATATTGAATACCAACTGTGATTTGGTGGGTTTATTGTGAACACTGGCAATAGTATAAAAAAAATTTGTTACACCATATAATATCGAAGAGCAGGCTATAATGATTAATACACATTTGTTGGAATCATATTTTTTTGCAAGCGCTATGGAAATACCACCCAATGAATATGATAGGAATGAGCTAAAGCCAGATGCAATATATGCCAAAATATGCAGTTGCATCGCAAAATATATCGAATAAGATCCTACAAGATTTAAATTCTGAAGAGATCTATTCTTCAATCCAACTTAGCTTGCTATCACTATGCTTCGATAATTGGTTTTTCAATCTTTTAATGCTATAAAATATGATTCCAGGCCCCCCAATAAGATATACTACTGAATGCATATACATATATGTTTATATATATATATGGGTAAATTGATCTAAGTCTGCTAAGAAATGCGATATAATATGGGAAAACGTACTGTTGTCAAGAAGTAGTCACAAAGGAACATACATTTCATCAAGGTAAGTAAACCAATACCATACAACACTCTGATCAACCGAATAGGGTAGGAATAATATATTATGAAGACAAATCAAAATAATAACAACAAGTGACAAGAGATTAATTTTTCAGATGATTATTTACCACTTCCCTAATTAGGAATAATCTTTAAATTCAGTTCTCCCACAAATTATTCATCGCATCTTAAAAATGAAAAATGGTCTCTTAAATAAGAAATTGTTATTTCGTAGAAACTGGGTATTGCAGGTTCTTGTTACCCGAAGTGAGTAGTCTTAATCTCAGTTATTGTGTTCTGTTGAACTCTCTCTCAATATCCATTACCAGGTCAAAAGGTTTACATATTATAGAGATACATATAGGGTGCATAAGTGTAACTTGATAATATCAATTATTTACTCCACATCTAATGGCAGGAAGAAACTACCCAATTATAAATACGACCTTGTTGCACTATTTGACTAAAAGCTTCATCCTCAACAGCAATTAGCATATTTTAGAAATTGCAACTTTTTAACGAATGGAGATAGAACATATCGCTTTACTTACAAAAGTTTGGTAACTATACAGGTCATTGTATATGGTTTGATTAGGTACACTATGTTTATACCATGATGTTTTGTGATCTTTGGCATAGTACTTAATCAGTACGATAGATATATATATATGCAAAGCAACTACCTGATATATTCACGTGACCTCCTTCTACGTTAGGGTTTGCATAGGGTTTGCATTGCCATTTAGGGTTTGTGTCCTTCTTAGGGTTTGAACCTCTTGAAAGTCAAAGTACCATGAGGATACCTTTCGAAATTTAATAAAATAAAATATCGAAATGTACAATGGACATCATAAAAATTCTTGATATTCATTAATGATTATTAATTTTTAGTATCCATTTGAAAAACTGTTATCTTAAACAGCATTTGACACTGTTGGACACTCAGTTTACCCCAAGGTCAATAGGTTACTTATAATTGAGTCCCCATATTTGCAGAATAAATATTTTAAGGACAAATAGTTGGTGATACTATTAAAAAAACCATTTCTCGTAGTAATAAGACAGAAAGTAAGGTCATACTCAGGTTATTGGATTTTATTTTGGGTTCTAATATTTATTGTATTTATCTAGCAATGAAAGATCTGGTGATGTCCGGCAACGGTGTGTTGCATGGTCATATTCATAAATTAAATAATCTGACATATATTCATGGTCATATACATCATACCAAAGAAAACGAAACGAACGAAAAATTAGATGAAATATTTTGTGACAACAGTGATGATGTGGCTGGTTTAGGACCGGAACATTCTGGCATAGAAACGGTTGATAGTAATTTGGAAAATATCAACGGAATATGTGACTCGAGTAAAAACTTTATTGACTGTAAACATTTTGAGTTTATCAACTATGATAAAGAGTATAATAAATTAGCTAATATAAACGATCACGATAATAATAGTAAGTGGATGTCTCAATTATTTAACGATCAATTAGTAATGCTTCCGAATAAGAAAAGAAGAATCGAAGAAATTAAAGAAGAAGTCGAAGATGAGTTTCTAAATTCTTGTAATGATTGTAGCCCAAACGTTTTAGAGGTCTGTTGTGATATGGACCATGAAGAAACAAATAATAGGAGAGACGATACAATGAGTCCAAAATCTTTTATAGAAGATGTTGATAGCTCAAACAGTGATTCTAGATCAATAAAAAGAAAAATCTCGAGTGGTACTAATAAATTAAACTTGGACATATACGCTGAATCCCTAAATTTCTTTAATAAGAAAAGATTGAATTCATTATTTGATACTAAATTAATGGATGACATAACTAATGATCAAGATAAAAAATTTGATCAGAAAATAATAGATAATATAACAATACCAGACCTTACATGTGATCTTACTTGTGAAACTTCGTGCACATTTCAAAACAAGAATAACATAAATGAGAATAATATGTATATGGATCCAATCAAAATTAAGGAAGATCCTGATGATATATATACAAGCATAACTGAAAATGTTGAACCAGATAATACACATGAAAAACAATGTCATAATCATATAGTAAATTCTGAAGCTGATATAAAAATTATACAAGATTTATGTGATATTTCTTCTATATACAGTTTACCATTAACAAAACATTCTGTGCATAGTTTAGGTAATGATACGCATCATCCTGCTCATACAAAAGAAGAATCGAAAAATCATTATCATTCAAATCATCATGAACATCACCATCATTATGTTAACTTCCATCCTCATTCGTCATTGAAGGATGAGATGAATGATTTAATTGCTAATAATACGGGCGAATTTTCTCTGCCTAATAATTTAGAGCAAGTTGATTATCTATCTCAACTAGCACCAAAAAATAAGAAACATATAAGTTACGAACGATTGAAAGCATTGCCTTATGCTGCCAACCCTTCCAAATTTCATCACCATATGCAAAACTACGCATCTCAGAAAAATAGCCATAATAATGTTATCCTAGACGGAACTGGTGTAAAATCGGAGTCAAATGTCAGCACTATTGATTTTAATTGGAACTTCAATACCCAAAGTGAATCGAAGTTTAACTCGATAGAATGTAAATGGGATAATTGTGGTGCTAAATTTTCAAGTTTAGTCGAATTGCAGAAGCATTTAATATATGACCATGTCTCAAAAGAAGATCATCAAAATTTGTCATTGAATAAAGATGACATTTTATGTAGTTGGAAAGATTGTGATTTTGAAGGTGAGGATATTTGTTGTTTATTAAGTCATATAAATAGAAAGCACGGTATAAATTTTGATATGAAATTCATTAATTTATATGATGTAGATAATAAAACTTCAAAGAAAAATGATACCAATTCATCAAATAGTATCAAAAATATATTGCACGATCAAAATTTTACAGGTTATAATTCATTAAAAAATAAATCAGGTAGCGAATGTAAATGGAATAGTTGTGGTAAAGTATTTGATAGTGCAGAAGCGCTTAACAATCATGTTGAGGGAGATCACTTCTTATCCAGGCAGTCAGAGTATTATTGTGAATGGGAAAATTGTGACCGCAAATTTACTCAGAAACAAAAATTGGTGAGGCATATTAAAGTTCATACTGGTCATAAACCGTTTGCTTGTTCTGTCTGTGGTAGAAAATTTTCAAACCAGGAAATTCTTATCCAACATCTAAGAGTTCATTCTGGCGAAAAGCCTTATAAATGTAAAATATGTGAAAATTCCTTCTCTAGTGCTAGTTCCTTGAAAGTCCATACTCGGACTCACACTGGTGAAAAACCACTATCGTGTAATATTTGTGGAAAAAGATTTAATTCTTCTTCAAACCTAAGTAAGCATATTAAAACTCATAAAAAGCAATATAAATGTCCAAAATGTTTAAAAAGTTATGATAGTGAAGTGAAGCTAAAATCTCATTCCAATGTATGTACTTAGAGATAGAGTATGTATCCTGGATTATTAGCTTTTCATTTTAGACCGTACAAACGTGAATTAAAATTTATATTGGTATTCAAGAGTTTAAATTTTTACATAGCATTAATATAATAAATACCCATTAGGTTCTTAGATATAAAAGATTTTTACGTATTATAGAGATATATATACCATATATTTAGGAGAAAAATAATTACAAGTAGTCTTTCAATAGTCTTAATCTTTCCACAGCATCCTCTAGGTAATCATCATCCTTGCAAACAGCAAACCTTAGCAAATTTTCTGCTGCTTTTTCGTGTTCTTTAATGTAAAATTCAGTTGGAGGGATTGCAACAACTCCTAAAGTATTGATTAGCCAATTTGAAATACGAAAGTCTTTTCCTTTATCTAATATCTCCTCAGGAAATTTATAATCTTCAGGAAGTTTAATTTTAGAAAAGTCAACTAGTAAGAAGTATGAACCTTCTGCTTCTGTATAAGGTAATCCTAGTTCGTCAAATACTTTGGTAAAAATTTTGTATTTTCTAATATATTCTTTTCTCATATTTTCAAAATAACCATTCTCTAAAGCAATATTGATCGAATCGGCACAAGCCTCCTGGATCGGAGAAGGTGATGCGAAACAAATTCTTGTATGGGCCTTAGAAGCAAAATTTAATAAGTCAGTATTTAAGGAAATGACCCAACCAATTCTCCAACCAGTTGCAGCAAATGTTTTCCCTGCAGAGCCAACTGTCAAAGTTAATTGACCTATCTCTGGTGACAACGTAGCAATTCGCGTAAATTCATCTACAAAATATAGATTATCATATACTTCATCAGATATAATAATCACATTATTCTTAACACAAATATCACCTATTTTTTTTAGCTCTTCACGAGTGAAAACTTTACCAATTGGATTATGTGGTGTATTTAAAATTATTGCTTTAGTCTTATCAGTAATTGCATTTTCAAATTGTTCAAAATCTATCGTCCATTCAGTACCCTTTGTGACCCTCTTATCCAAATCTTTTGGTGGATTTATTGGTACATAAACAACTTTCCCTCCACATAACTCAATATTTGGAATATATTGGTCAAAAAATGGCTCAAAAACAATTACTTCATCTCCTTGGTTTAAAATACCCATTAAAGAAGCCAATATACCTTCGTTAGCTCCTGTAGTAATCAAAACATTTTCTGGCTTTAAAGTTTGCTTATAAAGTGGAGAATATAAATTTACCAATGCATTTATTAGAGATAGACGGCCTCTGGTAGGAGAATATTGGTTCACTAGAGGGGTCTCAACGGCTTTTTGTAATGCCTCAATGGCAAATTTTGGTGGAGAATATGAAAAAAATCCTTGCCCTAAATTGACTAGTGCTCTGTCTTTATTTTTTGAATTACTAGCGGCATGTGCAGCAGTCTCATTCGTTAAAGTCCAAACATCTTTGGAAGTATTCTGTGTGAAATATTTATTAGGAGTAAAAGTTCTCTTGGAAGAAGTCATGGTCTTGAATGATCTGGTCAACCGTAACAACATTAATTGAATCTTAAAGAGTTTCGAAAATCCAAAATACCAAAAGAGCTGCTCAACGGTGCAAGTTCGATACGTGTCGCAAATATATTAATTTCAGAAGTATTATAACTCAATTATATATGTAATCGTCTTGTCGCTAAATATGAATCAAGAATACTGTGGCGTCACCTTAATAAAACTAGCGCTAAATTAGTGCCAAGTCACGTGCTATTTCAGTAATAAAGATCTTGATAACAGAAGTATGCAATGTACATGCAAGAGGCTATATATTATAGTGGTTGATGAAATGCCGATTGTTGCTATAAGTTATTGGATATGTGTGTATAGATATATGTCACGATTATAGTTCTGTTATGTGAATGCCAACAAATCAGTATGCATGGATTTGTAATTAAAAAAAAATTAAATGTATTATCTTAGGGTGGTGGTTTGCTGTGCTGAAGTGATGTTAAATAAGAACCGAAACTGATTTTAGTTCTTTATTGCATTCTTCTATTATTTTGGCGTCTTTTTTAAGTAAGGCGCACAGTTCATTCCATTCTTCTTCATCTTTATCCAAATCGGTACCTTGCAATTGTTCTGAGACTTCTATAATGTTATTCAGTTCAGTTTTCAAAAAAGATATGGATTCTTGTTGTTCTTGTTGCCTCTTAACAATGTTATTAAACATTAATACTTGGTCCTTGATTTCCTTGAATAGCTGTGATTCGGCATTGGAAAGTGGTATGCTTTTATATTGGCTTGTCTGCTTGATATCCTCTAGTTTTTGAGTTAGAAGAGACATTCGTTCAGAAATTTTTGCATTACGTTCTGTGAATTTTTTGAACTTGGTATCTTGCAACTCGTATTTCTCTTTAATAGATTGATTGCGTATTAATTCCCTATTAGTGTGCATTAATTCCTCGGCAAACATATTTTGCTGTTCACGTAATCTCGTATGCAACATTAACGCTACTGTTTGACCTTCTAACACTTTTGAACCCACTTCTTGAGATATTTCAGTAATGTATTTCAATTGAATTTCGTTTTCGTTATTATTAAATGGTTTTTGTCTTATTTCTGCAGGAATGGTCTTGTTGTATGGGATTTTACAAGAGTTCATGAATTTCTGAATTGCAACGTTTATTTCCTCGATTGGCTGAGAAAACTTCTTAAATTCTAGTTTATCATTAATTTTAGAATTAGTATTCTCTGTTACAGAAATAGAATTAGATGTATATTTTGTAGCGCTTAAAATATCCCATGTAAAAAGTTTACCTTTGGATATCAATAATAGTTCTTTCTTATTAACGTTGTTCCAAATAACGCATGAATCTGGTCTTTCATCGAGTTTTAAAAATTGAGTGCTACTTTCTATTTTTAGATTAGTCAAATTAGTGAGATCGCTGTCTTCAATACATTGTGAAAGAACATCTGACCACTTAGAAGTATCAATAAAATTCACGGATGTTTCCCCTAATAAAACAAATTTCCCATTTTCTAGATTTATGTTGGAAATTAACTTCAAATCATCGGGATTAAACTTTAACTTTTCAATCAAAATAAATGAATTGTTAAAGGAATAATTATTTGAATCCCAAGACATGGTCGATTCCATGTCCTTATATAAAATAATCAATGTGCCGTCGTCAAAAGAAACCAAAAAAAGCTCATTACCATTACCTATTGAAAATGAATTAATATTAGTTGCAGATACTTTGTAAAGTTCATCCGGGAATGGTGATATAGAAAAACTTCCTTGCGCTTTAACACTGCAGTAGCCTGGATTGATCTTGACACTGTACCTTTTATCTGTGTCGATACTTTTCATATATCTTATTTGTGAATCTATATCGTCACGTAAAGTTGACACAAATTGAAGTTGTTTAATAATATTTCTTCTGTTACATTCACTAGAATCGTTTTCTAAATTTTCATATAAAATAATGGATTTCTCAAATAACCTATCAATTTCATCTTTTTTCACTGAAAGTACTGGTATTAAAAATGGATAGAATAAATATATATCTGTCTCAGTTAAAGCATATAATGAGAGATTATCGGAACTAAAAGTAATATCTACAATATCTTCAACACGGTTGGAAAGACCCAAAACACCCTTTGTGTGAAAATTGGTTAAACAGGAAGAAGGTATATCTTCAACACTCAATACTACCTTAATATCAATTGTACATATATTACTATTTTCCAACAGTACAACCAAACATGGATGTGCTAACCCTAATGGATGAAATAATATTTTATTAACTGTACTACCAAATTTGTTGAAATCATAAGAACGAAGTTGCATCATTTTGTCCGATGAAAACGATTCATCATCTTTAGCCAGCCATAACTTCCAAGGAACTTCTATCACTTGTGCTTCAGAGTCGTTGTAAATACATATATAGTCACCAGTAGGATCTGATACAATTGATACATCACCAGACATGCCTTTATCTAGACTCAACGATTTGAAATTTGTCTCATCACCATCATCACCATCATCACCCAAAAATCCAAACCTTATTGTATCATCCTGATATAAAACAATCTTAGATCCATTGTCAATTGTAACAGATGATCTTTTCGACAATTCTGGAGAAACCGAGAACCTCTTAAATATTGGATGCAATTGAGGAGAAACCATATTGAATGATTATAATCTATCTGTACCTAACCTACTCCACCTCTGGACTCAAAACCCCCCAGGTAACAAAGATCCCATGAGTAACGATATACATTGGTTACATAACTAATAATATATATATATAATTTAAAATATTGATGGTCTTTTGTTCTTTAAAATAATTTTTATTCTTATACACACGTCGTATTCGATGATATTTACAGGTATATGATATATATTCATAGTACATAAGTGTTAAAATGGATGGTATAGCGACCTGTTGGGAGCCAATTGTACTATATCTGCTTCAAGAAGTTGTTCTGTTTGATGTTGGCTCTGTTCTTCCTTCTTAGCTCTTTCCTTCTCAACTTGATTGGGTCATTTTTCAATTGTGCGATTTGAGCATTTTTGTCCAAGACGGTCCATAACCATAGAGGGTACTCTGAATCTTCCAACGCCAATGGATCCTTACCGCTCTTCAGCACATTAGTTTTCAATGGAGTGCCCGCTTTACAAGCTGATTTCGATGCATTTGCTTGCGTCTCTTGTAATAACACACTGCCTTTTGAGATAAAACGTCTTGCAATAGTTGACAGCATTGTGACTACGAAAAGTGAAAAAATCTTAATAGCTTTGCAGCCCTACAGTATGCTTAGTAACAAATCTGGAAATTACACGACAGCTCAAGCCACACCCAAAGTATCAATACCAGCGATCCTCGATGGATATAATACTCTTACAACTATGGAACAGTACATATATATATACATGAAGTTGGCATAACCTTTACAGTTTATGGTATTATATGTCTGACAATTTCTATATCGCCCATTGCATAATAGCGATCACGTGGAGTCAAAAAGGCCTTAAGGTTATAGTGCTATACAGTTATATAATGATGAGGTTTAGTTGCACACTGGATACCAATTGAATGATGGACTGTTGGTGCGATTAGTTGCCTGTGTTGTCAGAGGGGAGTACCTCTGAGTTGAGAGTGCAGGTATAGGTTTCGATTTATTTTCTTTTTTAGTTGATCTGAGATTTGGGTCGAATTTCTTTGTTACCGTCACATTATGAATGTAACTAAAGTTTCTAATATCCAACCTATGATTACATTCATAAACACGTTCCACACCATGTAATAGCATATTTTTGGGGAAAAAACACTCCAGATGAATAGATGGTATCTGAGTATTGTGCATGAGATTAGTAAGAATAATCCGGAGATACAGTTGAACAGTAATATTATTTTTCTTCTCTCAATTAAAGTTGTCCATTTGTGTTGATTATTTTCGATTGTCCATGGAAACATTGACCAGTATATGGATGGTGCATAGTTAGATATTGCCATCATCCAGCCAACAAAGTAGATATTGTAGTTTTCTGATACACCGTTGTATGCATTGGTTAAATCGATAGTGGCTATTGAATTAGTGTTTCCGAATTGGTAAAAGGTAAAATATTGCATGACTAATGAAATTGTAGTTATTATCTGTGTGTTATGGTGATAATGCATATTGATAATGTTTGTCAAGCTACTCTGTAGGATTTCAAAGATTAGGTATAATCCGATGTTTCTAGAAGATGTTTGAAATATTAACAGAAACATAATAATTTTTTTAATGTCTTTAACTGGATTTTCTAACCATGCTGCTTTAAATTTCCCAATTAACAATACTAAAATCATTGATATAACAATACAATAAAAGAATAATTTAGCTAATGGGATTAAAGTCAACTCAAATAATTTGTCATGTGAAATTTTACTGCAATCCATTAAGTAGGTGATTAATACCAAAACATATCTTTTGATCAACTCCGGTACATGTTCTTGATTGGTAATTGCCCAGCATACTTTATACATCAAACATAAATTTGCTAACAAATATGACAACATGAAAGAAGGAAAATTGTTCGTTGAGCCTTTTAACATTACAACGATGATTGTAAAGGTGTTCAGATACCATTGGTAGTCGATATATTGCAATTGTAATAAGTTCGATATAACAAAAGGGTAGTAATTCTTTTGGCCACTATTATTCCATCCTCTAATTAATCTTAAACAAATGAAAATAACAATATTATTAAATTGGTAAGTATTGTTGTAAAGTATAGCGTAAGAGCAGAATCCAGTTGTGATCCACCACCAAATTTGATGTTCCTCCTCGATAAAACTACTAGCAAATGATGCAAGTCCAATAATCAAACTGATTGTAATAGGTAAAATATTATATCTATATTCAGAGAGTGATTGATAGATTTTTATCATGGTTACAATAGATAACAAAGCGATAGAGATGTAAATTGCATTCATATTATAGTTTGTTGCATTACTCATTAATTCAGACTGCAATGATTGCATTTGTGAAATGACATCTATCATGTTATCAGTCATAAAATTAACATTTTTATAAAGATCATTTGCTTTTTGAGACTTTGATAACTTAACTAACTGGTAAAAATTTTCTTTTAGTTTAATCCTTACAATTTTTGGATCTAATAATTGTAAAAATTCAGGTATTAACACACCTACACTATTTATTGGAATGGCTGTATTAAATAATGCAGATAATGTTGGTACAAAATCAACTTGTTGAACAAAAGTTAGATATCTGTAATCTTTCTCATCTTCTGTTAAATTTTCATTTGATTTTATTGGTAAGATCAGATTCTCTTGGCTTTTTGGTTTCGAAAAACTTTTTAGCTTTTTAGATATCATCATCAGACCTGCTGATGTTTCTCCAGGTGATGACCCACCGTGGTTCCCACCATTATTCATACCATGATCACCCATTACACATAATAATGTATCTTCAGAATCACCTAGAGTATTATATATATTTCTTAAAATTGTATCCATCTCTTCATGCTTTCCTTTCATAAATTTAGACTGGGAGCCACCTTTATGACCAATATGATCCAATCCTAAATAATGTAATATCAAAACATCCCATTCATTTTCATCTTTAAATTGTTTTTCTAGATGTCTTGTAACATTTAAATCAACTTGCTCAAAATCACTAACAAAAAATGAATTGGTTCCTTCATATTCAGAAAATATTTTTAAAGGAAATAATTTCAACCATGTATCATCTCCAAAAAATCTAATCCTTTTTTTATTGTTATGGAATTGCATTGGCCATGAATCTTGATCTTTCAAATTTGAAGAAGAATCATCTTCTGCCACATTCAAAATAGCATCTAAGAAATTTGGAGTAGACCCGGTTGTTATACCTTTCAGCCTCGGTAATGTGACAGTAGGTGGATTGGAATATGCAGTAAACCCCCAGGCTTCCCCAGAATTTAAAACTTGGTGAACAAATTGGAAGTTTGACGTTTGCTCTTCATATAAAAAATCACTTCTTAACGCATCAATAACTACTAAAACCAATTTATTAAAAACAGGTTTAGAATCCAATTGCAATTCTTGCTCAAAATTAAACTCACCAAAACCCTTCAACACATTTTTAGATGGGAAAAATCCAATGCAAAATATAGTAATAGCCAATAACTGTAGAACTAACAGTTTCAACGACCAAAACATAACTTTTCCTGTAGTAATCTATTTTAAGCCCTATCAATGGGAAAGAGTTCTCGCAACTGCATAGGTTTTAGAAACTTAAATGTTTTGAAAAGAAAATGATATTTATCTAGATATATGAAATAGATCTCAATTATATAATCAGATCTCATTCTCATAGGTTTAAAATAAGTTTATAGAAGATATAAAAATTTAACCATTAGAGTTTTGTTAACTAGTAATTTCGGTGAAAAATGGCGATGCTATGAGTTGCAAAAGAATAAAAGTCTAAATTATTCAATGACATACATAACAATTTAATTGATTGTTATAAAAGATATTATGGAGTTTATATTATAAAGTATTTTAGATTACATTTGTTGATTACAATACGATGAAGATATATGTGTGTATTCAATTATATTGTTGAGAAATAGATATAAGGGAAAGTATTCATAATGGCTTGTGGATAAGTAATTTGAATGAAAATATGCAATTGAACTATTGTAATAATTGATCTCTGTAGTGTGGTTGATTGTTGACAAACTTGGCTGCTCTTTTATCATGTGTTTTCTTATCTTTGATCTCTGTTTTCCAGGCTCTTTGTTGAGTTCTGACCATTTCCTTATCTGGCAAGTCGCCAGTGATAAAATGTTTCCTTGTTTCAGCTGCTATTAAAGTACCTTGACCTTCAGTTAAAATCTTTTCAGGCCTTAAATTTTGTCTATAATAACGTTGAAGCGAACGGTTACCAACTTTCAAACCTGAAGGTAAATGTAATTCAACACCATCGTGATATAGGAATTCAGTGGTACCTTCTTCATCTTCATCTATATCTTCTCCTTCTTCGGCATCGTCTTCATCAACATCTTCCCAATCTTCTTCATTGCCCTGTCCAGCTGGTGTATTTGAATAAGAACTTTCGAAGTTGTAAAATTCAGAAATTTCTAGTTTTTCATTGTTCGATTCATAAGGAACTTTACAATGTCTTTTAGCTAACATATGAGATCTAACAGCATTTAAAGAAGAACCTTGGTAATTACAAACAATGCATACATTACCTAAACCAATCTTTTCGGACATATATTTAACTAGACCTTCTTTGTCCACAAGATATTTTTGTTCTGGGATATAGAAACCATGGTTTTGATACATGTGTAACAAATTTAATTCAAAAGTTTCAAAGGTCTTATTATGTGTACAGAATAAACATTGTTCAACTGGAATATCGACTTTATTTTTAATTTTTTCTGCCATTAAGATTTCAGCAAGTTGTTCTTCAATTAACTCATCGACTTCCTCTTTTTCTTCTTCATTCTTTTCAGCAGTGTTTTCAGATTTGTTTTCCTCATTAACATTAAACTCTTTGACCTTTTCACTTAGTTTATCAACCTCACCAGTAGAAGAAGACCCGGTATTCTTTCCTTCTAAAGCTTGCTGTTCTAACATTTTTTGTCTAGCAATCTCCAATAACTTTCTCTTCTTTTCCAGCAGAGCTTCCTTATCCTTTCTTCTTTGCTCTTTCTTAGATAACTGTTTAGCATTCTCATTTATCTTTGCGCTCTCATTCAACTTGGAAGTGAAAACATCTTCTGAAATAGGTGGTAAATTAGCAACTCTTCTCTTTAAGTTATAACGATGCCAATCTGACTTCATATGATCTCTTTGATCATTACCAGTTGGAAACTGCAAATTACAGGAATTACAAGTATAAATGCCTGACATTTTTCTCTCTTACAGTGTTTCGATTCCTCCTGCAATTGAATCAAAAGCTTACAGTTCTGGTTATCTTATCGATCAATAAATAGCAGTAAACAGGCTAGCTATCTTACCTCAAAGCAACTAATAGTACTCCCAAGTTTTCTTTTAATTTAAACTTTATTCAATCTCATCTCATCTCTTATGAATTTTTCATACTTAGTCTTAATAAAAAATTTTCTATGGCAGAGTATATGAGTGAAAAATGCAGAGAAAGAGGTGTAGGAAATGTTATGTTTTGATATCATATTATATTATATGCATATATCTATAGCTTTATATGAAGATGATGTAGCTAAAGGTTTGTATAACTCATAATCATGTTGCCAAGTTATGTATGTGATTCTATATTTGATATGTTGATGATATGGGGGGGGGGGGGGGGTTGAATGGTTATCATTCGTTTTTTCTTGATTTATAATAGGACCTGATTTGGTAACGGACTAGGACCATGTAAATTGGGACAATTAATACATTTACGATTGCACCTAATATAAGTTGAATTAACCACATTGGGGCAGTGTTATCGTGTTTGTTTGGACCCATGTCGAGAGACATTAAAAACCATCCAATAAAATCTGTAGTAACGTCGTCATAACCTCGTTTTAACCACCATATAATTTTATCGCAGCATTCTTCACATGAGATGGCGTCAGAAGGACCTTCGATTAACTTGGTTACTTCTGGTTTTGTGAGATTCTCTTGTTCAAACCCTTCACTTTCGAAGTTTCCAGGATAAATTAAAGAAATTCTTTGCTCTGGGTGTTCTTGTCTTAAGATAACTGCTAATGCTTTAACACCTTCTTTTAAAGGTTGATATTGACTGTAACCAATGAATGGGAAAAATGCAGTAACACTCGACAATATGATTAAATGGCATTCAGCGTATTGTTTCACAATATTATGAGCAAAATTTACGATTGTCGAATAATTCATGTTTATACCTGCTTCTAACTCTGCTGGCGTCAAATCTTTGAAAAGTTTAGGAATCGAACCGCCAGCACATGCCACAGCTTGTGTTGGTTTCAAATTCAGTTTATTCAGAAGATCGCATAGTTCTGCAACGTTACTATAGCTTGCCATATTACAAGGATAATAATACAACTTATTCCCATTTGCAGACTGTTTTGCAAATGTTTCATTATCATTACCCAATAAAAATTGCTCACCACTGACTCCAGGATCATTCACAATATCATCAACAGCCTTAATCAACTTCTTCTCAGATCTGCTCACTATGACTATAGTAGTATTCTTAGCCTCACGATAATACTTGACTGCAAATTGCTTACCAAGACCTTGCGATCCACCAGTGATCACAATCACCTGGTTGTTTAACGAATATCTTGCCATCCCAAAACGCTCACTGCACTATGACACTAGTCTCCTATTTTTCAAATATTAAACCTGCAGCAGACACACTCACACAGCTACAGACCATGCCCTCAGCAACACCGTGGATCCACTTTTGAATAAATCATCTCCATCATTCTTATATACAGTTTACGAGTTTATCCATTGAAAGAAAACAATAATACATGGAGAGAATGTTCGTAACAGATGAGAGACACAAATCACAGATATCGTCATTTTATATGATCCAATTGCAAGAATGTGGAGGAATCCGCCATGGTCTATACATAAACATGGTCGATATTGATATCAAAAGAACCGCTGTTGCTTGATGATTCTAATTTCTCGAGGAAAGTTGTTTAACTATCCTCATGGTGGAGATAGCCGTCAAAATATGTAAAATTGGGCTCGTAAATTGGATTCAAAAACTGTTAATTTATGAAAAGGTTGTTCCTTTTAGGAAATAGAAGAGCGTTTTTTGTACGAAAAATGTTTCGAAAAATTTAATGACTGCAAAAGAAAGAGAGAAAGAAATGGAAGGAAATATGTGATGAGGAATACAACTGTATTCTGTGGTGAATGCGGTTATTCTTGTGTAAGGATTGGTATTTAATTAAGGTGTCCAGTTTAGTTGATGAAAAGGCTTTGGTCTTTGAATTTCCATGGCGTTGTTCTCCTGTTGCAAGATATCAATTTCATAGGGTAGTCCGTCAGTAACAGTTAAACGTTAGAGTATCAAGATGGGTGTTCCAAATCAGTTTTTAAGAGAGTTGCCAAAGTGTGAGCATCACTTGCACATTGAAGGTACTTTAGAGGCCGAGCATTTGTTTAAGTTTGCAAACAGAAATAAGATTGCTCTTCCAGAGGGTTTCCCAACCACAGTGAAGGACTTGAAAGCTAAGTACAACTTCAGCAATTTGCAAGAGTTTTTAAATCTTTATTACATTGGTGCCAGTGTTATTGTCACTGAGGAAGATTTTTATGAATTGACTTTAGCTTATTTTAAAAGAGTTTCCAAGCAAGGTGTGGTCCATGCTGAAATTTTCTTCGATCCTCAATCTCACACCACTAGAGATGTTTCTATTGTCACTGTTATCAGTGGTATAACTAGAGCTTGTAAAGAAGCTGAAGAGAAGTTTGGTATTACCAGCAAGTTGATCATGTGTTTGTTGAGACATACTACTCCTGCTGAGTGTTCCAAAATTATTGAATCTGCTAAAAAGTACATCAAAAATGGTACCATTTCAGGTTTAGGTTTGGATTCTAGTGAAAAAGATTTCCCACCAAGTCTTTTCGTTGAATGTTTTGAGCAAGCCAAGAAGTTCAACCCAGATTTGAAGCTAACTGCCCACGCTGGTGAAGAAGGGCCAGCCTCATACGTCACTGAAGCTTTGGATTTATTGAAAGTTGAAAGAATCGATCATGGTGTCAAAGCAGCTGACGATGATAAATTATTAGAAAGATTAGCTGAAGAGAAAATTATGTTAACTATCTGTCCTTTATCTAATGTTAAATTACAAGTTGTTGAAAAGACTGCCGATTTGCCTCTACAAAAATTATTAGATTATGGTGTTCCATTTTCTATTAACTCTGATGATCCAGCTTATTTTGGTGGGTATATTTTAGAAAACTTCTACCAATTATCTAAAGAATATCCACAATGGGGTTTCTTCACTTGGGGTCAAATTGTGAAAAACAGTATCAATGGATCATGGTGTGATGCTAAGAAAAAAGAAGAGTTAGTTGATGAAGTTGATAAAATTATTACTAAATATGTCAACAGAACAGTTGATGAAGTTAACAGACTTGAAGGTAAGGTATTCTAAAAATACTGATGTTAATTAATTTTCAAACTATGCATTAAGACTAACAATTCAATCAGTTTGATTGTAGCTGCTTTCATATAAATAACTATTTACTTTGGGCTATATACCGAATAATTTTAACAAGATAATTTTGAACCCAAAACCTACTCAATTAAAATTCAAATAAAATATATAACATCTTTAATATTATTATTATGTCAATTTCATTTTACATATACACAGATATCTTAATCATGCTCTCTCGTTGACTAATTCAACAATAGCATGTAATCAAATATTTCCTTTAGAAATATATGTCATCTGTTGAATGACTAAAATAAGTCTAAACCTGATATCAAATATCAAATATCAGACAATGTACCAACGGGATAGTTCCATTGAATAACAATCAATTGAATATTTCTTCTAAAATGTGGGTTCCATGCAAAAGGTACCAAATATATTAAACTTTTATGCTTCTTCGACTCATTTCTGCGTTTTTTTGCACTGCATACTTATTCGGTTACTATATAAATTCAAGAATTTTTAGATAATTTATCATCAATATATTATGTACTTAGCAGTAATTCCTTAATTTAAATATATCTTAGATATGAAGACAGTTGGATATTCAAGTGGTTTATTCATTGTCTACTTAGTTATTTAGAGCCTATTCTTTTATTCAAGATTTTGGTTGAAGCTGGAAAACTACATACTGAGAAATTGATAATAAGGTACAGATGACTGTTCATATTTCAAACGAAGAATTAGAGAGCAAGTACTCTTCTAAACTGTCTAGAAGGGCTGCATTGAGAAAGTTGGTTCCATTTTGGGATGATTTGGATGAAGATCCTCAGGGTTTGATTGAATTAGCAGGTGGTATGCCTAACCCAAAACTATTTCCTGTTAATACTATAGACTTTAATATTGTTTATGAGCCTCAATTTGGTGATGTTAAAACAGAAAAGGCATCAGTGGGTTTATATGAGCCATCCTTCTTCCCAATGGCACGTAGTTTGCAATACATGGAATCAAGAGGTCCACCAGCTGTTATTAATTTTACTAAAAGTATCATTGAGAGGGTTAATAAGCCTAAATACGATAATTGGGATATAACTTTAGCTAGTGGTTCGAGTGATGCTATGTTCAAAGTTTTTGAAACTCTTTTGGATGAGAATACTTCAATCTTTATGGAAGAGTTCACTTTTACTCCTGCTGCGTTTGTAGCTAAGGGTACCGGTGCTTCATGCATTCCATTAAAGATGATCTTGAGTGAAAATGCAGCTGAACAAGGTATTGATGTTGAATACATGGAAAATTTGTTGGACCATTGGGAGACCTCCGAGTATAAAGACAAACCTAAACCAAGAATGATTTATACAATTGCTACTGGTCAAAATCCAACTGGTATGACATTATCAATGGAAAAACGTGAAAAGATTTATACGATTTGTCAAAAACATGATATAATAATTTTAGAGGATGATCCATATGGTTATTTACTATTTCCAAAATATGATCCAAAAGAACCTTACAAAAATTCTTACTCAGATAATAAAGAACTTACAGTTGATACTTACCTTGATAAATATTTGATGAAATCATTTTTGACCTTAGATACAGATGGCCGTGTTTTTAGATTAGAAACATTTTCAAAAGTTTTTGCTCCTGGTCTAAGATTAAGTTTTATTGTTGGTAATTCTTATTTCATTGAAAAAATTGTAGATTTCACTGACGTTTCTTCTAGGTCTCCAAGTGGTACATCACAAGCAATGCTCCTTGCCACAGTTGACAAATTTGCTCAACCATATTTGAAACAATTCAATGGTGATTTTACTAAGGCTTCAATTGAAGGTTGGTTCAGATGGGTTATGGGTCTAGCAAACATATATACACATAGAAGAAATGTATTGGTTACTTCATTAAGAGAAACGGAAGCCTTTAAAAAGGGTTATATGTCTATTCTAGAACCTTCTGCCGGTATGTTTATTGATATTAAAATCATTTATCAAGGTATTGAAAAATTAAAGAATAAGAATGTTATAACTATTATGGATGAATTAAATTCTACATTGATTTCTAATAAAGTCAAAGTTGTTTTAGGTTATAAAATGGCTTTAGAAAAAGAATTTTCTCAAGACAATTGTGATTTCTTAAGAGTTACCATTGCTTATGCAAATGATGATGATCAATTAACCAAAGCAGCTCAACGTATTGGTAATGGTGTGGTAGAGTATTTAGAAAATTAAAACAATTTATTTTTAACAGAGAGTATACAACTCACTAGAATATAATATATTTTTTTTTTCATTATTAATAGAAATTGACTAAATCTTAATATAAGAATATATTAAAAAGCACTTCATACCACACTGGTAATAGATTAAGAAAGCAAATATTTTTTTTGAAATATATGGTTTGTGATTTATTACAAATATATTTAAATATTTAAACATAAATAGCGAGAAATGATATGCATTTTCACTCTCTTGAAGTTGCTCATTGATTGTTTAATGGGGTATTATAAGTTTGGGAGTTAAACGAACTAGAACGATTTATAGACAGAAGATTAATATTCCTTCTGACTCACAGAGGAAGGTCTGCTTCAACATAAAAGTTATGCTATGCAGATTTAAAATTTTTAATAATTATTAATGAATGAATGTAATGTGAAATTTGAATTGCCACTATTTGAGCAATGGAACTCAATCCCGAAGAGTGTGTTATTAAATGTGATTGTTATTAAATATAAAAAACGGCTTCCATATTCAACATAAAAATTTCAGAAATTTATGACAATGTATTTTATCGACAGGCGTAATAAAATTATGGGAATAACGAAACAATGTCTTCCAATTCAGTGACACCGTTAGCTAAAGCAATGGATAATAACAATTGAGCCTTGCTTGGGGATAAGTAACCAGCGGAACAAGTACCATCTGGGATAGCAGAGTCACTTAAGAATGGGTAAGTGTTAACACTCTTAGCGAAAACAACTGGGACACCAACACTGGTGTAGTTAGCAGAAGTCTTTAAAGTGTCTTTGTCATCTTCAGTGGCAACAACAATGATACCATCAACGGAAGTAGATAAAGTTTCTAATAAAGTACTAGATAATTCAGTTTCGGAGATGATTGGAACAACTGGTAAGAATTCTAAGTCCTTGGTAGCATTGTAGTTAGTAAATTGAGTGAAGTTCTTTCTGATAGTAGATTCCTTAGATAAGAACTTGGTTTCGAAATTTTCAAAGAAGTAGTTAACAGATAAGTCATCACCACAGGCAGCAACTGGAACACCACCGAAGGCATTGTATCTAGTAGTGTATGGAGAGAAGACACCTGGGTAGACGTAGTCATTGTTAGTGACAACTAAAGTACCTTTAGATTCAGTTTGGTTAGCAACAACAACACCGTAAGCATCGTTTTGAGCAATAACAACTGGCTTTTCAGAGTCAATAACAATAGAGTTCAAGAAACCTAATGACTCAACTGAGTCACCACCAGCAACAATGACAACACCCTTGTAACGGTCATCGGTAACAGTAGCGTTAACGATTTCAGCGACTTCGTACAATTGAGTCAAGTTCAAAGTGTTGGATTGGTTGAAACAGTATTTGTATTCAACCTCAGAAGAGTTCTTTAATTTGAAATCACCACCAGTGACGATAACCTTAAAGATGTCTTTAACTTCTTCAGTAGAGTTCGTCCAGTTACCCCAGATGGTGGAGTTGGAACTGTAAGTACTGTTCAAACCAGTACTGTTGGAGCTAGTACCGTTGAAAGATGTGAAGTTAAAACCAGTATACTCGCTTGGAGCAATGTCTTGGTTAATTTTTAAAAACTTAGACCAGTTAGTTGGTTGAGCGGCAGCCAAAGAGGAAGCGGCTAACAAAGCGGATAATTGTAACTTCATATTATCTTATAATGTATGATTGTTCGGATGATAATTGCTATTATCGTTGGATGGATGGGGTCTTTATTTATGTATATACTTCTCTATAATAAGAAAAGATTTCAAGATTACAAGATTATAACGAAATAAACGGTTGTTTATATACGTTTTCAAGATGGGAGGAACCTTCATATCTTGGAACCTTGGACCTCGACGTGCCAGTCCATGGTGTGTCCTCTATTCGTATTTTTCCAAACAACGAAGTGTGCATTTCTTACATTAATATTAACGCAACAATGAAAAATGCACAGACTTAAAACAGTAACACTGTCGTCTGAAAAAAGACTCACTCTTAGTACCATCTTACCACAAATGACAAATATCTATACCTAATTAGTAAAATTTCTTTCATAATTGCATCCTCCTCCATTGACTCTCACATAGCACACTAGCACACTAGTAGACACACTAGCCATTACACACTCGACATCTTACCGACTTATGAGTTATAAACCGACCTTTGTTTGACCTCTGAAACATATCCTGTGAACCTGAGGCATTTTGTGAACTGAAATCTTCGCCGCCACCCCTGAAACGAGGGCAAGAGAGTGTCCATCTGTGAGTTTGCGACCTTAAAATTTCGAAAACGAGACACACAGATGCAGAGATTCGCAGAGCGGCGGCGCAGAGATCCAGTCTTGCCGAAAGCGGTAAGTTCAATTAGCAGCAATGCACCAGATAGGAAACCGCGATGGCCCCAACAGTGAGTTGCGGTCGGGCTCATTAGCTTTTTTGGCCGGATTGGGCAAAGACTCGGAGGGATTCGAAGCGGGATGTTGGAAAGGTAGGCGGTCTGGCGTGGACGAAGATGTGAGTGGCCTAAACTGGGCATGCGGCGGCGTGCGGAGTTTGCTGTGGACCGCACGCCGGCAAGAGGAGTTTTCGCCGTTTAAAAAGTCACGCTCTGCGTGAGGAAGGCCCGTGCGTGAGACGGGCGACTAACCGATGGGCCACAGGCCCATCGGTTAGTTAAAATAACTCAACGGCTCTTTGGAATACGTAACTAGAGTACGTAACCAGAGTACGTAACTAGAGCATAGTGCAAGGGTATAGTGCAAGGGCATAGTGCAAGGGCATAAGGCAAGGCCAGAGTGGCCTTGCCTTATGCCCTTGCTCTAGCCCACAATCAAATCTGCGCATCGTGGGCCGGGTACCTTCCATGGCTCGGCGCTTACCGGGAGTGCATCCCTGGCACTTGAGTCGCGGTCTGGGTAATGCGCCATATCACGTGATCAGACTATTTGTCTAAAGATCGAATGGTGATATTGAAAAAATAATAGTGAGACAACAGTAATAGTGGATCATGAAAAGTTGCTAACCACATGATATCGAATGGCGAGATTGTTGGTGGTTCAGGGCTATTGCGAGAGTGCATAGAGTCATTCAGGTTGCCAAGTTACACGTTTCCTCGAACCAGATGATCCCAACAGGTTTAATCGGAAGGATCTCAAGATGTATAGTATTTGTGCTACCGTTAACGAACAGCGTTTTTTCTGGATACATCCGTCAGGTATAAAGTTTCCCCTTGTAGTGATTGTTGAAGAGACGTGTAAGTGTGTCTTGTTGATCGCTTTTACATAAGTTTTGCTTATTGGCAACAGTTTAAGTGGGTTGTTCTCGTTGGTTATTGAACGATGTCCAAGAAAGGTATATCGAGTTTCGATCTGGAGTTGAACCCCTTTGAACAGAGCTTTGCTTCGACGAAGAAGGCCTCTATTGTCCCTGGCCCGGCCCAAGCAGGGAAGCAACAGATGCAGGCACAGGCTCAGGCACAGCCGTTACCGTTTCATCATGGTGTAGCCAAAATTTCGCCTCTCACTACACAGCCGCCGGTGATCTCTCCAGGCGGTATGAAGAAGTTGCCTGCCCTTTTACTTTCCCCAGGGATGATGGCTCAATCACAGTCTGCATTTGCAAGCACGCTCAACAACACAAACAAGACTACACCTTTGGGTACTGTGCGAACACCAAGTTTCTATATCAACAGTGGATTGACTCCAAATGAAAGCAGCTTGCGTACGGGTCTCACCCCGCTCGTTCAGGGCGTCCCAACATTGTTGCCGATGATGGGTGCCAATGGAACTTCTGCAAATCCAACAAATGCATCATTCACACCAGGTTTAACCACACTGCTAGGTTACTCGGCCATGCAGCCTTCGCCAAATTCGATGGCCATGTTGGGAGGCAACGTCGCCTTCCCACCTCCTCAATTGAATGGCATGTTGCTAAGAGGTGCTCCTCAAATAAATGGAACCTCAACCTCTAAAATCATCGACAACGGAACGAATGAAGTAAGAACCTTAAGTGAACCAATGGAAGATCCATCAACCACTCTTGGTGCCAGCAGCAATATCTCAAGTGTGAACGCAACGGTGAAGAAAGTTAAGAAACCAAAATTAAATAATAAGAAAACTAAAACGATAAAATCAAAGAAAGCCACCAAATCAAAGGCTCATGAAGAATCAGATGAAAGTGCCAAGAAAAGGAAAGAGTTTCTGGAAAGAAATCGTCTTGCTGCATCAAAATTTAGACAAAGAAAAAAAGAATACATTAAAAAGATTGAAGACGATTTGGATTCATACAAAAAGGAATACACTGAGCTCACCGGCATAGTAGATCAGCTCATGGGTTATGACCAACAGACGTCAATAATAGCGGATCTAGAGAAAGCCATTAATTCAAAGGACTCTGCAAAGGCTCTCGACATAGTAAACAGCATCAAAATTTTAATATTCAACTCTGGGTACCTGAAGCGAGCCAGAAAACCCTTACATGGCGAAGAAGACGTTGAAGTTAAATCAGAGTACGACAGCGACAATGACAACGACAACAATAACGAAAAGACAAACAAAAAAGAAAACAATGAAGACGATGGTGACGATGGTGACGATAACGATGACAATGAAGGCAGTAACAGCAATGGCATTCCATGATAAAAACGGGGCAATATATGTAATTATTTAGAGTACCTGTAGATAGCATTTGTAATAAAATAAACTTACGTAAACAAATTGTATTTGGCAGAAGCATTATTTTAATATTTAGCACCATTGTTCACCTTTTCGCTTAAAGTCACTCACCCACAAATGTCTCCAACGGTAAACAAGATTATAATTCAACACAATGGACTGCCCCAAAGTACTGTCCATGAATCTCAATCAATATAGCAGTCGTTAACCTAAAACAACACACATGTACTTGTTATTCTCACCGTTATAGCCTCTACAGATACCCATTAACTGTAGTTTACCCGGCTACTCTTCGCTGCACGGCATTTTTCTTCTCGTAAAATTCTCGTTCATGTGAGGAAACGGCAATTGGAAAACTGGAGACACAGTTACAGGACATCTGATAGTTGACCAACACTTAGTTGAGTAGATACAGCTCTGGTTAGTGACTGGTGTGTGTATAAGAACAGCGATCTGTTTGTGTATATAGGTTAGTGAGTGTTTGGTTATGTCTTTTGCTGTTGTGAGTTTTGTTTTGGTTTTTGGTGGGCTAGTAATTGGAGAATTGGTGTGAGCTGATCAGGATTATTAATCTTATATCATGTTGAGTTCCTCATATATTAGTAGAGGTGCTATTGACTCAGATGACATTGGGTTGAGAGTTGGGTCTGTGGAGAAGAACAACCATGTGTGGTTGAAGATATTTGTGGTTTTCACTTTGTCGTTGTTTATTAAGCGGGCATACACGAAGAGTAAACGTAAAATCGGTTCGGTGACGGTGACGACGACTAGATTTAGATCACATAGGAAATATAAGAGGCGGATCAAGATTGTTAAGGATAATTGGTTTTTGTTTCTGTACAGGACGTTGCCGCTGAATTTAGTGTCGAGACTATGGGGGAATTTCAATCATTTGACTTTGCCCATGTGGTTCAGGCCTTATGGTTATAGGTTTTATTGTTATTTGTACAATGTTGATGTTGATGAGATTCTTGATAAAGATTTTAATCATTACCCAAATTTAGGGTCTTTTTTTTATAGAAACATTGATCCTAAGGCCAGACCGATTGCGCAAGGTGATAATGTCATCACTTCTCCAAGTGACGGTACAATACTCAATTTTGGTATTATAGATGCTGAAACAGGTGAAATTGAACAAGTTAAAGGGATGACTTATTCCATTAGAGAATTTTTAGGCACCCATGAGCATCCTCTAATGACTAAAAGCGAGTCTCATTTGGATCTGTTGAAACAAAAATGGAAACAATCACAGGAAAATAATACCAATTCGTTCAGTCACTTGCTAGTCAATGAAGGTGATAAATCTGCTTTAGAATATGAGACCAATAATTCTAAAATACAAAAATTATTGAATGAATTGACGACAATGGAAATACCTTCTGTTTACAGTCATAATAATATAAAAATTAATCAAGAGACTCAATTATATTTCACTGTCATTTATTTGGGTCCAGGAGATTATCATCATTTCCATTCTCCAATTAATTGGGTATGTAAAATACGAAGACATTTCCCAGGTAAACTATTTTCAGTGGCTCCATATTTTCAAAAACATTTCAAGAGTTTATTTGTATTAAATGAAAGAGTCCCATTATTAGGATTCTGGAAGTATGGGTTTTTCAGTATGACCGCAGTGGGCGCTACCAATGTAGGTTCCATCAAATTGAACTTCGACAAAGATTTGAGAACTAACGTCAGGCAATCTTCTTCAGCACAATGCAAACATAATAAAAACCTATGCTACGAAGCAGTTTACGTTAACACAAATGAAAAATTAAAAGGTGTTCCATTACTAAAAGGTGAAGAAATGGGTGGCTTCAATTTCGGAAGCACAGTGGTTCTATGTTTCGAAGCACCTGTCGACTTCAAATACAATCTCAAATGCGGCCAAAAAATTAAACTAGGCCAAGAAATAGGTACTGTACCATCATAATCCAAACAATAAAAAATATTCAACATAAACATATAAAATTTACACATATCAACATATTTCCCCCAAGCATATACACATCGCCCCTCCCCCTACAATTACCTAAAAGCACACAAAAAGATAAACAAATTAATGCACAATGCTCACAATCAATAGACAAATAATCATCTATCTACTTATATAAATTACACTTCGCAATACATGTCTCTTAAGCAATTGAACTTCACATACATCGTGTCTCGTATCTTATACTGGTCATTGCGTTGATAGCGCCGCGCCCAATATTATTGTTTTGTTGCACAATGAACACATACTCACTTTCTAAACAACACATATGGAGATATTCAATTAATTTAATTATAAGTAAACGTATTTGTGTTTGAACATATATATGGGTCATGGGTTAGTGGAAGGTTGGTGTTGCTGGTTAATTGGAGTTTACCGTTAGTTATTAGGAAGGGTGAGTTTTTGAAACGTTGTGAGGACGGTTTAGACTGCTGAGATTTGGTTCCTGATAGATAATAAAAATTAAGGATTGGGTGTTCGTATAGACATTCGAACATGGGTGAATGTGTGATTGACTTTGGATGGCCTAAGGGTCCTGAGTCTGTATCTGTTGTGGGTGAGTTTAATAGCTGGGGGGAGCCTGTTGCTTTGGAGTTGAAAGGTACTGATGATGGAGTGGAAAGGTTTCAATTGGGTTTACCAGTTGAGTTTGAGACAATTGGTGAAAGATTACATTTCAAGTTTATTGTTGATGATGAATGGGTGGTTAGTGATGATTACAAGAAGGACATGGATGAACATGGTAATGAGAATAATTATATTGAAAAAAACGATGTTAATATTAACACTAAAAGTAGGAAAGTTAAAATTAAGAAAAAGTTTAGAAGAAATAAGAAAACTGGGGAAACTTTCTTGGTTAGTGAGGAGTTTATCCCATTAGATGATGAAGGAAATGAGATGGAGCCAACAAAAATGACTGTTTATGAACCAATTGCCAAACCAGAGAAGAAAACAGAGAAAACAGAGATATCAGAGATATCAGAGAAACCAGAGACTTCACCTGAAGATGAGGTTCCTGCTTGCACACAGGTAATCGAAGCGGATGCCGAAGAAAAGGAAGGTGTCAATGAGCTACTTGCGAAAGAAGAACTTGGGGAAAAGAAGAATGAACATTCAATTGAAGAACAGCCTGAAGCACCAATTGAAAAAAAAGTTGAAGAACAGCCTGAAGAACCACTTGACGAACAGGTTGAACAACAAGCTGAACAAAGTAAGGAAGAACATGTTGAACAATCAAAGGAGGAAACAAGTTCTGATTTGGTTGCCAAAAGTGTTAAAACATTAACTAATGAATCAAGTGATGTAAGTGAATCAGGCGATGAAATTGAGTCAAGTGATGAAAGTGAGTCGAGTGATGAAAGTCTAGAGACTCCACCTCCTGCAGAAGTGAAACCAGTTGTCAACACCAAAAAAATCAAAACATCAAATGCTAGTCCAAAACCATTAAAGAAAAAAACTAAAGCGAAACCAATACCACTAGCAAAAAAAACTGATAAAGAATCCAAACCAAAGAAAAATGTATTAGGTAAACTTAAGAAATTCTTATCCAAATAATAACAAAATAAATTAAATTCCTAATAATATAATCTAATAATAAATTGCACATAACTTAATAACTTCCAAATATATATATATATATATATATACTAAATAATTTACTTTTGATTCAATCTAATATAATATCATTCTTAATACTCACTCAGATCTAAACTGTCCTACTCAAACAACTACAAACCTTCCAAAATACCCTTCCTGGGCTGTTAAATTCCATTCATAAGCTGTAAATATCTAAACTTTTTTTATATACGCCTCATAATATTAAAAATTCCAATAATAAATATAATCAATATTTAAATAAATTTTATGAAATATACATGATTAGAGAGTCCTATATGTATATGTGTGAATACTTGTAGTAAGACTGGATTACACTAACGAGAGCTCAAGTGGTTGATACTTGTTGATAGGTGAAAATTTGAGAGCACCATGCTACATAGAAATCTAATTGGGGGTTTTAGTGCGATTAAGCACAACCAGGTGTTTTACAATGGATTCAACAAACGTATGTTTAGTCAAAGTCAGGTGTGGAAAAATGAAGACAGTTCTGCCACTGGTAGTATTTTTGGAAGTATGACTAAAAATGTGGACATGGAGAAATCGAATAAGGATAGACTTTCTGATAGAATGGTTACTAGTTCTGATAGCAAAGAGCAAGGAGAGGATTCTGCATTGAAAGAACAGGTTTTCAGAGATTCAATCACTGTTGAGAATGATGTGCTTTTACAAAAATACATTCAAAAATTAGAGGTTCCAGAAAAACCAGCTGCGAACTTATATTTATCCCCATTGAAAAGACAACTTTATCAACAGAATTGTAAAGATAATGGTGGATTTTTCAAGAAAGATGCTTTAATCACTTTACCAACTGAAAAGCAACAATACCGTTTGAAGCTAACTAAACAAGAAATAGATGCTTTAGAGCCATCTGTTTATTTAAAATCATATAGAATAAAATCTTCCATGAAGAAGACTACACAAGTTTTAAGAATGATAAATGGGTTAGACTTGAAGAAAGCTATAACTCAATGTCATTTTTCTAAGAGACATGTTGCCAGAGAAGTTGAAGAACTTTTAAAGAGAGGTTTGGAAGATGCTAAAAAGTTAAAATTAGATCCAAATGATCTTTACATTTCACAAATATGGTGTGGTAGTGATGGGTTTTGGAGGAAAAATATGGAATTTAAAGGTAGAGGTAGAGTTGGTATTATATCGCATCCTTGGGTACATGTAAGATGTATTTTGAAAACGAAATCAGTAACTCAAAAGAGATTAGCCTTTGAGAACCAATTGAAGGAGATTAAAAGAAAATCTTGGATTCAATTAGCAGACAAACCAATAAGAGGTGTTACAAACAATGTTTACAAATGGTAAGATTCGTTGAATTATTCTAGAAGGTTGTAAGTCTATGAGAAAATTGTCAATTATTATTGAAGTACCTTCAATTTAACTCATCCATTTATTATCTTGTTTTATTTTTATCGGATCACCTAACTAGCATCTCAATATTCGAAGGTTATATCTATATCTATATCTATATCTACCTATATATATATATATATATATATATATAAATATAAATTCATGTAAATAATATAATTAACTGAAATAGTTTGACTATTGTTTGTTTCTTGATATCCTTAGCCAATATGCGCCAAATGAATATATATGATCAATGAAAGATACAAATGGAAAGCTCAACGGGGAGCGATAGCATTTGAAATAACCAGATTTCTCAACAATTTCATGTGGTAATCTATTTCTGTTTCTTATTTTCCTTCTTAGTCTTCTTATTCTTTTTGATTGAAGCTTCCTTCTCAAGAGCAGCTTCTCTCTCAGCAGCTTCTTCAGCATAAAATGCACTCAACCTCTTTTGGTATTCCCAGTTAGTGTACCATAAACCTGCTTGTAATAATATTGCACCACCTAGGAAGAATAAGAATATGATATTAGATGAAGCTAAAACAGCTAAACCTTGATTTTCTGTTACTTCACCCCATTGATGAGTAATTGTACATTCGACACCAGTTTTTATGTTTGTAATGAAAATACAGATAGCAAAAACAAATAAACCTAAAGAAGTATATTCAAATAATTGTAATTCTGGGTTTGGTTTATAAATTCTAATCATAGACCCAATGAAACCAATGGTGGCAACACCCATCAAGACATAGAATATTCTTGGATTGGTGTGGTAAACTTGTTGATAATGATTCAAAGAAGCAGCATAGTCTTCTGCTGTAGAATTAGCTTTAAACAAAACATTGTAGTCGTATGGCTGGTTACCATAAATCACTCCCATTAGGAATGAACAGGACACTAAAATCAGACCAGTACCTATTGTGCAGTATTCTTGATAACTAAAACCTAAAAATGCCATTGTTAATCAGTTGAATTTTTGTTGTGTTTAGCTACCTTCCTACTATCCAACATGGTGTTAAATATCTAAATTATTATAATTCCATTGTTTATATAAGTATATTAACTTGTTACTTATTTTTTTTGCAAATTCTTATCAAACTTATTATATCAGAGGCTTAACTTCTCATAAATGGAGTCAATTTTACAGAAAATGATATTTAGAAATCTTAAAACTTTCCAATGAGTACATCAAATTTGAACAAGAGTTTACAATTGTATAGATATGTTTAATAAAATGTGAATTTATTGATAAATACAAATATAAAATTATAAAAGAGTTTTTTTTAGTAAATTATAATGTATTAATTTAAGCAGAAGCTTCTTCTTGTTCTTCAGCTGGTCTGTAGTCGTTAACAGAAGCAACCAAGATCTTTTCTTCTTCCTTTGGTTCAACAATGTTGACGGCATCTGGTAAGGCTCTTGGACCAACCTTGGATCTGGATGGGTCTCTCATAATCTTAATCTTGATACCTAAGACACCTTGTCTCATTAAGACGTGTCTGGTGGCAACATCGATGAAATCGTTGACTGGTTGACCAGAGTGGATCAAGAAACCATCAGCGTATTTCATAGCCTTAGCTCTGGCAGCTCTTAACTTACCGGAGATAACAACTTCACAACCCTTGGCACCGGATTCCATAACGTATCTGATAACACCGTAAGCAGCTCTTCTGATAGCCAAACCGTTTAATAGCTTGAACTTCATGGATTCAGCTTGAGCAACAGCAGATAAACCACGGTCTTGAACTCTTTCAGCGTATAAGACAACGGTACCAGCCTTGAACTTGAATCTCTTTTGAACTAATAAAGTTAATTCGTTGATTCTTCTACCATTTTCACCTAAGACATCTTGGGTTCTGGTAGCTCTAATGATGATTTCAGTCTTGGTTGGAGTAACTCTGACTTCGACACCGGAGTAACCTTCTTCAGCTAATTCTCTAGTGAAGAATTCGTTTAATTCAGCGTAGAAAACACCGTCAGCGACTAACTTTCTCTTCTTGGAAATGTAGGCAACCATTGCTATTATTGGTATGTTATGGGATGGATACTTTCAGCAACAGAACACAAATAAGAACCAACAGTCGAAATTGACCACTAAACAATTTATACCTCTATATATACTCCCAATGACAACAACAATATATATACAGATGCCAAATCGCAAAAGAGCAGAAGCCAACTAGAGTTAGCATAATGTTCATCTCAGTGTTAGTGTTAGTGTTGATGTTGCTGTTAGCATTGACCATGAACACACAGCATTGTACTAGAACCTGAGACAGCAATGGCTGTATGGCATACAAAATTCGAAGTGAAAAATTTCATGACGTGTGCGATGAGTTTGGCAAGTGGAAAATTTGTGCGTGGGTCGGGCCAAAAAGCGTGGTAAGAGTCGAGGACAGTGCTCTTTCTGAGTGGGATGCGTGTGATTGGGGGCGGTTGTGCGTGCAGTTCAGTCTCCAGCTGGTGTCGATTCCGTTGTTGGCCATTGGCTTGCGGCTGCATGCAGACCAGCACTGGCTTGTCTGCGGTTGAGGTTGCAGATACGCTGTTAAACTGACGAGCGCTACTTTTTTCCGGTTTCACTATTTTTTCCGGGGTTTTAATGGGATGTTAGTTATGGTGTCTGGGTGGACTTGTCCACCCAGACATTTGTATAACAGTCACTTAAAGTGTTCTCGATATGCATGTTCACGTAAGGACATAGTTAACTTACCAGGTAATGGTTTATGACAGATGCAATGTTCTTGCTAGTTATTTTAAATTATGTGCATTTTATATAGAATTATATGGATTGATATATGCTTATGCAGACGGGATTGTGATTGTGGTGGAGTGCTCTTGGGGAAGGCAGGGATCCAGGGTGTCTAACGTTTCTTCTTCGTTTGGTTTCTCTTTTTAGCAGACTGTCTCTCGACCTCTTCGATCTGTTTTTTTGTGTTGTCGTAGAGTTTTTTTTGTAGTTCAACGTTTTGGAATTCTTTCCTTACGAATTCTACTGGTTTGCATTCATTGTAATATTTGACTGAGTTGGTTTCGTCAGCATTGACTTCTTCTAGTTCTGGGGTCATTAGTGTGCATAGAATGGTTTCTGCGCCTCTGAACCCGCTCTTGACAAATAGCCATAATAGTGGATACAGCAGTATGGAGTAGACGAAGATCAATGAGAAGATGGACCCATTGCTGATGACACGGCGTAAACTGGCCGATCTCATCAGTCCTGGTTGGGCTACTGTAAAACTGACGTTCTTACCGGTTCTCTCCACGCCGTCCGGACCTTTGGTCTTTCTCATATCGCTAAATACTCTTCTCTGCAATTCAAGCATGCATAATGACATTTGTAATTTACTGGAAGCAAAAAATTTCAAAGAGTTTTTTTTGTAAGGGACTGTCTGCCATAGTGGATCCTCGATGTTTACTTCACCGATACTTTGTAGGAAACATGTCGTGAAAATAATTCGCACATCACGGTCTGGAGGTTGTGCCCTGAAACTTGGCTGCATTAAGTCCAACATATGGAAAATACCTGCGAAATTGGTACTTATTTGTAATTCCAAACCATCAACACTAGATTTTCTTGTCTTGTTGCTGAAGCCGGGAATACCACATGGTTCCATCTCACCACTCATCACTATCACACCATCTAACCTTCTTGGAGGCGAGTTGTCTAACCAGCCGGTGACAAACTTTCTTACCTCTAAAAGATCACTGATGTCACATTTTTCCACGTACACTAACTGATTACCTGTATCGTTCCTTAAATCTTCACACCAATCCGAAACCCACTCATCGACATTTCTTGAAAGAATAATCAATTGAGCACCCAGCTCAGCCATCTTCCGCACAACAGCCGTCCCCATACTTTGGGACGTAGCTCCTGTCACAATGTAAACTTTCCCATGCATATTTCTCTCCCAAATGTTGCTCACACCACGGGACCAGTACTTGATCAAAGAACCAATCAACAGAAAGGGCGACGCCTTGATCAACCCCCTCAAATAAGGCACACTATCAACACCCTCTATCAAAGCAGTTCCAATAATATTCAAAGGCATCTTCTCGTCTCTATTACCTTGTACGCCTAACAAATGCTCGACTTTGTTCTATTCGATTTTCTTCGATTCTGTCCTCCTTCTCAGCTCACACTGTGCCTTCAAAAAAAACCTAAACAACCACTGGAAAAAAGCAACCGCACAATACCTCGCTAATCTATATTTTGCCCAACTCAAATGCAAGCCTATACCTCCCTGGCGCCAGGCATTGAACACAACCTGTCCATCTCCTGGCACACTTTCTTAAATATTTATTCACTTTATATATGTTTTAATAATCATGCTGCACTTACCCGCCTTTCCAGCTTTAGTGCACTGAAAATTTTTATAGTCAGAAGTCTATAGAGAAGACACAGGTGGATGCTCATCTCATCGCAATCTATGCCAGAGTTGGTGGTTACGAGTGGTATAAAATGTGTCCAAGGGTGGCCCTGGGATTTATTGGGAGGGTCTATTTTGTGGGTATATTGTTTGCGATGGTTTGTCCGTCAAGTTGGAGAAAATTGGGAAGGTAGCGGTTACAACGAGGACGCCATGAACGAACAGATTATCTATACCACGAACAGTACTGGATCCATTGCCAGGATCCATTCGTTTGAGCAGTCAAATTTGAGACAGTGTGCTGTGGATGCTCAACATAGTGCGGTGCGTGTTGGTGAGAAATATTTATTTGTTGCGCAGGCTAGGAAGGCGTTGATCAATGTGTATGACATCTCTGGATCTCAGAAGAGAGAGTCTGTGGAGCAGAGATTGCCTTTGCCTGAAATTGTTAGTTGTTTGGAAGTTGTGCCAAACTCCACAGAGCTAGGCACCAGTAATAATACTCCGTACATATTGTTGGCGTCGACGCCATCTGGGAAGTTGTATGTTTGGGAAGTTAGCTCTGGGGTTTTGCTTGCTGTGAAGCCAATGGCGCATTATCAAGCTATAACTAAAATCAAATCCATATTGGGGGGTAAATACGTTGTGACATCTGGTAAAGATGCTCGTCTGATGATCTGGCAGACGATGGACCTGGTCTCAATGGAAGAACCTAAACCAGTGGCTATTTTGCATGATCATACTCTATCGATAACTGACTTTGAAGTTTCTACTACATACGGAGATAACCTTTCTTCTTCGGGCTCAAAATTATACACTGCCTCTGAAGATGCTACTATAAAATGTTATGAGCTAAATATGTTAGCTACTCCAACTACTATTGGTAAAAAATTAGATAGTAACGAAGTTAAATTATTGCAGCCAAACTTATTAGTTACATTCACTCTACCTTATCCTGTGACTTCTCTTTCGTTGGATCCAGCCGATAGAGCTCTTTATATTGGTACAAATAAAGGTTGTTTTAACCTACCCTTATTTTATGAATTACCAGGAAACAGAATCGTGAACTTAACACAATCCATGGGTGAAAAATTGGTTAGTAAAGGTAAAGTTTTCTCTTTAACCGAAACATTACCTGGTGACGATGATAAACAAAAGGCTCAAGAATTATTCGCTATTGGTCAAATATTAGTGAACAAAATTATTGATTTAGAAATCAGATGCTCACAATTATCCTTAGATGGATCCCAAATAGTAATTGGGGATTCTACCGGTAAAGTATCAATAGTGGAGATTTTTTCTAAACAAATATTGAGAACAATTGTTCCTGCTACCACTCAACAGGACACTATTGGAAGTGTAACAAATGTCTTGATACACACACAATATAATGATTCTTCTAACATCGAAATATTCAACAATAACAAGAACGACTCAAAAAAAATGCAAAAGCTACCCACTTTACAACGTGTAGTCTTTGATAATAATAAAAAGGGCCAATTACATGATATTTGGAACCAATTTAAAGATGCATCGTTCAGCAATTTCTCACCTTCAACAGATTTTGACCATTACATGAATAACGTTAAAAATCAAGAATCGATCTTCCTCACAGAATCCAAAACCTCTGACCACACAGACACCACCACTACTACTTCCAACAACACAGAAGCACAAGATTTAAAGAACAACATACAAGAATTAACCAATGCTTACAATAAGTTAAAGGAATCACACAAGAAATTAGTCAAAGAGCATGAGGCTCTCCTGCAAAAAAAATAATCACGGAGAATGAGAGAGAGGGCATATATTCTAGAATATAATATAATACTACATAATCCAACATAATATAATCATTTAAACGTATCCTGAACAACAAATTGTACCGTGACAGCCAGGCGTCACTAATTCCAACCCAGTGTTGCAAACATTTGTGTCGTCGCTGCACCAGAGGCGGGTAATGGTTTTAGGAGAACGTTTCGAATTTGAAATTTGTGAAAGTAAAACCTTTCAAATAAAGAGACTCATTCAATAAACCACAGTCTTGATCCAATTAGTAATTACAATTATAATTGTTGTTATAATTGTTAGATCTATTCTTTACTTGAGGATTCAAGTTGAGTTGCGATTATTTAATCTTAATATTTTTTTGTACAGTTTAAAATTGTGGTTTTATTGTAGGAAGGAAACCGAATTAAAGCAACAAGCTAAATCTGTGTATATCAGGAACTGACTCCCCCAGGATAATAATTGGAAATATTTGAAATATTCGAAATATATTGGTTTTTGTTCAAGGGAATATTGTTTTATTATAGTATAAGGTGTTACTTTTAGTTTCTAGTTAGTATTTGTTGCTATTGAATTGGAATTGGATTGTATTTACTATTGTTCACAATCTATTTTATTAGAAATTTGACATTACGAAATATTCTAAACAATCAGTAAAGAGATGTCATCTTTGACTAGATTGCTTCAGGAGAAGAAAGACAATGAGAATTTGAAACGTGGAAATCAAATATCTTCAATTAGTGAGGACGTTGCTCCATTGTCTTCGAACAATTCTTCTAATTCTTCCCTTCCTCCAAGACCAATTATTTATGGCACAGGATTGCCAAGGGCATCGGTCGCTAGTATTACAACTGTTACTCAATCAGAATCAGAGGATGATGAAACTGATAGTGCTAAGAGTGCTAGTATAGTGGCTAGTGCGCACGCAGGTGATGAGAGCATGTATTTTAAGGCTGGTCCAAATGATGCTACATCTTCCAGACTAAGGAAACCAGGAACTAATGCATCAGACATGAAAAATGGGTTGTCATCAAGTTTTTTAGATTCAAATTCTGCTCATACTGCTACAATGTATGGATCGAGTATTAATACAAGAACTGGTAGCAATTCTGTTATTTCAAACGAAAATTTGTACAATTCTGCTACTTATGGAAGTTCATATGGTGATGCATTTCAACGCCGAAGAAGTGGTAGAGCTTACTCAAGCTCAACTCAGATGAAAAATATTCCTTCTCTATCATCTAGTATTCCATATTCTGTTCCAAATTCCAATAAGGAAAGAGCAGGTACCAGTAGTAGTGGCTCTTCGGTAACAAATTCATGGATTGAAGCGTACGGTGGTAGTATGCCAAGTAATATTTCTGCAATTGATTCGAATGTGATTTCTTCTCCAGTCGTAGATTCAGTAGAGCCAAGGTTCATAATATCAAAACAAAAATTACAAAAATCATCATTAGAAAATAGTACATCCCAATCTGGATCTGTTTCTAGATCAAATTCATTATCCTCTCAATTAGGTAACTTATTTTTTTCAAAAAGTTCAAAAGATATTCATGGTTCTAGTTCTTACTCAACAACTAAGACTACAGTAAATGTTAATTTAAACACAAGTTACATTTCATCATCGACGGATGCAACTGCAATCCCAAAACCTGGACGTGCAAGGCAAAGCAGCATTTATCAATCATCCAGACAACCATCCTCCTTTTCAGAGGCGACTATGAGCTCTACTCCTCCACTAAATGACCATGCTGCATTTCAAAGTGTTCCAAAAGGTAGTTATTCCTCAGTATCAAATTTGAAAAATATTTTTAAGAAGAGTTCTGGTACTAATATTAGTAATTCTCCAGTTTCTACAGCATTGGCTGTTCCTTCAAAAAGTACAGCTAACGGTTCAATTACCATTCCAGAAAAGTTTTCTTCACAAGGCCATCAAAATAGTTTATCATCGAGTCTGTATGGATGCAGTGCTAACGCTAATGATACATTGTATTCAAATTCAGAAGATACTAAGTTACCATTTTCGAGAAGATACGAGAGATCAGGAGAAGATTTGGGAGCAGGGGCTGGTGGTAGTGTGAAATTAATGAAAAGAGTATATGATAATAAGGTTTTTGCTGTCAAAGAGTTTAGACAACAACTAGAAAATGAAAGTAAACGTGATTATATTAAGAAAATTACTTCCGAGTATTGTATTGGTACAACTCTACGTAACCCCAATATTATTGAAACAATTGAAATTTCATACGAATCGAACAGAATATATCAAGTCATGGAATATTGTGAATATGATTTATTTGCTATCGTAATGAGCAATAAAATGTCATATGAAGAAATATGTTGTTGTTTTAAGCAAATATTGACCGGTATTCAATACTTACATGGAATCGGTTTGTCGCATAGAGATTTGAAGTTAGATAATTGTGTTATTAATAATCAGGGTATTGTAAAATTGATTGATTTTGGAGCAGCCGTTGTTTTTTCATATCCTTTCTCGAAATCATTAGTTGAAGCTAGTGGTATTGTTGGTAGTGATCCATATTTGGCACCTGAAGTATGTATTTTTTCAAAATATGATCCACGTCCAGTTGACATTTGGTCAGTAGCTATAATATTTGCATGCATGGTTTTGAAAAAATTTCCATGGAAAATTCCTAAATTACGTGATAATTCCTTTAAATTATTTTGTTCAGGTCGTGATTGTGATTCTCTAAGTGCCCTTGTAACGAAAACACCAGAGCCACCTTCATACGATAATGCCACCACAACTAATAATACCAATAAAAATTCTAATAATCCATCAGATCCTAAAAATACTAATATTGGCCCTCAGAGATTATATCACTCTTTACCAGAGGAATCTCAACATATTATCAGCCGTATGGTTGACTTGGCTCCTGCCTGCAGGGCTAACATTGAAGAAATAATGACGGACCCATGGGTGGAAAGTATTGATATGTGTTACGTTGTAGAAGATGGTCACCATTCAAATGTTGTAAATAGTAAATTCCATACACACACTAAGGTTGATCAAAGTGAAGCGCATATTGCAGGTCTAGAGAAGAAGAAGAAACAACAAAACGCAGATCAGCATAATAATGGGTCATAAATGAAATTCTAGAACTAATAACCCTACTGTACGATATTTCAATGATATGATTACAGTGTTTATTTACTTTGTATGATATTTAATGGGAAACCTACATTAAAAGTACTTTGATAGAATTTATTTTATGTCAATGTCGCTTAAATTATCTTCCTAAACGACTAAGATCTTTTAAATAAAATATTTTTATGATTAGACAGGTAACATTAATATCTTAAAACTAATAAATTATTTGATTATGATACTATATTCTTGCTGTACAACCTGTAACTGTCCTTGATTTTCCCCTTATGGGTTTATCTTTTTTTCTAACTACACTCTTGTAAGATCCAGGATAAGATCCATTACATAAGTTACTCTAAAACTAATTTTAAAACTCCTTTATATTCACTATTGTGCTCTTGGTATTGTATATATTTTTCTTACCTCTCGGTTTTTGAAAAAATGTCTTTATAAAAACTGATATTGAAAATATATATATAAATATATTTATAATTTTGTAGTATTCTTTTGTGTTGATACCATATTGATAGTAGACAAAGAAGACTAGAAAGAGTATACTTAAGTTATAGCAATGTCTCAAGCTACTAAAAATTTGCTTGTTAAGTTAATTGTAGGAGCTGGTCAAGCTGCTCCCACTCCGCCAGTGGGTCCAGCACTAGGTTCCAAAGGTATAAAAGCTATTGATTTTTGTAAAGAATTTAATGCTAAAACCGCTAATTATCAACCTGGTGTTCCAATTCCAGTTCTAATTACTATTAAACCAGATAGATCATTTTCATTTGAATTAAAATCGCCACCAACTGGTTATCTGTTATTGAAAGCACTAGGTGCAGAGAAGGGACATGGTACACCAGACACTAACAATCCAGATAGGATAGTAGGCACATTATCGTTAAAACATATTTATGAAATTGCTAAAATAAAAAAAACAGATGAAAGACACAATATGTTAGAAATGGAAAGTATTGTGAAATCAATAGTTGGTGTTGCTAAAAGTATGGGTATTAAAGTTGAACCATAGTAAGGATAAGAAGATTCGAGCATAAGATAAAACAGATGACATATATAAAACATGTAAATATAACAATATAACTTTGTAGAAAGAAATATCATGTAAATTTAATACTATAGTATTAGATTCCCAATCGATAGGATTTCATTTAGTAATTACTATTTTTTTAATTGTAAGATTATAAAGTTTAAATACAATATATGCAAAAAATGTATTCTTTGTAATAAAATATTTCATAACCAAGTTGTCAAATTCCTTTCAGTTCAATTGAAATCAAGAAAAGTTTTTGCAATCTCGATAAGATGCAATTTTGATTTTATTAATATTTAATAAGATCAATATTTGTTTAGTCTTCTTTTTTTGTTCTTTTTGAAATGCTTACGATTATTATTGCCAGCATTCCTTTTGCTTTGTGATGGTGAAGAAAATGTTGAATTGTTTGAAGAAGCAGAGTTAGGTTTTGGATTAGAGTTTGTGTGTTGTGTTGGCATTGGAATACTAACTTCTTTATTATTAATATGTCTTGAAAATTTGATTTCACGAGGAGTCAACCTGGTGTATACTAAATAATAAGCATTGGGTTCCTTCAAAACGTTTCTTTCAGAAATTCTATTAGTATACTCGTCATCATATGTAGCCCAAGATCCCTCTGGTTGTTTGCAGTGTGCAATGTAATGTCCAGATGATAGTGATCTACCTTCATGGACGACTACACTAATTAATTGGTACATAACTGGAAGTGCTGATTTAGTTTTGTCACAATAATTAGTTAGATCTAAAAACATAGGGTATGAAACAGCTTGTTTCATCTTAGAAGATGATTGGCCATTAAATCTAAATTTTTTAAGGTGGACTAACAATGTTTCAGGTGCCCTTAATATTGTGTTCCTTTTAACAGCATTTGTCGTCTTTTTACATTTTTCACAAACATAACCTTTTCTTTCTTTGTCCATTTTAATTAATTCTGGATTAAAGAAATCAGCTATTGATTTTTCGATACTAAATCTACTAGTTGAGGTACTTAAGTTAACATCTTCTGACTTACCTTGGTTGTTTGAATTATCCACTGAAGTATCAATTTCAGATTTACTTGAGGAACCTTCAGTTTTAGTGCCACCTTCTAAATTATTTGTTGGATTATTATTTGTTTGATAATTTTGTGGCTTGTTATTTTTTCCCTTTAAATGAAGTGATAAATCGTAAAAAGGTTGCTCTGTTTTGGAAATTTCTCCACAATTTTTACACGTAACTTCTTGCATTAGCATACCACCAAAGATATCGTATATTATAGACTCTGTCATTTTCTTTCCCTTTGGTACTGAATCTTCCTGTAATCTTGACATCAATGACATGAAATACTCATGTGAATCTTCTTGTTGCCATTCACTCATCATACAATTGATTTGCTCTAGAGCAGCAATTAATTTCTTTGGATCAATATAGTTAGCAGATGTTTTATTGGTTTTTTTCGAATCTTTCCACCACATTTTCTTACTAGTTTGTGCTAAAATGTAAGAAACAGAATCTTGTTTGATAATATCATTTATGTAATCCTTATTATTCCTTAATATATCAAATAAATAATGTTGAACAGCTGGTATATGTAACATAGTTTGAACTGCAGCATTGGTATAACAAGTAACACCATGGTTTAAAAGACCACAAGGTTTCAAACTAGATAAAATAGGACCCCAGTTTTTAATTATGCGGGAATCTTTATTTGATCCTGTATCATCTACATTCTCATTAAATTGATAAAAATTTGCCAATATTTCAGAATTAATAGGTTCAACAATCTTTGTTGATTTTCTCTCGTTTTGTTCTTTCTTAATTTCTACTTGTTTAGCTTCAAATTCTAATTTTTCTTTTTGTAATTCTAATTTATCATTTAAATATTCGTCGTCCACAGTTTCATTCTTTTTAGGTTTTATCGTCTTCTCTTTTTCCTTACTTTGAATATCGTTTTTTTTAACCTCTTTTGGGTCTTTCACAACTTTTGCTCTAATATCTTCTCCAACGTCTTCTCCAATGTCTTCTCCAATATCTTCCCCGATATCCTCGCCAATATTTTCATTTTCCACATATTCCTTAGCTTCATGAAATATATCATTTTCACTAGAACTTTCATTACCAGAAGAAAATGTATCTTCTCCACTTTCCCCCCCATCATCATCAAAACTTGGATCCTCATCTTCCGATTCATCTTCTTCATTACTGTCAATGTCATTTTGCGGTGTACTGCTGTCCTTTGTAACTTCAGGTAAAATATTTACATCTTCTGACTTGGAATCATTATAGTCTCTATCACTTAAATCCTCACTACCCTTATCTTCAGCAGTGTACATCGCCAATGCTTCACTCATGGAAGTTGGAATTCTCTTCTTCTTCTTTTTTTTATTATCATAAACAGATGGGTCATCAACGTGGCCCTCCACGCCCACAACACGTTTATTTCTCAGTTCCATCTTCCTTGAACCACCAATAACAATATAAGACGTTGTGTCGTCAGTCTTGATAGAGTCTGTTAGCTTTGTACTGCTTTTAAACTTCACTGGATTCGAAATGATATTGTCCACCAACGGAGTCAACGCATCAGACGTAGTCATCTAGAAACAACGGGCTTCAATAAAATAAAACTGGACCACTTCGACGCAAATTAGAACTATCCAGACCAGCAGAAACCTCAGATCTTCCTAAACGTTCAATAATATACCTTATACTCAAACTCTATCAATCACAGATCAATATGTCCACTAATCCAGCTCGAGCACCAGATAACTTGTAACACTGGGAAAAGGTTTCACGAAATACACTCCTACAACTGAACAGGAAGTAACTATATATCACTCAGATACACTCTAATAGCAACAGCCCACTCCCACATACCCCATACCAACGACAACAACATCATTGGACCTCATCTCATCTCATCTCATTATTTAAATAATAGTAATTTCTTGATCTGTATAAAATTTTCCTGCCACTTTCCTTATTCTTGGTGGGCGGAAGCCGCTAAGTTGAGCAGCCGTTCCTTCTAGCGATGGCTGCTAGGCAGGGGCGATTCTGATGTTCTGCCTAGCGACGCCGGTGGCCGGTGCGGGCTAGACAGGCGTGCCTGCCTGGCGGGCTGGGGGAAGGGACTGCTGCCAGGCAGGGCATCTGGCCTGGGATTGTTGAACAATATAGGAGGTGGCATGTTTATGTGAGGTGCAGGGCCAGGGAAGGGTGTTAGTATATCAATACTGAACTCTAGAGTGTCTGTATATGTTTGTTTACCTTCTCCAGTGGTGTGAACCACTCGAACGACGACTTTTCGTTGATTTAAGAGGTACTTGGCCAGAGCATCTGCTAGGCAGAGCCACGAATTTAGGCAGGTCGCTGCGCTTTAAATACTGTACTGAAATATTATAATTACTTTTACTGTTACATATATCAAACAGCAAGAGAGTGTTTGGGTTAAAAGGAGAGGTGGATGCATGGAAGGGTGGTGAGAGACTGGGTGAAGTTGAAGAATGGCCTCCGGTTAAGATACCAGTGAATTGATCGATCGGTGTGTGCAGAATGGGTTACAATGGTTTCGGTTTGGAATTATGTCAGCCACCACCTCCTAAGAAGTCCTTTAATGAGATGACTCCGGAGGAACAAGGTGATAAAGGTGCAGAGATGATGATAAACTTTATGAGTTCGTGTCCTGGGAAGTTTATCATCAGTGGTGTTACGGGTTTTGCATTAGGTGGTGTGTTTGGTTTATTTATGGCTTCCATGGCGTACGATACGCCTTTGCACACACCCATGCCAAGTGATGTTGCAGGGAAGGGGAAAGGTCTGCTGCCCAACAATGTTAAGAATATTGCGGATTTGCCGTTCAAACAACAGATCAAGTTACAATTTGCTGATATGGGTAAAAGATCGTACTCCAGTGCGAAAAACTTTGGGTACATGGGTATGATCTACTCTGGTGCCGAGTGTGTGGTGGAGTCCCTAAGGGCTAAAAACGATATATACAATGGTGTTGCTGCTGGTTGTATAACTGGGGGAGGGCTTGCTTTTAAAAGTGGACCTCAGGCTGCTCTTATCGGGTGTGCCGGTTTTGCTGCTTTTTCCACTGCCATTGATTTATATATGAGAAGTGAAGATGGAAGACCTCCCAAAAACGACTTTGATGAATGATTCCTAGTGGCTGGATGCCAAACATCCTTTCTCTATGATCATCGTTTCATGTATATAGTATAATAGCAGCATATCCCGGTCAGAAAAGCTTTTTTTAGCATGTATAAGTCATAATTATGACATAATAACGTTTCATGATTTTAATTACTATTACAAATATTTATATATGTATAGATTACATATTATCAAAATAATAATACAAAATGACCATAATAGGATTGTTATGATCTCTTTAAAACTACTATTTATTATTTTATTGTCCTGTACGTCCATTTTATTCAATTCTTTCCCATCTGGAGTTAATGCCTTTATTAAATAATCTAATTTATTTCCAATTGAGTTGAGTTCATTTTTAAATTCTAATATTGTATTTTTTTCATCTGTTATAGAAGTGAATCTTGTGGATAATACTCTTTTGGTATCTTTAGGATCTCTAAATCCTTCTGAAAAAGAACGATGTTCATTGAACTTCGATTTCACAGTTTCCTTTGAGCTTGACATTAACCTTCGCCATTTATTTTCCATCAATGTACGCTTACCATCCATAGTTATACTTTTCTCCTTCCCATCTAGTGATTTCCCTGTATTGTAAGGTAATGGTAATGGATCACCCAGTATAGCCCTCGAAACTGAAGTTTTTCGTATTTTTGGCTTAATAGTTCTTTGTTTCCTCAGCAGAGGTATATTATTGTCCTGTGATGATGGTGACACATTGTTTGCTCTAACATTATATTTGGACTTCAATTTTGGAGTGTATTGTAACTCATCAAGATCAGAATCGCTAGAAACATAAGAATAATCATCTTCAGCATGTCTCGGTGCAAATGGATTTTTAACAATAGTTTCTTTACTAGATTGTAATTCTTTTCCTATCAAAGTTTTCTTATTTTTGTATAGTTCATTTATTTTGTTTATTCTAGATTGGCTCTGAAGAATTTGCTGTTGAGTCAGTTTGTTTGGGTTCATTCATATATGGTTGTCTAAGCACCCCTCTTCCCTTGTGAATCAAAGTCCTATTATAATCTCTGAATGGTTAATCAATTAACTTCTCATTGTGCAAAATAAAACAATAATTTAGCATCAACTAAGATGATTTTGTTTCATTTTTTATAAACTTTTACTTTTTGGCTCCAAAGTTTACGTGAAAAATCGTAGTGTAATTAACAATGAAAACATTGAGATATTGAAATTATTATTTACTATACAAAAGAACAAGTATAAATACAATTACAAGTGCAATTGACAGTATCTTGAAACACTAATTCCATCAGTAGTAATTTGGTTGGCACACAGTATTTATTAGTTTATATATATATGTTCAGAGATATACAGTGTTTTATATATAAAAACCAATATATTTAATTTTTAAACACAAATGAAATTTCCAGTTAGCAGATATCTAATAAGTGACTCAACAGTTTTTAAAGTGTTGACTTGATTGTTCTTAGTCTTAATCTTTTCCTTTCACATAACACTGAAGTCAGCCTGTCGTTTATGGAAACAACAAAAACACACACATTGTTTCCATACAGGTGATTTGAGTATATATAAAGTTCACACACATTGGAAAAGGGTTAGAATAAAGAACAAAATATGAGACATCGATTAGTTAACAGGAACTTCCATTTGGGACACACAGTTCAGGTTGAGAAAAAAAAATACAATTGGAATCGTACAAGGGACATAGGTTAAAACCAATCCTTTAATATTTGGTATCTTATTATTTTTCAATAAAAGAAAGGTCAGAACATTATTTTTGTAGGTACTCCTGTTGTAATTGGTAATTCTCACTTGAGTAAGTTAGATAAGCTTAAGCATATTATAGTCTTCTCAGGTAAATTAGTTTTTTTTTTATATTTGAAATTTTTCGAGTGTAGTATTAATGTATTAGTTTGTTTTGTTAAGATTAAAATTGTTGTGATAAAAAAATATATTTAAAGAAAATATATTATTATTACAATAGCATTAAAGCACCAGCGATGAAGGCACCACCAGCAGTCAAACCAAAGGCACCAGCACCAGAGAAGTGGGCTGGAGCAGCGTTAGCAGAAGCAGCCTTAGCTTGAGGATCAGCGGTAGTAGAATGATGATGTTTAGTCTTGTTGAACTTACCGTACTTATGAGTACCGCTGCTCTTTGGAGCGTGAGACTTTGGAGTCTTGTTGAACTTACCGTACTTGTGAGTACCACTGCTCTTTGGAGCGTGAGACTTTGGAGTCTTGTTGAACTTACCGTACTTATGAGTACCGCTGCTCTTTGGAGCGTGAGACTTTGGAGTCTTGTTGAACTTACCGTACTTATGGGTACCGCTGCTCTTTGGAGCATGAGACTTCTTAGTCTTGTTGAACTTACCGTACTTGTGAGTGCTCTTAGAAGTGGTGGAAGTGGTGATACTGCTTTGTACAGAATCGTCAGCAGCAACCATAGCAGCCATAGCAGCCACGGAAGCAACAGCAACAGCAGAGAATTTCATATTGTTTTTTTAATTATTTTGTGCTTTATATCCTTTCAAATACGACAAAAAAATATACAGTACTTGACCTTATCGTAAGTATTATATTTTAATACAATCCAGAAAAAGAATAAAAAGAACCCAGGAGAGAAGAAGATGGATTATATCTATAAACTTGGTGTAACTCAGTTTTTAGACCCTATCTATCTTGATAAGTGCGTGTGGAGCCCTTCTTTCAAGAAACAAGTTTATAAGACAAATCACAACACTAATACATACATGCATATATATATATATAAACACAAATATATACACACCAATATATATAAATTAAGATGAGCTGGTGAAAACCAAAGAAAACTAAAATGACAAAAAATGCACCAGATTGTTATTGTTATGCTTTAAAGAAATTCAATAGCTTATCGACAAAGATGTGTAAACTATTCATTGTTACAATTTCTCCTGTTCAGAAACACCTTTGTATCTGCATTTGTCTGTACTTCATCCAATGTTTTCACAATGTATCTTGGAAAATTCTTATTCGAAACCTGACGCCTGTGGAAAAATGTGCAAAAAATGCCTATAAGTGTAAGGTTTGCTGGAAATGAGCGCACTACACACCCAGACACCACGGCGTCCGGCGGCAGCCAAGCGCACGGCAGGACGAATATCGCCCACGAAATAGCGCTTCGGCGACGGTGGCTGCGTCGTTTGCGCGCAGTCTCGCCGCACTGGCGGATCACAGGGCGCGCCGTAGGAGACGGCGAAAGTTCGACAAAAATACCGCGCTGGGGCTGCGAGTGTGTCTGCGAGTGTTTGTGTTTGTGTTTGTGTTTGTATTTGTGCGTGTGTGCTTGTTTACGTTTTCCCGTTTCGGCCTTGCCGCAGCAGCAGACGGCAGGCACTAGGAGGAAAACCGCTCATCGTTACCCGGCGGCTGGTGTACGAGCGGACGGCCGGCGTCAGGAACTGGTGGACAGGGTAACGTTCCGGTCGGTCTGTTTATTTTGTGTCACACAATCATGTGATGATTAAAAGAATAAGTGCCTATTGTATATATACATGTGTGTATTTATAAGTTATGTAACTGTATATGTAATTATATGTTTAATTGTCTATGATGGCTTATACAAGTGCTTTCTCACGTTTGTCGTAGTTTAACCTCTTGAACGGTATGCATAGCAGGTAGTATACACAGCCGAAGAAACGGATGATGGCGTTGGCCACGACTAGCCATAGTATGGCATCGAAATAGTATTTCGTCTGTGAAGGCAGCACTATGTTAGAAATGCTGATGTTCTCCTTTGAATTCTTGTAATCTTGTGTTAGCACGTAGCTTTCTATACCCCCACTCTCTAGCACGACTGTCACTACGACGAAATTGGTGAACAGCCACAGGATTATAAGTAGTGATCTTATGTTACTGTTATAGCCGGCTTTCCTTTCCTCGTATGGTGCTAATGGTTTTTCCTTTTTATCATTGGCATCTGTGGCTGCTGTTGAGTGTAAGTTGGACAAGTGTTTATTGTAGTTTTCTTGAATTTCAGTTTGTTTGGTTAGGACTTCCATTTTGAATTCTCCATTTTGTCCGCTATTGATGACAGCATTAGTTTTATCGTTGACATTGCGGTTGGCTTGTTCATTCCCACCGCTTTTTGTTCCCCATGAAATGTCATGTAAATTGCAAAAAGCGTAAATATTCAACACATTGATGTAAGAAGGACTCAAAAGAACGTATTGAGCGAAACTAGTGATCATGTGCATAGGTTGCAAATAAATTAAAGAACTTACAATGTACAGGACGTAAGTGGAACCGATTGAGATGACGAGGTTTCTGAAGTTATCGTTAACAAAAAATTGTTTTATTTGTTCTGCAAGTGTTGAATAGCTTTTACTTTCTTGTTCAGTAACAAATGTCTCTATTGACTTGACTGTAAGAAAACAACTGATAGCGATCATATAGCACATAACAACAGCGAAAAAAATCATCGTCACAGTATAGAAGATCTTAGTACTCTTAGGTTTGTTTCCCAGGGAAAGAATAAAAGTAGACGCTACGCAAACACCATATAACCAGAAAAATACGACACTTAAAACGTTAAAAACAGTAGAGTATGTTAAAGCTACTGACAAACATAGAATGCGGAAGACTAAGAAAAATGAACTTAATGCAAACCATGATAACACTGTATTCAAAAGAATATAAAGGAATTCAATTTGTAAAAAACATTTGCGGAAGATGGAGTGGCCACTCGTCCAGATTCTTGTAAAATGAGATAAAGAGTAGATTGATGCAAAGAATGACCCATTCAACCAACGTCTTCTTTGTAATATAAACTCAGAGACCGATGTGGGTACATCAGTTGTAGCATATGAGTTTTTACAATAGTTTAAAATCCAGTTTGAATTTTTTTTCATGACAATCTCAAAACATAAGATACGATCTTCTGCTAAATACATATTAGAACTGAAGAAGTGAAAGGCACTTTGATCTGCTTCCATATATTCACCTAAGAAATATTTCCTTAGTGGTTCCCCCTTAAGAGCTTCAAAACGGTATGCAGAGAATGCACCAGGCAACACGGAGATGAAACCAAAATTAGATTCGGTTGTTTTATCTAAAATATTGGACATTTTGTATTCAAAATTTTGAGAGGCCACTAATGGATTTATCAAATTTTTTCCATGCTTGCCAATCTCAGTCTTAATTTCACCACATGCACCCCCTACTTGTGGATTTTTAAATTCTCTCCATAATGCATAAATTGATTCGTTTCCAGGCATTGTACCACAGTCTAATAAAGCAATGACATGTGGCTGCAATAGTTCTGAAAATCCTTCAAATACCCATCTATGTGAATTGATTTTTTTCTGATTTTTTTCCTTCAGACAAAATAATAATTGAATTGGAACTGTATTTTCGTCACATTCAATTTTGATAGTTCTAGTAGATTCATCAATATCTGTGATATTCATTAATGTTGTATGTTCATAAACATGGGTATTGACCGTTTTATTGTTTATGCTTGTTTTTGCAAATCCATCTTGATAACAACCTAGTGAACTTAACAATGATAATGATTTCTCGTTGATCTTTGATCTACCATCAGAAACAATGCAAACTACGATTTTCTTCCAAGCATCAGGGCCCCAAACACTTGAATTTGTTCTTTTGATCATATGCCTTATATTTTTCATGACACCTTTAAGGGTTCTACCCAATAAAATATGGTCTTCATTATACATGGTTACTGTTATCAGTAATTCAGTTTCTCTTGGAGTCATATATTGTAACTGTCTTACTGAAAAATTCTCTTCTAAAAGTTCATTTGGTTCACACGTTATAGCTTGATATCTCATAAATTTAAATTCATTAGTTAGATTATATTGACGTGATTCTGCAGCCTCGCTATATTGAGCCAGTAAAGACATGCTTATCGGTGAATCAAATACGAAATTACCATTTTGTAATTGAAATATTCTTGTTACAGTATCTCTTCTTATTGGAGCATTTATTGATGAAATAAGATAATCATTTTTTTCAGAATTCGAAACCATAGTCTCCAATGAAGAATTGTTGGAGGACAAAGTGGAGTTTGATAAATTATGTATTTCAGATTTTATTTTAAGTTTATCCATTGTCGTTAAACTTTGATTATCATCGTAACTATTATTTCCGAATTCAAAACTATCATCATTCCCTAGATAAGTATTAATGACACTATTACTTAGATCGTTCTCCTCTTCGAAATTATCATGTCTTATGTATGGGTAATTATCATTTGGATAGTCTTGGTTATATTGTTGATTATTATTTTGAAAATCTATGCTAGTTCTATATGGGTTTGAAGGAATATGTTGTGTGTGTCTATAGCCGTAGCTGTTTCCATTCCCTTGAACCTCTTCTGTATTTCCATATGATTCTGTTTCATATTGCGTCTGATATTGTGGCGACTCCGCCGCCTGATTCCCCGAATCGTTATTGAAATGAATGTAGCTCTGGTAATTTGACGGCTGATAATTCATATCATTCTCATTGTAATAAATATTGTTGTTATTGTACGACATTGTATGTACCTAACTCGACAGTTGTTTTCTGAATTGCCTCTATCCCTTCCATCCTACCTAGAAGGAACAAAAGACACAGATAAAATATCGTCCACATCTCCATTTCTTTTATATTCTGTTCCTTTCCAGGTACCTCCCATCTCACAACCTTTCAACGCCCTTGCAACCCATCTAAAAAACTAACACACGTCTCGATTTAAATGATTTGCTGTGTCAATTGACCACAACTCCAATATATAATACCCAGTATTGATCTTTTTTGGCTCACAGTTGCCCATAACAGTTTTTTAAACCATCCCTCTACTTTTTCAAGATCCAAAATTAAAGATTTTGCCGAATTGGGAAATCTCATGGAAATGAAAACCCAGATGGCTGGCTCGGTGAAAAATTGTCCCGTTCGGGTAATCACCCTGGCCTTCTCTGCAATGGGAAACTCGAGATGTGTGCATGTAACTGGAAGACCCTGTCGGGAACAGAGAATACGTGTAACGGTGTGTGGCATATTACACCAACCTAGGACACGAGTATTTGCATCTACTGTTTCATTTAAGATATGCCTTCGGTGCTGAGCAGGACGTGCTTTCGGCTACCGTGTCTGGATTGCAGTGGAGTACAGAAATTAGATGAGCAAAACCAACGTTGTGCTTGTGCCTGTGCTTCTGTGTGAATGTTGGTGTGTGTGCATGTCTTGCTCTCGGTTCAACCACGTCAACAAAGTTAATTTGAAACATTAAATAAAACAGAAACAATTGTGCAAACAGTAGTGCAAACAATAGTTCTCTGCGTTCCTCTCACACTGTGCCGAGGAAAAATTAGACAGCATCTCCAAGAAGTCACTCTTAAACCATCGTAAATGACAAAGTCTGCGTATAACATCTTTCCAGTTCTCTGTTTTTCCGAACTCTCTGTTAGCCTCTTATAGAGTAAACTAATGACAGATCCAGGAAATGTCTGTAAACTGCTTTTGCCAAAAGCATATGAGCAATGGTTTGTAAGGACAATTGCTTGGAACCACGTCATTTGGCAGCAACTGTTCGAAGCTCTTTTCTTTCCGATGTGAAGAAGTTCTTGTTACGTCTTCTGCTTGTGCACTTGTGTAATGTTCATTTATCAGTTTGGATTTTTTGCTGGATGAAACTCTTGGAAGACAAAAGCATGATTTAGAGGAAGGTTTACGTTCCATAAAGAATAGTAACTATCCGTTGATGGAAAATGTCAAGATACCTCCGTCTACATGTAAGTTTATTGAATGCATCCGGTTTGATATAAAGAAGTAGTGGTGGTACAGAATTGGATACGGTATCTTTCTTAGCGTAAAATGCATTGCTGCACTATTACATCGCTTGTTGTGCATTTTAAAATTCTATGTCTCTAGCTCTTGATCTTCAACACCAACAAAGAATATGCCTAACTTTACTGAGTAGAACAGTACTGTTGTAAATTATAATGATCGCCAAGATGGATTTGTACAGGTTGTGTGAGTCTCAGAAATGGTTGATATAAGTTACAAGCAACGTTCACATTTAGAAAGGATGTGTTCGTTGAGTTGTTGAGGAATTTTTATTTTTTGAATTTTTAAATTATGAAGTTCAATTTAATTCTTACAACTATATAATTATATATATTAATGAGCTTGATCAAGCTTTTCTTATCATCGCTGTCAATAGAATATATTTAAGCATTTATTTTTCGATTTGTATGTATGACAGTAGCTGGCTATTGTACTCCATTGCAGTCAAAATTTTGTTTAAATAAAGAGAAAGAGAAAAACCTTCGTAATTTTAATATTATCTGGTTATAAAACAGCTGTTGATTAAATGTCTTTAGATCACTTTAAATCGTTCAATGGATGAAAGGTTTCAATATATTAAATCAAGTTCAGAGTTGGAGATATTATTGGGATTAGATGAGAATAGGAAAAAAGGTAGATTTTGTGTGGAATTCATCTCATTGTTAACTTCAATAAAGCAAGTTGGGACATCTCGATATGTATTAAAATTTAAATCATTCAATGATGATATTATTTATGAAAGTCCCTATGAAGTTATTTTAAATTCTACAAGAAACGAACTAATTAAAAAATTCGATTTAGATACCATAGAAAATGAAAGCAATGATTTTATTATAAATGATTTTCATTTACAAAGATTATGTTTTGTTATTTGCCAAGGAAACTGTATATACAATGGTGTTTATCCTGTTATCATGGTAGAAGAGTTAATTCCTTTAGATCTATCACAAGTAATTGAAATGCTAGAGACTTTCAAAGATGATAATTGTAACAATAATTTTTCAACAAAAGAGTCTTTAATAGAAAGTAAAATTTTAACGGTTTCAAAAATTTTTGATAATTTAATTTTGATGAATGCTAAAAAGACTGAACCGTTTAAATTTGTCAAACTAGAAGATTATAATTTTCGTTTTAAAGAATTAATACAATATAGACAGCAGTGCTTGAATGACCGTGTGATTAAGAATAGTCCAATATATGATCCAACTACTCAAAATTTAAATGTTAGTGAAGAAGAATTGAACCAAAGAAACTGTAATGGATTTGATTCAGGTGATGAAGGTGAAGATTATCAAATAGAGGCTGATTCTGGTATTGGAAATTCTGAAGTTTTAGAAAGTACTAAGTATTTGAAATCAAATAATGGTAAACGAATTGGTACTGAAGATAATATTGATAAATTTGGTTTAACTGACTATTCCCCATTATTAAATGGGACTTATTCTACATCGACAATTACACAAATGGATGACCATAAGGTTTCAGAATCTTCAAAACATGAATTTTTTTCTTCCTCACATAGAGAAGGAACACAAGGAAATTCGGTTGATAAAATAATACAATCTGATTCAAGTGATGTAAAAACGATGAAATTATATAATATTGGTAAAAAACTTGAATATTCTGGTCAATTTATTGAGCTATACCCAAGCAAGTTTCGTGATTTTAATTTTTTATCAAACACATCATTAAGAATATACTTTCAACCGTTCGAATGCATATCAGAAAAGGAAAGTATATATGGTATTATTCCAAATATTGATTGCATCGAAATTCTTATTACAAAAGCTGAGGAAATTACTGAATTATTTGGAACTTTGGTTCATAATAGTAAAAGTTTAAAGCAGTTATTATTTAATCATAAAATGGTTGTTGAATTAGAGAATACTAAATGGTGTATCAACAAGAAAAATCGTATTTATACTACAGCATTAAAAATTAAGAATACAAAAAAGTGGGAGAAATTTCCTGCAAAACTAAAAAATGCTAAGACATCAGCTATTCATCAATATGTACCTCCAATCGTTGAGCGATCCAAATATACAGATGACCTAATAAATTTTGAAGACTTATATTTTGCTGGCAAAAAAAATTTATTTTCAAGACTTTTAGGTTTGTTAGTGTCTTGCTCATTCTCACATAGAGCTTTTGTAACATTACTTTTCACAGATTTTACTAAGAATCCCATAAATCAAAAATTTATCTTTAGCAGTTATCTAATTGATAAAGATAAGAGTATAGACGATAATTACTATTACAGAGTAAACATTTTTAATACTGACTTCGAGAAATTTGATTTAAAAATATACAACATATATGGCTTTCATATTAAAGAAATGTTAAATGATGGAGATAATATATCACATAAAGGTATATTATGTGATTTAACTGTTAAATGTGATATATATAATAATACATTAGGCATGATCGCTAAAAAATTAGATCCAATTACTGTTAAAACTGAAAGAACTAAAAAGGAAAACAAAAAAATTAAGCAAATCTATGAAAACTTACTGAAGAATATAAGTACTAGATCTATTATTTCAAATTATGATTCGTACTCTATTGCATTCCCACTTGAACAAGAATCGCCTGATGGTAAAGTTTATTTGAAAAGACAAGAAAGACTAACTCCAAGATACATTAAAAATCTTAAATTTGATTACTTAAATGGTATCTCTGCAATTAGTACAGCAACCGAATTTATCATTAAAGCTAAAATATTAAACGTTGAATATAGTTCAACCCATATTAATATAATGGTTTCAGACTATTTATTCGATCAGAATGTTCCTCTTCCTCTTTCGAATAGAGACAAAAAAGAAACACTAATACCAGTTAATAGAATTATCCTTGTTGAAATAAATGGTAAGAAAAATATTAACAATTTCTTAGGTGACTGTAAAAAAGATGATATACTTAAATTAGTTGAAATGAAAGATTTTAATTTACGAATACAAAGAGTTATGGATAATTCGTTCGTAGTTAAATGGAGACAAATTACAGGAACTCTTCATGAATTGTTATTGCAATAATGTTTTTTTAATAAGTAATTCACTTTATATCCTAAAATATTTGTATATTGTTCAACATACTCCAAAAAAAATAATCCGACGTATAAAAGAGTAACAGACAAAATTATACGCTATTATCTCAAGTCTTGCTACTCATACATGTAATGATTATAAAACTAAATTAATTATACTAAACAATAATGAAAATAATATTAATATCATTCAACTAACTCAACTTATCTTTGTTTTGAAATAAACACTTTTTGAGGTTGATCATGACTTCTTAAATTGTATGAAACAACTTTACCAATTTCAAGAAAGATAAGAAGAAGGAGGTCCAACTTTTGAATGTGTCACATCATGAGATGATATCATAAACCTAGTTACTGAGGCTGCTACTCTCCTATACTTATTATTGTTTTATGCATACCCCAAGAAATTACCAACAGCTCATTGTTCTTGAAGCTTTATTTAATATGTAACATTACACTGAGGTATTATTTCAAGCCGAGAGGGGCCTCAGTATTATAGTGACTATCAGTGCAATATCGGATGATTATTTAATGACTTTTAAATATATTTAAAACTTTACACAAGACAATGTTGACGTACCCTTAAAATGTGTCATTCTTTGTAGTGAAGGTTAACAATAAGACAGTCATTAGTGGCTGAGCTTATTTGAAGGCTGAAGTAGCTACTAGAAACTATAGCTTTGAGAAATAATTTGACACTACCGGGAATCTATAAACCTTTAAATAGGCGTTTTCGTAGTTGCAATCATATATTTTGACCTTTCTTTTGTTGCTTGTAAATAAATTTAGGGAACCTTTCACTTATAATGGTAAAGGTAAATCATGGGGTTTCTTTAAAAAGGGGAACAAAAAAATGGGAGTTATGGATAGTATTAGTTGGATATATATTTATATAAGATATATTTTTGAAGACGATCAAGTGTTAATCTTTTTGTATAAATTCAAAATATATAGTGGGTACCCTTCGTTCTAGAAATTCATTATTGTGTGTTTCAAGATATATGTAGAGTAGAAGAGAACTGAGAAATTAGATATAACCACCACTATAATAGGTATTTTAAGTGATCGATATATTTTCAAATTGAGTTGAGTGAAAATGCTTTTTAAAAGGTTTGTTAATTTTCTAACTTTATTATTTCTTTTAGGAGCTGGGTTGCTGACGTTTTTTGTTCTTCTGTCAGGCTCACATAATTCCGGGACACTAAAGCACTTCTATTGGTTTGAGGCAACTACTCGAGGCTTTAACGATGCACCTGCGGTGACTAGATGGTACGATTATGACTTTTGCGGTTATCAGAATGGTAATTTAGTGAACTGTTCTTCAAGAGCTCCTGCTAAACCTTTTTCTCCAAGAGATAACTTTGGCCCGAGCGCCAATATGCCTTCAACATTCCTAAATAACAGAGATACATACTACTATTTATCCAGAGTGGCATGGGCAATGCACTTAATTGGGTTATTTTTCATTTGCCTTGCAATTATTCCGGTATTCGTTAATATTATTAGGTTGGTGCCAGGAATAGTAATTTGGTCGACTGTAGCTTCGTGGCTAGCTTTCTTTTTCATTTTGTTGGCAGCTTGTTTGTATACTGGTTGTTACGTCAAGGCAAGGAAAGCGTTCCACCGTCAAGGCAGAGGGGCAAAGCTTGGACCTAAAAACTTTGCCTTCATCTGGACTACTGTGTTTCTGTTATTGGTAAGTATCATCTGGACAACCTTCCTTTCTGCATTGTTGGGGCGTGACAAGTATTATAGTGACACCACTTATGTCACGTCGAAAGCAGTGGCTACTGAAAATAAAGGCATACCATATAATCCTGGTGCACCTCAAGCACAGAATAATGATATTCCAACTCGTAAAAAGAGGTTCTTTACTACCCTCAAGACCAAAAAAATTTATGAATCAGAGATTCCAGAGGACATCGAAAATGTGAGTCCGGCAAGTAATGCAAATCCTCCAGTCTAAAGCTTCTAATTTTAGTATCAGAAATAGTTCATCTTGTGTTAATTTATCTCAATCTTCTAATAATTAATGAATGCAAGTAACTATTTTTATTTTATTATATTATGTATAAGAATGTAATACTAACTTCTTTATAATAATTGCAACTAAATTATTGTCATATCATACTTTTAGAGAAAAAGCAGCACCTGAACATCCCGAATTAGATGAACCAGTGAATATCGCTGGCCAGCAGTATGTTAACGACGAGGATATACCAGGACATTTTGATCAAAGTCAATCTAAAAGGTCTTTTAGTACTACCAAACCAATTGAGTATGATTTGTCGCCGCATGCTTCATTAGGAAACGATGAACATGTAACGGGCGCTGAACATTTGGATACCAATCCTTTTGTTAAGAAAAATGCACAAGCAACAAGCAAAGACTCTTCCTTGTCTCAAGGACAAAATCTGATTAATACAGAAAGAGACCCTTTAGTCGCAGGAACTAGAGATATGAAAAATTCTACTGGGATGGCTAGTGGAAACACTGCGGGAAATGCTATGTCGAAAGAAAAGGCCAACACTGGACCTGCTGAATTAGGCAATCAGAATCAAGAGACAATGAAGAATTTATCTCACAGTTCAGAACCTCTTTTAGGAAAACCTGAGCAATCGAGCAAGAATGAAATTTGGAATGATGATTATGTTACTAATGAGAATGCTACATCATCAATGAGAAAGTCCTCCACTATTACAGGCACTGTCGATGCAACAAGAAAAAAGAGCACATCTGGCAGATCAAGGGACATGGAGGAACAGGGCTTACAGAGATCAAGAACCGGCTCCAGGTCTAAAACCTCCAGAAAAGGCTCAACCTCCAGGCCACTATCCAGTAGGGGAAACACCACACATTTTGAGAACGAGATAATGGAAGCACAACGTGTAAAGCAACGCCAAAAGAGTATTGGTTCTGAAGATGTTGGATCGTATGCCATCGCTGTGGGAAATGGCCCAAGTATGATCGATCCAACTGTCCCCACATATGGGTTTAAAACTGTACCACCATATCAAACCACTCCCTCCAGACGTGGTTCATCAGGTACTTTTTTGAACAAGAAAATCTCCCATGCATCTTCTGCAGCATTGAGCGACAGTGTATCCTCTGAGTCTTCGGAGACTTCGGAAGAAGAAGCTGAATATTTAGTAGAACGCAATAGGAACGACAGTTATAAGCAGAATACACCTAGAAGTGAATTGAAAAAGAAGACGTCTAACGTGGATCCAAATGCTGCAGAAAAAACTAGATTTGCTAAATTCAAAAAATCATTCATGAGACCAACTTTGTGAGACCAAATACACAAGAACTTCGTTTTATTTTATATTGTTCGTATGTTTAAGTTTATACTGTATTGATTCATTTTATGTGACATTTTATATTTTAATGACATTTGAAAAAACGTTTTACAGGTATTATATTTACTATTGCTTGCTCTTGACACCATATAACATTCCATATCCAACAAAATATAGGTTGTTTATATTTATGTCCTCAACCCCATTTTTCGCCAAAACTTCCCAAATATAGAAACAGTCAAGACAACATAAAATTCCAAAGTCTTGTTTCCCCAAAGATCTGCAATCTACCCATTGATCATAAAACAATCCATCACGTAACACACATGCCTCTACATATATCAATTGACCATCTACAACAAATCCCATCCAAGTGTCACAATATACCACCCATATTTACCTCCGATTACTGTCACCCTAATTACTGTCACCTCCGACAGAACAATCCTGTCGCCAGGTCACGTGTCGCACGTGACCCGTCGCTCTTTTTTGTTGCTTTTTCCAAAATGGCGAAAAAAGAAAAAAAATACAGAAAGACAAAAACAAAAAACCAAAACCCAATAAATATAAACAACTAAAAGGAGAGATAAATAATTTTATTTACTTTGTATATTGATTGGTAAGTTATATTTGCGTTTAGTGTGTTGTGAGAGTAGTGATATAGGGATCTGATATTGATCAATCTGTGATATCTAGTTCGATAGAGTTATAACTCAGGCAATTGAGCTATTAGAAGATACTTTTCTGACAAGTCACTGGCGAAAGGACGACGTGCAAGGAAAATTAAAACTACTGATTGCAAAAGAGGGTTTTTCAGTTTTATTAGTGGAGATCATTGGAAGCTATTAGATTTGGAAACATATACGGTTTTTGGTAATTATAACTGGTGAATAGATAGTTGAGGAAGTTTAAATTTTAATTTTTTAAAACACGTCCCATTGTATTGATTCATTTTCTGCATTAGTTAATTTTTGCATTTTTTTTTATTATTACTTCACAAATATTATTGAAGCATTTTAAGATCACGGTGCAATTTAACTTGTAAACATCAAAGCATTTACCTTGCATAAAGAAAAAATAGAACACACATCGCAATAAACAAACATCATTCATCTGGAAAGAAAGCATTCCAAAATGCCACTAATACACGAAACTGATACTTTAACTGATTCGTCTTTAATGTTCTCCAGTGAAAACAGAGAACATCAAACGGATAAAATGTTTATCCCTACAACAGGTGAATTATCACCAAAACATAAACAGGCCTTAGGTCTAAACAATGTTAATGGGTCGAATTTCAATGATCAGAAGTCACCTTTACAATTAAGTTCGATGCTAAATTTCATTTCATTAAATAATGACGGACAATCAGTGACAAATGGTCGTAATTTTACGGGTCCATTTACTTTAATCTTAAAAAACTTACCAAGTGAAGTTACTTTAAGAGAATGCCATGCTATCTTTGCTTTAGCAAACAATATTTCGAATATTGAACTTGTTAAGCCTGAAGGCTCGCAAAACGATGAACCTTATTTAAGAGCTCAAATAGATTCGTTTGCAAATGCAACAAATTACGCAACGATTTTAAGTTCAAAAGCAAACATTTTTGGCCCTGATCATTCTATCACACCATGTGTTGAATTATTTGATCAACCAACTAATCAACAGGTTCCATTTAATGAGTTAACAAATTCTAACGCACCTTATGGATTAGGTTCTGAATTAAACAGTTTGCATAATTTTCAAAACATTATTCCTTCTACTAATCAAAACATTTCAAGTGTTTTTGATGCTTCGGCTTTACCAAAGAAATCCAGATTTTCATTTAGTGATAAATTTTCAACGGAATCTAACCTAATAAGTAATACTACAGAGAATCAAAATATCTCGTCAGGTAACTTACTAAATCCTCGTGGTTCACAATCCGTACCTGGAAATCCGCAAGCTTTCCAAGATTTATCAGCTACTAACTCCATGCAACAAGGTAATGTTGGTAAGTCTATTTTAATGATGGAATCTGATGACATCAATGATGCTATTTGGGGTTCTAATGGAATTGCATTCAATAACTCTACAACTGGTTCAAATTCTGCTGCTCCAATGTTTGAATGGAATGCAAGTGGAAGTAGAAAACAAAACAATGCTTTTGGATTCAACCAACAAATGGCCAACATGCCAAACCAATCTATCCAAGGCAGCACACAATTGCCAAATATATCTAACGACGGATTTTTACAAACAAATAATAACATGCCATCTTTTGGAATGCCTCCTTCTACCAATTCATCAAACAAGCAAATTCTTTCCCATATGGATCCAACTTTACAAACTAATCATCACCATAACAATATGATTTCCCAATCGGCACCTTTTGCCGTTAATGATAAGATGAGCAATGATAACCAGACCACTAAAACCCAATCTAATACACCTCAAAAAATTCAACCAATGAGAACTTCTAGGAATTCACAAGAATCAATTGGTTTGCAAAAGAATTCCTCCACTCCATCGTTATCATACAGTAATATAGCTAGCAATAGTGCTATATCACAAGCTGATTTATCATTGTTAGCTAAAGTTCCACCACCAGCAAATCCTGCTGATCAAAATCCACCATGTAACACATTATATGTCGGTAACTTACCATCTGATGCTACTGAACAGGAACTAAGACAACTATTTTCAGCTCAACAAGGTTTTAGAAGACTGTCGTTCAGAAATAAAAATAATAATGGTAATGGACACGGTCCAATCTGTTTTGTTGAATTCGACGATGTTAGCTTTGCTACAAGAGCTTTGGCTGAATTATATGGTAGCCAATTACCATCTGCTACCGTAAGTAACAAAGGTGGTATTAGATTAAGTTTCTCCAAAAATCCGTTAGGAGTCAGAGGCCCAAACAATAGAAGGAATACAAGCACACCTACTTTAAACGGATCATCAAATCCTAATAATTATAGCTATATTGGAAATTACGGCAAGTAGATTTTTGCATTATATTATGGAGTTCAACGATCCAATTTTTTAATATTTATTTCCGCTTGTAATAGTATCACATATTTTGAATAGAATTATCGAAATATTTCCTTTTGAACCAAAATATTCTTCAAGTTTTCTATACATTGCATTTAAAAGAATAATTATACTGATCTATTAATTCAACTACACCTGTCATTATTAAAATTTGCGCATTTTATTAGCATTCATTTTTCTATGAACTTTTTTATTTCACTAAAACCACTACAAAATAATACATACAATTTTTTTTACCCAATAGTTTATATATATTTTGTATCTCTCTCTCTATATATAACTTAATTTTTGTAAAAGCATTTAATTTTAACATTTACTAGTTTATACACACTTATATATATATTTGTTCCCTAAAATTAATTTATATTTAATTGTTCGTTGTAAAAAGTTATTTATTCTGAAAATATGAAAGATTAGGTATGAAATTAATTCAAACAAGTCCATTTACGTGTAACGTAACATTTTTTATTGTTTACCAGATACAATTGAGGCCAAATCAGTAAGAGTTTCCTCCTTTTTCAACTGGGTTCCAGTGTATGCAGACCCTAATGACGACTGAGAACCGTTTCCTTGAACTTTTTCTAAATGTTGTTGTCTTAATAATTTTTCTTTTAACTTCAGTTGTTGTGCTTTCTTCTCTAAATCTTGAATTCTTTTTTGTAATTCCTTTGCAGATTGTGCTTCAAGCTCTTCTAATTTTTGCTGCCTAGCAATTATACGCTCGTGCCTTAGCACATATGGAACTGTTTCAGACATATTTCTTAGTTTTGATTTTTCATTCAAATCCGGAGAAGCTAAATCAGGTGTTTCTTTCTTAATGTTCTTGATTATTTCTTCATTTTCTTTTTGCAAAGTTTGAGACATCTGTTTGATTGGCGATTCTTCAATACTTTCACCAGAAAATTTGAGATTATTTTGATTCTCCATTTCTGGAGTAGTTTTTTGATCAGCTAAAGATAAAGTTTGTTGAGAAGCGAATTTACCAGTATTAACAAATGTAGTAAAGTTACTTAAGCTCGGAACTGTTGAATTTCTACTAATAGAATCACCTCCTGCGTTACCAAAAGTAGGTTTGCTTGAAGAACGTAGTTCTGGACTTGTAACTGATGATAACTTTTCTGCACGATAGTTTTCATACAATAAATTTTGTGTAGTATCTTTGAACTCTTGAAGATGTGACCCAAATAAAACATTCTTAACGACTTGTAATTCAGAATTACTACCACTACCCTTATTGTTGTAACTGTCTATAATTAAAGAACCCCATGGATATGTTCTAATATAATTACCATTAGAATCCTTTACATCCGAACAAATGATTGACAATGGCTGTAATGAGGAAAGCATTTGATTTTCTTCTATCGTTTCCAAATCATCTTCCTCTTCGTCTACTTTGAATTGATAAACAGGAATATTGAAGTAATCAATATCTTTTAGTATATTTTTTTTGAAAATTTTCAATTCTTCTTTTGTAAATGAATCAGCTTTAGCAATAATTGGTAAAACATTAGCGTACGTAGAAAGTCTCTTCATTAGTTCAATATCAATTTCTTGTAAACCATGACCAGTTGGTTCAATAAAATACAAAATCACATGTACTCTTGTATCTTCGAAACGTGGATTTCTTCTTATTCTAGTTTCCTCTGCTAAGACGATATCAAACTGTTGTTCCAAATAATTTGTCAATTCATCGAAACACAAAGAATCATCCAAATTTTCACCGATACCATGAGTATTTACTAAATTCAATATAATTACATCGTCATCAACCTCTTCACTGGTCTTCCCACTAGTGTTAATTTCAACAGTAGTCGAAGTAATTGTCACACCAGGCTCAAAGTTCGCCCTTTTTGCATCCAGATCGGACATGAAAGTTGGTATACCATTCTTAGAATTGTATGAAACCACTTTGGTTGGTTTAATAATCTTTACCCTATCACCCACAATATCAGCATTCAAACTCGAGTCCAACCCGGCTGACGTATTATATTTATGCGTAAAAATATTGGATTCCAACAAGTTATTGGCAAACGTCGTCTTACCAACACCATCTTTACCACATAACAACACAGAATAAGTGATACCACGCTTATTCTCCTTTTTCCTACGAGCCAGCTTAGCACTATCAAACTCACTCATTACTTCACTAAAATAACTCAATCTCCTCAGTAGTCTCAGCTATAAGATACACAACTACAACAAACCACCAACCACCTAATCCTCCACAACCACTCACCATACAAACACACTTATGTGCATATTCAGAAATAAATATATATATATATATTTATTTATTAGTATTTTCTGTCTTGTCATTTTTCAATTTCTGATCCAATTCCTCGAAAAAGATATTTTCCTAATCGGGACACCCACACTCTCGAGAAAGAAAACCGGAAAACGTCAGCATTCCTATCACGTGAAAGTCACGTGCTCACAAACCCTAAACCAGTATTAGGGTTCACAAACCCTAGGGTTCACATCCATCCGCAAATGATTTTTCAACAAGGAAACGTACACATGTGCATGTTAAACACTGCCAGAAACGACAAACAACCTCATAAAACATCTTACAACACACAGACCACACAACAATCTTCAAGAGTTTCCTATTTCCCAAATTGACGCACAACACACGAGATAACAATGTATCCGGAATTGTTGAAACTGTCCTCAAACTCCTACGAGACAATTTTGCACAATTGCTAAAGGACACTTCACGAAAATTCTAACTGATCTGTAAATAACCTGAGTTCGCTGTTTTGGGAGATACGATCGAGGGATTAACAGTCGATTTGTTTGGTATCCTGGTTTTTGGTACTTGATTTTTAGAAGAGGGTTTGTTTATGAAGAAGTTTTAAATTGTTGCTCGTAAGGTCGTTCGAGTATTGTTATGTAAGTAGTAAAAGTCGCAGGCAGTATAGGCTTAATACAGCGAGGCATGACCACATGCTAGGCTTGTTTTATTGATGAAAACGAGGTAATAAGTGTTTATTACAATATGTCAGAAATCTCGAGGCATTACGTTTACATTAACTTTGTAGTTTTAGGTAATGATTGAGATTAAGTATTGTCTGCCTCTGTTTGACAGTCATTGAATGAGAAACCAATGCTTCGGAGATGGTACATCCACTTCTCGTGGAGGTGTACTAGGATTGAATGTAAAAAAACACCTCTCTAAGGTTTTTAATTGTTTTTAATTTATTTTGTTACGTTCTTGTTTACGTTGCTTGAAAAATCGGGAAGTTTCTCTGCAGACAAGGTACATTTAGCATGGTTGGAACATGTTTTTGCTGCTGCAATACGCAATACGCAATACGCAATATGCAATCTCGTTAAGTATTTCGTTAAATGTAGTTCATTGTCTAACTGATAATTTGGGTTCTGTGGTCTTGGTGTTGAGTAATTACTGCACCCCACTTGCAGAGAAGCACATAGGAAATTAGAAACAAGAAATATTGATAACGTAGAATGATAGAAATTAACACAATCGGTTGTTTCTTTTTGATGTTTCTGCTGAATATTAAATTGCACATTCAGCGTATATGGGAGTTGTTGTTGAGTTTCTATGATCGGTTGGAAACTTGTTATTAAAAATTCCCTAAGTATTAAATTTGGTCTTATTAAGGCATGACTATCGTTTCATTTAGTAATTAGTATTTTTGTCAAGTAGTTTTCTATTAAGGTTAAAGGATAAAGTAGACTCAGGTTCAATATGCAGGTATTATTATAGAATACCTGAGTGACTTTTTATTTAGTACATACAAAAATGATTTATCTTGAGTGTATATATAAGGTCTTGTAAGTTGAAATGTTTTGAAGTTAGTGTGTTGTGTGTTGCTTTGGATGTTAATGTAGGGAAAAATCTTGATACAGTAACATTGAGAATAATAACATTAAATAAACACAGGCACGCACATAGGCATAGGCACATATACACACACACACATATATATATATAACATTATAGAATACCGGATAATAATATGGATAGCTTCTTTGATATTGGTAAAGAAAATGCAGCTTATGAGGATTTATTCATTTTAAATAATATAGACACACAAAGTAATACAAATACAAAGGGTAGAAAGAGAAGGTTTACATATTCAGATGCTGATACAAAGGCTTTATATAGCGATTTGATAGATTTTAATGATGATGAAAGTGGACTTGGGACAAATAGTGCGAAAAATGTAAATAAGGTATCAAAATATACCAGTAGGAATAAAAAACTAAGAACAAAGAGTTCAGGTGATTATGATGCAAATTTCAGTAAGGGGAATGATTTAACACTTGATGGTGAGTTAGATATTCAACCTATTTTAACTCCATCATCCATATCATCTGTATCAATAAACTCATTTACTCAACCGGAACAAATTGAATTAGATATTATTGTTGGTAACTATTCAAAGATTATAGAAGAAAAAGATCAAAGAATATCAGGTTTAGAGAGGAGAATAGAAGAGATTTTGCATGAAAAAAAGTTTTTAAAACAATTACTTTTAGAGAATTTTGGTCATTTAAGAAATACTTTAAATGAATCAAGAAATTTATAACGACACTCATTTTAGATTACCAAAGTTTTTGCATTTTTTTTAGGATTTAGATAAATTGTTAAGAATATATTATTTTCACATTTTAATAGATAGAAACTAACAGAACTATTATATATATAACTAGTATCTATTTTACGGTGAATAGTATGAGGATTAAAATATATATGCCAATTTAAATAAATTTCATAGCTTGTGTTTCAAGTCTCTGTTAGGTAGTTTCATTTTATCCTTTAACATATCAGGATACATTTTATCACCAAATATCGTCCCAAGTTGCCACATACCACCATCAACAATTGTGACAGTTCCTGTAATATATGAAGCTGATGGCGAGAATAAAAATACTGTTGCTTCTGCAATATCTTTGGTCGTTCCCAATCTACCTAATGGAATTTTGCCGACAAGTGGATTAGAACTCTTAGCACTAGAGGTTTTGGCATCAAGATTCTCACGATGTTCTTTTAATGTTAGTCTTTTAAACCCTTCAGTTCCTGATATTGCGCCCGGTGCAATACAGTTGGATCTAATCCCTATTGGCCCCCATTCAACAGCAATTGCTTGTGATAATGCATCGATACCTGCTTTTGCTGCACCAACGTGTGACTGGAATGGAACACCATAGTAATGGAAAGTGGCTGATACAAATATAATAGAACCACGAGATTTATATAGCTCATCAAATGCAGCTTTTACAGTATTATAACTACCAATTAAGTCAATATCGATTACAGTTTTGAATGCATTTGCTGATAAATTTGTCAAGTCACAGATGAAATTACCAGCAGCACCACATATGACAAAATCAATTCTACCGAATTTCTCTACCGTCTGCTTAACTGCAGTTACCATATCTTCGTAGTTTCTTACATCTATATTACAAATCGGTAAAACTTTCAATCCTGCTTTGGTCCCTTCCGGATCCAGTTTGCTTAACTCATCACAAACTTTTTTTGTCTTCTCAGTATCTCTTCCTATGATTGCCACTTTGCAACCCAATAAAATCAACGCTTCCGCTTGCACGCTACAAATAGTACCGGCTCCTCCAGTAATAAATGCAACTTTACCTTTAAATAGGCCTGGCTTCCAAGAAGAATCCCTAACAAAACTTGGAGTTAGTGAATTTACCATACTTATTTTTCTATGCTTTTCTTTCGTTCCTTTCAATTTTGGTTCATCTATCTGAATATGTTCAATCCCCAATAAAATATAAATAATTATTTAATGTAAGTTAAACAACATTAACCATGATTCGTCTAACCCTTTTATATTAATCATTTTACAAATATGTACTTCTCCACTTTTCCCTTAATTTAATTTATTTGATCACCATTAGTGTCATCAATTTTCCGGAATTGAGATTAACTCCATCCCGGGAATTTCTGTCACTTGCAAATCACATGACTTGCATTTATCACATCATGTGACCTTCAATATACATATACATACACATACATACATATTGAAAAGTTACAGTGGTCTTCTTTTGATGTAATTATTTACACAATTATTAGATTAGAGGCATATCTAGCTTTGATAACCATTCTATCATTCGGATATGAGTATTGTTATCGAGAAGTATCTTTACCATAGTAGGCAATATCACATTTTGTGCAACAGAAGAAATACAGTGCATGTTACATGACACTGACATCTATCGAGGATAGATATCTTCTCATAAAGGAGCAGATGTTCCGCAGGAAAATGCATAACCAAGGACCGGAGTTGTCAGTAGAGAACATCAGGCTTGCCTCCTCATTGCTCCAGCACGTATATGCCTGATTTTGCAAAAAAGCACCACACGAAATCATGTAATCATATAATCATATTAATCTTCATTTATTCATATAATAGAACCCATAAAGCATGTTTCTTTTCTTAATTGGGTAAAACAACTACCAACAATTAATTATTTTGTTAGCCAATCCATGTATATGCATCGAAAGAAAGAAAATGCTGGGTTTTCCAATTGCACAGAATTCATAGTTTACAGATATCATAGGACATCAATTCTCACAATAAGAACAACACTGAGAAAAATGAACGGCGTAAACAGTAAAATCCAGTAAGAATTAATTTTGAAACATAATCATTTTCCCAAATTGGAAAATTGTTGCCAGGGGATAGCACAGTCAATGGATTGCTTAGAAACCTCAATTCCTCTCAATGGAATTTAGTTTGGTACGTAGAGTTTCGTCAGCACTTATGTAAAAAATTACATCAACTTTTCAAAAAATCGTTGTTGCACTGCGGAGATTTATCGCGGGCATTAAATGCACTGCACAAAATCCAAGATTTGAGGTAAGCGAGAACAGGTTTTACCTGCAGCTCTTTCTAGCATGTTTAATTGTACATCATTGAATCGAGAGACCGTTCCGGACTGCATTGCTTCCACGATCGGTTCAGAGTAAGTTATGGCCATCACTGCTACTGCTGTTGATTTTGGTGTGCTTGTTGCTGTACGACGATGTAAAAAATCACATCAAGTGAAAGAAATATATACGGTAGGAATAGTAACTGAATAATCGAAACCTCATAGTTTACCTGTGTTCACCACCATCGGAGGCGGTATCATTTTTCATTTTGTGGCATTAACCCTAAATTGCTTAATCGGGAATAGTTTTCAATTTCAAGGTTTGTATTTTATAAACATAACATTGATTCGATGAGCTTGATCTGCACCTGAATTATAGTTGTTAGTTGATATTTGATCAGAAGGACCAATTATGAAAGCTGATTGAGTGAGTAAAACCGGACTATTTTACTCTTATTTGTCATTGATCCATCTCCCAAAAACAATCGTTGAAATTCATTGCAAGAACTTTTATGATCCCGTTCCCATCACTACTTTTGGCCCAACTAGGTCATTGGCTACTACACTCTAACTTCAATTAGATAGTATATTTATGTTAGTACCTCGGTTTACTTTCAAGAAACAGGAAAACGCCAATATTTGCGACGATCACACAGCATTTCAAGCTTGCGAATTCTTAAATATACGTTCTTTATTTGATTACCACTTCAGTCAATTCTATTTCCTTTTATTGCAAATTAATTATAATATAGTACAATCCAATAAAACCTGATCAACCTGCATAAAATACAAAATACTTAGATATAAATATCTAATAAATCCTTCTCAGATCTCAAATCCATCCTTGCCATGTTCAATTCAAATCGCAATTCAAATTGCAATTCAACATTCAATCCTTATATTACAGATATTTCCTCTATTATATACCAAATTACAAACCAACGTACACACAACTCAGTTACTTATACAGTCACATACTTTATACCATCCATATATCATATATCATAATTGAATCAGATCAAAAATGTTCGAAGACGGCACTAGAATTTTAATGGCGGACGGGAAATCAAAGGACGTCTCTGAAATTTGCGTAAACGATATTTTAATGACGGAAGACGGTGCGTCAGTAAAAGTGACAAATGTCACAAAAGATTCACAAAACACATATGAGGTTGTTCATAAAACGAAACACAGAGCTTTTGAAGGTGAGGCTGCTACACATGATCCTTTAAGGAAGGTTATTTATCAAAGGCTAAGTTTCAATTGTACTCTTACCCATGATTTGGTGTTAAGGACTCCTGCCAAGCCAATGATTGAAAGTGATTTTACCAAGAATATTTACAGGGTTCGTTATAGAACGTTAGATGAGATAAAGACGGATGATGGTAGGATGGTTAAGATACCCAAACAGCATAAGAAATATTTCAAGATGACTCCAGAAGGTAAAGTTGATGCTGAAAAGTTTAGGGATGACACGGAAGCAAAAATTGGCGAATATTTAAATTATAATCTTCAGGTGAGAGATTTAGACCTAATGACGCCATTGCTTCGTATAACGACTTATCTTCGTTACAGTCCATTGAAATCTGGAAATGGTGTGTTGTCTGAATTTTTAACTGGTACTAAACACTTGAATACTAAAGCTGTTTTGCAAATGGCTTGGATGTTAGGTTTATGGATTGGTGATGGTACCACGAATGAACCACAAATTACAGTGGATAGCTTTGACACTCCATTAATTGAAGCGTTGAATGAAAATAGCAAACCATGGGGAATATACCCAACATATAAAGACGAAGCTCTTAATTCTAGATGCAAACATGTTTCTTTACACTATGGCCAAGAGGTTGATGATAATAAAGTCTATCGAAACTTGAGAAAAAATAATCCCTTCTGGAATGTGGTGACAAGTTTGAAGTTCAAGAGGGAAGGAGATGGTGGTAAACAAATTCCTACTTTTATGTGGAGTGAAGACGAAGAAGTTCGAGAGGCCTTTATGGCAGGATTGATTGATGCCGATGGGTATGTTTGCAAGTGGACTGAAAAAACTGGAAGTTTAAAAGTTTCAATACAAACAATATATCCTTCTCTAATGAATGGTATTGTGCATATAGGTAGATCTTTAGGAATAACTGCTACTGTAACAACACGATCATCAAAATCTACCATTATTCGTGGTCGTCAAGTTCAGTGTCAATTTACTTTCGACTGTAATCTTTATGGGAGTGAAAGATTACAAAATATTCTCTCCTACTGTCACAGTGGACATAAGAGAAGACCTAAACCTTTAAACTTAACTAGGGATCCGGTTTATTTTACTTTCCTTGATATCAAGAAAGGCATTAACGATGTCTATGGTTTAACTCTAGAAAAAGATACAAATATATTACTAGAGAATAAAACTGTCGTTAAAGTTTGTACATCAGAATGTAAACAAGAACATTTCAAAATACAACCATCAAAATATTTACAACATTGTATAGCGTGCCCTCATAAAGGTATTAAATACTTCTACAAAAGTTGGTCAGGAACTACAAAATTATGTGGACGTTGTTGGCAACGTTATAAGTTTAGTGGATACAGATGTCTCAATTGTAATTTTGTTCCAGAGGCCAGAGAGGTCAAAATTGCAAAAGCAAAAGGTGAAGGTGTTGGTTTAACACCAGAAGGTTTACCTGTTAAAGGTTATTTCTGTCGAAGATGTAACGGAATCTTAACATATGACGGTGTCCGTGGGCCAAAGAGAACTAAGGATCAACCATCAAGAAAAGTCAAGGTCACTAGTAATGAAACTATCCAATAAGGAAACACAAACGAATATAACGCTTTATTTTTATCGAGTAATTTAGCCAAATGTAATATAATAGTACATAAATTTTAATAATACCATGTTTTATACCCAACGTAATTTCCATATGAATATATTCATCCCAAATATTCTTTTTTAGAAAAGTATCAATAAAATAGATTAATTATCACAATGAATGCTTATATTTATACATATTATATATAGAAAGAAAAGAAAATATATAGACTATATTAATTTATTTCTTAACGGGAGGACATAGCCTTGGTGACAACTCTCTTTAAACCAACTTCAGCCTTTCTTAAGTCATCAGTGGAAGAGTCTTCAATAGCTAAAGCAGCCATAGCTTCAGATAAAGCATTTTCGATCTTGACCTTGGAACCTCTCTTTAATTTAGCAGATAAAGCTGGGTCAGTGACAGTTTGTTCAATAGAAGCAACGTAAGATTCTAATCTTTGTCTAGCTTCGTGTCTCTTGGCGAAAGCTTCATCGGCAGCCTTGAATTCTTCGGCTTGGTTAACCATCTTTTCGATATCTTCAGTAGATAATCTACCAACAGCGTTGGAGATAGTAATGTTAGAAGATTTACCGGTAGACTTTTCGACGGCAGTAACCTTTAAGATACCATTAGCATCAACTTCGAAAATAGCTTCTAAGACTGGTTCACCAGCTGGCATTGGTGGAACACCCTTTAAGTCGAATTCACCTAATAAAGTGTTTTCCTTACAGTTAACACGTTCACCTTGGTAAACTGGGAATTGGACAGTAGTTTGGTTGTCACCAGCGGTAGTGAAAGTTCTTCTCTTGATGGTTGGGACGGTAGTGTTTCTTGGAACAACAATACCGAAGATGTCACCTTGCATACCAACACCTAAGGATAATGGAGCAACATCTAATAATAATAAGTCCTTGGTTTCATCAGAAGTAGATTGACCAGTTAAGATAGCACCTTGGACAGCAGCACCGTAAGCAACAGCTTCATCTGGGTTAATAGATTTTTCTAATTGTTTACCGTCAAAGAAGTCAGATAATAACTTTTGGACCTTTGGAATTCTGGTAGAACCACCGACTAAGACAACTTCATCGATTTGGGACTTGGCGATCTTAGCATCCTTTAAGACTTGTTCAACTGGGGTTAAAGTAGACTTGAATAAAGCAGCGTTTAAGTCTTCGAATCTAGCTCTCGTTAAAGAAGCTTCGAAATCTTCACCTTCGAATAAGGAGTCAACTTCGACAGTGGTTTGAGTAACAGAAGATAAAGTTCTCTTAGCTCTTTCAGCAGCAGTTCTTAATCTTCTTAAAGCTCTAGCATCGTTAGAGATATCTAAACCGGTCTTCTTCTTGAATTCAGCTTTGAAATGTTCTAATAAGTTAGTGTCAAAATCTTGACCACCTAAATGGGTGTTACCAGAAGTAGATTTAACAGTGAAGACACCACCAGCAATGTGTAATAAGGAAACATCGAAAGTACCACCACCTAAATCGAAGATTAAGACATGTCTTTCTTTTTCGGACTTACCAGCACCTAAACCGTAAGCAATAGCAGCGGCAGTTGGTTCATTAATGATTCTTAAAACATTTAAACCAGAAATGGCACCAGCATCCTTGGTAGCTTGTCTTTGAGCATCGTTGAAATAAGCTGGGACAGTAATAACAGCCTTTTCGACCTTCTTACCGATCTTAGCTTCTGCAATTTCCTTCATCTTGGTTAAAACCATAGAAGAGATTTCTTGTGGGGAGAAAGTCTTGGTTTCACCTAAGTATTCAACTTCGATCATTGGAGCACCTTGAGCGTCAATGACCTTGAATGGCCAAGTCTTCATATCTTCTTGGACAGCTTCTTCGTCGAATCTTCTACCAATTAAACGCTTAGCATCGAAGACAGTGTTCTTTGGGTTCAAAGCAGCTTGGTTCTTAGCAGCATCACCAATTAATCTTTCTTCTGGAGTGAAAGCAACGAAGGATGGGGTAACTCTGTTACCTTGTTCGTTAGCAATAATTTCAACGGAAGACTCGTAAGTAGCAACACATGAGTAAGTAGTACCTAAATCGATACCAATAGCACCTTGGAAAACACCTTCAGCCATTTTGAAAGAAAACTGAGTTAGTCAATGGATGGTTTCTTGTTATCTACTAACAAAATTATACAACCTATTAAAATAAAAACTTTAGAGGTTAATAATACAGAAACTTATACACATTTTATATTTAACTATGGTTAGTTAGTTATATATGAATGAAAAATTCACTCGATGAGCATCGATTGAGTTTTTCAAACTTGAAAAGAAAAGTGAAAAATTTTTTTCCATCGAATGAATTATTTTACGATGTGCGGTGGTTTGTAACTTCCAACTTTGCATCCATTTGCCATTTGTTGAAATTACACTGAGGCGTCCGTACAAAAAAATTGCAGTCATGTTCAACGAGGAAAATGTCGTGGGACGTGATAACACAGTATCATTGTTGACGGAGTAACGGGTAACATGCACGTGATGTTTAAAACTTTTTAACTATCACGTGAGATACACGTGCCTGGCACGTGATGTTAATTTACAGTTGTGTTTTAACTGCTCTTCCCATTATGCATACATACATACCTAGACACATATCATACCATATATACTTATATGTATATAAACTTCTTCCGGTTCATTACTGATAAATTATAATCAGCTCGGCGGAACTCCATTGCAATTCCCACAGTTGTAATTGGAGTTCTGGTCACCAGCTACTTGCTCTGTTGGTACATATACTTTGCAGCATGGTATATAAATTTGTACTGATCGGACGTCTGTACCATTTTTAATCTTTGTGCTCTCAATTGTAACACTATTTGCTCTATTAAATCATGATTGTAATTCTTGACAGGGTGTAAACGATATTTATAATTGGATTTAGTGTTTTCTGTATTGTGCTCGCTGTCATCGGTATTAAAATCAATTGTATTGTGAAGCATGTGATCAAGCGCTATGAAGGTCCCGCTTCTTCCTACACCTGCAGAACAGTGTACCACTATGGGGTTACCTTTTTTGTTTAAAGAATGTGAATGTTTGCATAATTTCATAATTGGAATAATTTCTTCTGGTTTGCTCATATCTCTCCATTGATCAAAATAAAAATGATTAACAGTTTTAATTGATCCAATTTCTTTCCCTGATTCGTCCACCGGCACGATTTTTAAAGTAGTCAATGTATAACAATCGTCATATCTTTTACTCTTGATATACTCTATTTTCAATGCATGTTCAAATTTGCTTACATCTCCCTCACCTGGAGTTTGAATTTGTTCAGAGATTCTAACAGAATCAGACAACCCACCTTTTGGCCAATACTGATAACATTTCTCTCTATTATATTCAACTAAAGGTGTCACCATAACAATCACAATACTATCATTTGTATCATTTGTACCGTAATTTTGATAACACATCTGCCAAAATTGCTCCCAAGTTCTCTCTGTTGGACCTTGTGTGGCAACGTAAAATCCTGGCATTATAGTCTGACCAGCTACATTCAACTTCACATATGATGCATTCACATAGTCGTTACCAGCTTTTAAATTTAATTTGACTCTATTCTTTTCATATGGCATGATATTCACATACCTATTTCTGTATCTGTTAGACTCATCCACACTAATCCCAAAAGTCCACTTCGAATCCATCGGATTCATTGTAGCATCACGAATCCTTGCATCCTCTTGATGTTGAATAAATCTAAACTTCGCCTCCAGTTCCCTATCAGACTGCTTCAAATATTTTGGAAGTGATACCATAGTGAATAATATCTTGCTCTAGTGATTAGGTTTTCTCCAATGATGATAGTATTAGTAGACTACCAGCCACTTGTACCACATACAATCGAAATGAAGCTACGGGGAATGCCCAACTATCCAAAACAACTTTACAATACCTGTATTATCTTTTAAAGGAACATATTTGTAGATGACAAAATTCTAAATATGAATTTTTTCATTACAGATCTTGTCACCTTAACTGTATAACAAATCTTTATAAAAAAAATTCAAGGCAACCGCATACTAAAGTCAATGAATTAATAGTCAATCGTATCTTATTATATATACATACACTACACTATACAATTTTACAAATATCATCGAAACTGGAAATAGCCTTGTGAGCTCTTACATGTACTGTCTCTTAACAATATATAGACCGATAATATCCTGGGAACCCATATTTTCCACTCCTGCTTAACTTATTCTTCCTTGACTTCTTCAGGCTCTTGGTCAACACTGGAGCTGATCGTGTGGTACACTATGATCAGAAACATCATAATGGCACCGAATAGCAACACCAGACGGTTCAATTGTTCATCTGTAATCATGTCGAAAAATCCTCTATTGATAATCTAGAAATCACCGTTTCGTCTTCGTCGATTCCCACTGTCCCAATCCTAAGCACACTACAAACTCCACAACAACACTCCACCCCTCCTTAGACCCTTAATATACCTCTCTCAAATAACTTCCATCCACAAACTGGTTCTTACTCTATTGATCAATTCAATATTAAAATTCCTTCTCGCCAATTGCCATTTTTCCTAAATGCTCAAAACTCGATATTCACTATACAGACGACACAAATTACAGAATGTATAAAGCTATTAAGATGGCTGACTATATAGACACAGCACGGTCTGAATCTGGTGGAATGGTGTTCTGTGATGCTTCTCAATCGGTTGCATGTGTTTTAAGAGTGTTAGCTGAGACAGAGGAGCAAGGAAAGCGTTTTATATTGTGTTTTTTTTAATTGGTTTTTCCACTGTCACAGGTGTGATACTAGCAGTTCATAGAGTAGGATGCAAAGACAAGCTGTTTCTTTCTCACTAAATCTGCAATGCAGGTAGTCACCCCAGGCCAATGGCCTGGCTGTTCTCAATCATGTCCTTGTGTGTCTGCTGTGCTATTAGACAATTCCTTCCGACGTCGATATTCGATCCTGTGACTTTTCCCGCTTCAATATTATATTCAATAAATTTTTTATACATTTTTATAATGACATTGTATTGAAAAGAATGCTATATTTGAATACAGTTGACATTAGAGGGTACCATACTGGCCAGCAGTGAGAATTCATTTCACAAGCCACACTCTGCACCCTCCAGGTTGTTTGATTTGGAGAAGAAGTTTGCTAGTTTTTCCATACCATGCAATTACAATTTTTCAAACGATGTTTTCATCTTCAATTGTTTAATGGATCATTATTGAATAAGAAAAGTGTCGATACTGCTATCAAACACATTAACAGTTCAAGTTTAACTCAAAAGGAAGTGAATTTAAACCTTTCGAAGGAAACTTATCAAGCTTTACCTGAATGGAAGAAGCAGAATATTGCTTTGAAAAAAAAATTTCAAGGTGAGAGATGGAATCCTTCTAAAAAATTATCAAGATTACAGATGCAAAACATAAAGTTATTGAAGAGTAGTTTCCCTGATATGACTGCTAGTCAATTGTCAGGCCAGTTTAAAGTCTCTCCAGAGACCATTAGAAGGATCTTAAAGTCAAAATGGATTCCAAATGAAGACGAACTAGTATCTTTAGAAAAAAGATGGAAGAGAAGAGGTGATCGGATAAATAAGATGTACGAAGAAAATTTGGCTACTGGCAAAGGACCACAACCAGATTTAACAAGTCCAAAGAAAATAATGATTGGTTTGTCAAGAAATGCTGATACATACAGAGTTAAAAGGTCTCAAAAACAAGCCAATAAATTTTCAAAATCAAAACCCAATAATCAAAATCCAAACAAAAATAAACTATTCTTATTGCAACAGAACGATAATTAATAACTAAATACCCTTTTCTTTTCTTGGAAACAAACAATATTCAGCATTACCACCACAAATCAAAGCTTACACTGCATGTATATAACATAACCCAAATAATGTTACTCCCCCTGGCATAAACTCATATCAATCTATGATAAATATGAATAAGTACATAGCGCATACTTGTAAATATACTATTAAATTCATTAATCATAATCATTTTATTCATGATATTCTACCATTTACATACCATCCTTTTATTTCCCTAATTTTTTCTAAAACTGTAAATTTCGAAATAAACTTTTGCTCATTGCTTATAAGTTCATTCATCTCATTCAAATCTTCTTTTATATTCGTAATAATTTCATTACTGTTTTGTAATTGCAATCTATCACTACCATTATGCATCTCCAAACTCATTGTAATCTCAACAAGTTTTGAGTTTGTTTTATCAATATTCGTCTCTTCATCAAATTCCTGACAATAAAAATCTTCAGAAGTTTGTGTACATCTCTCAATTGTTTGATCTTTTTGATTCCAACCTAGTTTTGCAATCAATATGTCTTCATTTAGTTTCCCTTTCAAGATAGCAACCAATTTACGTAATTTCAAAAGGGTATTACCAGTTAATTGTATCCTTTGATTGTATTGTTTGTCTAAAAGTGGCCTTATTAGATATTCTAGAAGAAAATATGCCACTGTCACCACAACTGCTGTATTATTCCCTAAGGTCCTCAAACTATCAATGACATTGAAGGAAGAGTTTCTCTTAAAACTACGCAAGTTCACTTGGTCAATTGTAGGAAATTTATTTTCTTTGCTATACATCACGATATCGTTTCTACTGGTCTATTATTTAAAGTTGAATCAATTAGTCAATTGTTGATATACTTAATCAATACTGTTGCTCTTTTATTCTTTTGATCTTGATTTCTATATTATATAAATGAGCGATCAATTATCAATAAAATCACGGGCCTTAAAAATATCCTTTAAGAATCTTCAATAATTAATGTTACAAGATTGAAGCATAAATAGAGTACCATACTTAAAATATAAATAACTAATAATGTATGGCAGTTCTTCAACTTCAGAAACTTCTTTGTTAATGTTTTTGATGCATTTTACAATTATTATATATCCTTATATATTCAACTAATATGTACAATATAAATCAGTTTCGGTTTTTCGTATTGTCTTTAACATTCCTGTAGAAGTATATGGTCTTCTTGGTTTAACATAACTTGATGATTCATCATTGCCATCTTTAGAATTTTCATCTTCATTTGGTAGATGACTTCTAGACTTTGCTGCACGTCTTTTCAATAACTTATCCAAAACTTCTCGTTTTTCTTCTTCTGATCGCTTTTCACTAAGGTTCTTACGTTTTCTTGCATTTTCAGCTCTACGAAGTTGTATTTCTTCTTCTGTTAACTTCTTTCTCGAACTTCCATCACTAAATAAATTTAACAACATTTTGCTACCCCCAGTCTTCCTTAATAATTCTAACGTGTTTTCCCTGGATCCATCATTATCATTATCCAACACAGGAGTAGTTGCAACTTCAGCTTGATCGACCTGCTCCTCATCCTGTTCTTCTTCTAATGCTTCCTCGATATCATCATCTGGTTCTTCTTCTAGTCCTTCTTCGATACCATCATCTTGTTCATTAACATCATCTTCATCTAATTCATCATCCTCTTCATCTTCGATGATGGGACTTACATTTTTCTTTGACTTTACTACTCTAGTGTTGATCTTGATCTCGTCATCATCATATTCTTCTTCATTGTCCTCATCATCTTCATCATATTTAACATCTACACTGGAATGTAGTCTTTTACTTGCACGTTTAGGCTCCACTCGAGATGTAACTTTTGCTTTTATACTTTTCTTAACTTTTTTCACAGGTGCATCTTCGATATAATCATCATCACCGTCATCATCATTATATTCATCATCTTCCTCAAAAGCATCCGATATTTCATAGTCCTCAGACTCATCATATTCTTCTGATTTTGAAACCTTTTTAGCAGTCATGCTGTGTCCTAGTAATTTCTAAATTGATCAAAAAAGAACTCTCCTAATTAGCTATATAGTATAGTTATAACTAGTCTGTTCAACGGTATACTTATATATTGTATATCTACTAAGACAATATCAACTTCAATTTATTTTTACATTAAAATATATCAAACATTTATATTAACATATATTTTGAATTTTTCATGTTCCTGTAACAACAATAAATTAAAGGATTATAAATTTCAAGAAAGAAATCCTGATCATATATATTGAAAAGGTATTCAAAGTTATAAGTGTATACATTTAGAATACAATTACATGATAAAGAAAGAATATAAAATATAAATATTTTGATAAATTAACAAAATATGTTAACTATGATTTAAAATACATAAATTTAAAAACCAAAATATACTATATGGTTTAAATCTTAAAAAATCTGAAATAAAAGCCAATGAAAGAGACTTTTCCCATTGATTAAATTTAATTAAATTAGGATGTAGTTTATTACTCTTTGAATTTGACATTTCTTAGTATCGTTTTTCAATTAAAATACAATAATACAATTATTCGAATTAAATCGAATGATAAAATATAATGCTCAGCAACATATAGTCAAAAATAAGATCAGAAAAAGTGCAAATTTATTCTTGCCATAAGAATGCTTAAATTAAATCCCTTTCTACAAATCTTCTTCTCATCTCAATTCTGCCTTTACCATGTTTTTGAATTAGTATGTCAATTTCTTCAGGTTTGTTATTTTTTAACATTATATCATCTTCTGGTGTCCAAATACCAGGTATGTTAGTTGGCGGATTTGCATTTTCTTTAAACATTTGTAAAAAGTAACGAGGGAATACCATCAAATCACCAGATAGGGCTGTTAGTATACTTGTACTAAATGTTTTACGTACACCTACTTCGTCACATAAATCTTGTACTAATTTTTCAGCTTGAGAAGGTTCGTAATCTCTCGAAATGATCTCTTGTATTCTATCAACAAATTCTCTCACACTGCTCATACGGAAAAATTCTGGTAAAAATAAATCTACACTTGCAATAGGTGGTGGGAATGGCATTGAATCTATGTCAATATTAGAATATTCATTTTCTTCATTTGTGAAATCTTGACGAATAGCTTCTGCAATTTCTTGTGGGTATTCAAAGTTTTGTTGATTCTGTTGACTTTCTATATCGTTTTTAATAGTCGATATGAATTTCATAGTTGTTTCATCTAGTAACTCATTTTCAGGAATTGTGTAACCAGCATGTGCATTTGCAACAGCAGCAGCAGCAGCAGCAGCAGCAGCGTTACGAACTTCATTAATATTAAGTCTGGCTCTCTTATTAACTGAACTGTAGTTACCAGGTGTTGGCAAACCTGCTCTTAATGATCTATTTGTAAAATTTCTCATAGGTTCTGGTTCTTTTCCTTTAGCCTTCTCTGTATCATAATATTCAATATATGCATCGATACCATATGGTAATATAAACTTTCTAAATCTATCTCTCCATGCATTTTCAGTATGAGTTTTATTTTTCTCAGAGAAAGATTTAAAGAACTCTCTAGCTAGCGGACCTTTTCTGTCTAAGACTCTAAAATTTTCGAAGGAAGGTTCTATACCAGGTACATGATTTGGTATCATAGTAACCTTCCTTTTAGCTATCATTACTAAACTATCATCTGCCATAATTAGTGATTTACCAGTATCAGGATCGACTTGATATAAATCTTTATAAAATTGTTTTTTAATAGCCACTGATAAAGCATAATCTTCTTTTGCTGTGAATTTTTTCTTCAAAGAAGGTGGAAGTACTTTCGTTTTAATTAAATTACCATTCTCATCTCTTACTAATCTACCATTACTATCAACTTGATATACGAATTCAAGTCTCTTAGATAAGTACACTCTATAACGATGTCTAACAGAATTACCTGTATGATTTGGTAGATAATTTGAAATTTCATCGAAAAGGGTATGTGTTGTTCTTCTAGTTGGATTTTTCTTAACAACGTCCAAAATAAATTCATCTTCTTCTTCAGTGAAAGAAACTTTATTGTGCGATGATCCTGAAGATTTAGGTTTTTGATTTCGTTTTGTATTATTTGAATCTCCTGGAATCGAGTTTTCTGCTAATATCGACTGTGATCGATTGGCTTCTACTATTTCATTATCAATATAATTTATTTTATCTGTATTATTATTATTATTATTATTACTATCTTCAGAATCATGAAGACTATCATCTTTACGGCCTTTTCTAAAATCATCAAATGGAACTAAATAGTTATCAACTTTTAATAAAGTATTATTTTGACAACATACTTTGATATAAGTAGATGTGACAGTATTGAAATTCGTTGAATTATATGGAGACACGACATAAAATTTTGATTTTTCTTGTGCACTCATTGAATTAATATTTGGTAATTTATCTAAAATTTTTCCTTCACGAGATAATACTAATCTTGTTAAACTATTAATATCACTTTTTGTTTCATAAGCATCTGGCTTTGTATTAATAAAAAATGAATAACCTTTGAACAAATAGTGGTTCTCATCTTGATCTGACGTTCTGCTTACATTTTCTGGTTTTAATTGTACATCATCTTGAGATATTTCATGGTTATTCATTCCTTTCTCTTTGGCTAAATTATCATTTGCATCCACAAACTCATCAGGAGCTGTATCGAAATCATTTACTAGAGACATTTTAATTTATTCTCTAAAGAACCCCTCAAAAAAGAAAAGATATCTTAAATCCAATTGAATATGGTTGATTGTTTTGGTTAATGATTGAAGTAGTATCTTGATGGAAATCCAAAACAAAATTAAATGAGAAAATAGTAAAATCAACAACTTAAATTTAGCTGGTTGCTATTTTATTATATGTAGTCGTTTGTTTAATTTATCGTCTCCTTTCAAAAAAAATTTATTAAGAATAATTAGGAAAAATGTTTCGTTAAATAATTGGATTAATATTAATGATCTTTTATCCTGTCTTAAAGTTGTTATTGTTTAATTTTTCCGTATATGTTAATAATATATTGGTATTCCTGAATGCTAACAGAAAAAAATAAGACAAACAAATAAATAATTAAACTTCAAACTGTATGAAAATCAACAACTTTTAAATTGAAGCAAAACCTATGGTAATGTCAGTAAACCTAGTCTCAAGTGAATTGAACAATGCAAAAAGTCAACCAATGTAATACCTTCAACAAAACAACTTAACTGTAGAAACTCTTAGATAACATAATTAAGAAAACATAAGATTTTTTTTTGTTTATTTATCATGATTTTGTTTATTTATCATGATTTTGTTTATTTTCCTGAACTTAATATTTATTATTCCCATAATAATAACATAAGAAAAACAAAACAAAATACAATAAAAATTAAAAATCGAATAAACACAAAACACAAAAGCGAAAAAAAATTAAAAAAGGTTCGTAACATATGATATTATACACGTTACCCTGTTCGGCGGCTAAAACCCCAGATACTCAAAACGATTGTCTTGCCATCTTGAACAGTGTACCATATTTTGTAATCCGAGAACAGAAGTGGATAGACACAACAACAACCCAAAGCCAAGTTCCTGAAGTAGACTCGAGCTGAATGTTGGACTTGTAAACGTTAATTGTTCTGCAACTCTGTCAAGTGGGTACCGGCAAAGAAAACTCCTTCATGAAGGAGTTTTCTTTGCCGGTACCCACTTGAATACTGCACAACATTCATACACATACCTTACCCACCAAACCAACCATACATCAGCCGACTGAACACACTTGTTTTACTGGATCTACATCTCTTGAACCCTCCCAAAAAATGAACATTACTTATATATATACAGTTATAGAAAATGTAATTATCCTTTTATTTTAACCGCCTTTAAATTGCAAAATATGATTTCAGCGCAATGCGACAGATCCTAGCACTTTGTGTAAAACCAGAAACGTGTGTGTCCCGTGACAAATGACGAGAGCCTGCCGTCATATTGGCTGTTGACACCCACCCAGGGCAGATAAAAGAGGAAGGGCAAAAATTCTTATCTGCGGCAGTACGGTGGAGTAACGCATGGACGCAGGTCCATCTCTCCCTTTAGCAAACGTCATGCACACGATTAGACCCACAGGCAGAATTTTTTTCGCACCTCTCCAGCGGTTTTTCCCCCATCCTACGACAGGATACTGAAACGAGCAGTACCGCCAAAAGTCGTGAGATCCCCAAAAGAAGGAAAGGCAATTGGAAATGGACGGATACCATGGGCATCCTCCATTACCACACCGTTCAGATGGGGAAATATGTGTTCAAAAGACGTACCACGTTTGCTATGTTGTTTTTCCCTCTAGCGGCACCTAACCAGCGGCCGTGCAAATAATTTGAGCTAAACCTTGTACTAATTACTCTCGGCGTACGAACTTTAGCGGGATGACCTCTGAGACATCGATCGAGCGTATTCCCACACTTCCCAACCTGGAGAAAGACAAACTGACGGAAAACCACGCACGCTCATCGAGGGGTCATCGCTGTGTTGTGTGTATTGATGCTTCGACGACGGCCAAGGCCGCGGACCGTACATTCATTTCAGTTTTGAATTTCGAATTTCAGCTCAGCATTCACGTAGAGAGACTATCTCGGCAAACAATGCACAGTCCACTACAGTCCCTGCAACACGTAAACCCTCTGGAACAACGCACACAGAAATAGCCTGAGCAGTGCGCCTGTTGGATCCTACTGCCCTCTTTTTCTGCCTGCGGTCAGTGAAAATCCAGTATAAAGCATTTTCATTCAGCACAAAATGCGAAATCTACATTCATCACAGTGTCTACGAATGTAGATACAAGCACAATTACCCACATACACACAAATATATATATAAATAGATGGGAATTAAACCTGCAAAAGCATTGGGAAGAAGAATGGTGTATACTTTGCAGGTCAGGATGATAATAGGTTACACTTTCCTGTTGTTCCTTTGTGCTCGAGGTTGGTTGTTTTAAGTTGGTTGTATACGTTGTTGAAATAATATAAGTCGGCATTGTGTTTTTTATATTGTTGTCACTCCTGCTACAGCAAGAAAAAAAAATTAGTTTTTTTGTAATAGAAGAAAAAATTTACTAATAATATTATTCTTCTATTATTGAGATAAAATTTTAAAAAAAAAGAATAGTATAAAGCATATACCATATTGCATTGTCAAATAATTGTTGTCTAGAGGTCCATTAGCGCGAATCGATTTATCAAGACACATCAAGTATACTTAATTTCTAAGCATCTCATTGAAAAGGCATCAGCACAAGGCATTTCATAATCGGCTCATTAGTGGTAATGTCCGAGATTAAAAAATAATAGTAGTTCTGCTAACAATATTAATATAGATTACAAAAATGATAAGCAGTATTCCTACTGAGGTCATTGATTGGAGCATACTGAATGAGATAATATCTATGGATGAGGATGATCCTGAATTCTCCAAAATGCTGATAAGGCAATATATCGAGCAAGTGACTACAACTTTTGAAGATATTGGAAAAGAATTGGATACGACGAAAGATCTAGTTAAATTGAACTCACTAGGCCATTTCTTGAAAGGTTCTTCTGCAACTTTGGGTTTACAACGTATTGCATGGATCTGTGAAAGAATACAGAATCTAGGGAAAAAAAAATCCGGTGGTTTGGCAGAAGATGCTGTTAGAGATGATGATTACTATTTAAAGTTGATACGAGAAGCTTTAGAAGAAGCTAAAGTTGAATTCATGCTCGCGAAAAAAGAACTACATGATTACTATAAAACTGAATTTTAGGCTCTATGTTTAATTTAGGCCTAGCATATGTTTTTTTTCGATCATTAACAGTCATTAATGTTATGTTACAGTTTCAAAATGGATAGTATTTCAATAGTTTAAACGTAAAAGGATACTTTTCTATTTTATATGAAAATAAAACTTTTGATGAAGAACAATAGAAGTTGAAAAAATAATTATTTCATTTATAAAATTTTATACACTAGATATTTCATTTTTATTATAAAACACTTTGATTATTGAACTAATAATGTCCTCTATCTTTTTTCTAAAATTTGATTTTGTATTAATTAATGAGTGAATTCATATAAGTCCCCCAATTTATTAATGTAATATTTTGGATTTGGATATTCATCAGTTTCTTTCAATGCTCTTTCTTCTGTTTCAATACCTGTTAGCACTAATAAGGTACCACCTAATTCACCTTCAACACCAAATCTAATATCAGTATTTAGTCTGTCCCCAACCATACAACATTTTGATTTATTCAATTTGAATGCACTAACAATAGTATTTAACATATTGCTGTTTGGTTTACCACAATATGCAGGTCTTTTATTGGAAGCAAATGCAATAGATTCGACCATAGAACCAGCACCTGGTAAAATTAAACCCTTCTGTGGGAAGGTTGAGTCAACATTTGTACCAACAAATTCAACACCATCTTGTTGTAAATATTGTAAAGTTATAGCTAATCTATGATAATTGATATCGTTGTCTAAACCAGCAACAACACATTTAACATCCTTATCAAGACCATCTTTTAAAAATGGAGAAGTTTTGGCATCAAATTTCTCATCTAATCTTGGATCATCACAACCTAAAGTTTCATATCCCATTAGATTCAACTCTTCTCTAATGCCACTTTGACCAAATATCCACACTTTATCCTTACCAGGTTGTAATTTTAAGAAATCACGAACATATATAGCTGAAGCATACCCAGAAGTGAAGATTTGTTCTTCCTTAGCAGCTATACCAAATTCAGCAAATTTATGGACATAAGCCTTACGAGATTTAGTAGAATTATTTGTTACAAAAACTAATTGCTTACCTTTACCCTCTAATAATGATAACGTTTCCTTAATCGATGGCAACAGATGGGTGCCTAACCATAAAACACCATCACAGTCAAATAAAAAGGTTTCGAACTTATTAATAAATTCTTCAGATAATTCACCACTAGTAATCTTGATCGGAGTTACGTAAGTAGACATTTTTGATTAATTTTATACTTAGATATATATATATATATCTGTGTGTACATATATTGCACTATAAATTAAACAACGTATACAATTCCAAGAAACTCATAATCAATTGATTTGAATCCATACCGTTACTCTCCTTTTATATACCAATTTCTTGTAATACTCTTATTCAGTAGTAGCCTTTTTTTCCTTTGCTTATTGTATAGAAACGCTTCGGAAATATAATAAGCGGCGGTATTAGGAGTTATCATGAATAGTGTGGTTCGGAAATAGCAAAGATATATATTATGATGATATTATATATCTCAAATTTTATTGTTGTGTATAAATTAGATGAATTTGTTTATTTAACTATAGACAAATTATATAAAAAGCGTAGGAAAAGTGGGAGATATTTTTGATTAGATATCTCTATGTATCATGCTTTCTCTACCTGGACCGGTACCGATCCATTCAACAGGAACCTTTACGAAATCTTCGATAAATTTCAAATATTTCTTTGCGTTTTCTGGTAAGTCATCGTAGTTATTTATCTTTGTAATGTCTTCATCCCAACCTGGTAAAGTTTCGTACTCGACTTCAACGTTACCTAAGACTAGAAGATCCTCTGGAAAGGATTCAAGTTTTTTTCCGTTAATCAAGTAAGAAACCCCGACAGGAATTTCTTTGAAAGTATCCAGAACATCCAGTTTGGTGATATTCAAGCTGGTGTAACCGTTGATAATCGTCGAGTATTTTAGAACGACCAAATCTAACCAACCGCAACGTCTCTTACGACCCGTGGTGACACCAAACTCGGCACCAATAGATTGTAATTTCTCACCTTGTTCATTCAATTGTTCGGTTGGAAATGGACCTTCACCGACTCTGGTGGTGTAAGCTTTAACAACACCATAAGTTGTTTGAATGCATCTTGGTGGGATACCCAAACCTGTGATAACACCACCAATACCGGTGTTGGATGAAGTAACGTATGGGTACGTACCAAAATCGATATCTAACATTAATGCATTAGCACCTTCAACTAACACTTTCTTATTGTTGCTAATAGCATTGTTCATGTATGAGACTGTGTCGATAACAAATGGTTTTAGTTTTTCCCTATAGATGTTTTTATAACGATTCAATTCTTCTTCATAATCATAGTCAAAATTACCGTAACGTTCTTTTCTTGTTTTGAGTAATCTCATGTATCTAGTAACAAAAATTTCCCAAGCACCTGGTTGGTCATTAATCAAATGGTGCACACGAATACCTGATCTGGAAGCCTTGGTGGAGTAAGTTGGTCCAATGCCTTTGCCGGTGGTACCAATATTTTTACCGTCTTTAGAAGAACCAGCCAATTCCAATTCCCTTAATTTATCCACCCTTTGATGGAAATCAAACACCAAATGAGCCCTGGAAGAGATAAATAGTCTCTTCGAAGCGTCACTCAAACCTTTAGATTCAATCGTCTCCAATTCCTTGAAAAAAGATGGGATATGCAACACAACACCACTACCCAACACATTTTGACATTTAGGATTAACTAACCCAGATGGTAACATATGGAAATCATACTTAACATTGTCCACCACAATCGTGTGTCCAGCATTGTTACCACCAGCACATCTGGCAACAATATCATAATCGTGCACCAACAAGTCAACTAACTTCCCCTTACCTTCATCACCCCACTGCGAACCTAAAACAACATTAACCATCTTTTCTTTTTCCTGTCTCCAGATCTATATACTATACAGCCACTAGCACTGCAAGAACCTTAAATCAAGCAATCGAACTCACACAACTTAGTCTCTTGTGTCTAATCTAACTACTACACTTAACGCAACACATATAACACCCATAACTATATATATATAACTATATATAAATGTACCTGGCTAAGAAAATTTCAACTTTAATAAACCCAAGAACTACGTACTTACACATTATATATATATATTCCTTAACTACGTGCACCAAGAAGCAATGAAAACGGACCTGAAGCGAGATCCATTACTAGCGTTCACAGTTTCGGAAAAGACTCATCCAACTACAGCTCGTCTTCTTCTTGCACAGCTCAGTTCCTTATATAGACTTTTCGTCCAACTTCAAGAACCACCATCGACCTTCACTGCACGTCCAGAAACCTGGACAGCATGGTCAGAGTGCAGGATCTCTTGCCGAGGTCGCAGAGCAGCAACCAGTTCTTACTCTGCCCGGATGCAAAATGTATTGCTAGTATTGCAATACTTGCAATACTAGTAAGTATTATCTTGTCAATGTTATCTTGTCAGTAGTGTCTTGTAAGCATGGCACAGTACGGAAGGGTCCAATTAATATTGGCGTTAATATTAGCGTTGCAGGATAGGATTTCGGGAGTTCGTGCGGGAGAGATGTCGTAGCGGTACCTGGCGGGGTTAGCAGTGGCCGGTGTGCTCTGAGTTCGATGCAGAGAAACGGTTCGGATATTTTCAAAACGTGATAGGGAGAGGGTTGTTACCCGGCGCGTGTGACTCTGTTGGATGCTTTTTTTGGGGGCGCGAGGTTGGAGGGCAGCGGGTTTAAGGATGTGGTAGGGTAATGAGTTTATGGTAGGATGGGTAAATGGTGTATGGGTGTTTAAGTTGGGCTACCCGGCATATGATTTATAGTGATAGGTTTTTTGACAATATTGAAATTTATTGAAACTTATTGAAACTTATTGAACAAATATTGTGATGAGCTGACGATTTGTGCATTATATGCACTATGCAGAGATGTATGTTTGTATGTTTGTATATAAGAAAGATGATGAGGAGGTTTTGTGGTTGGCTAGCGGGCTGCGGCAACGTTGTTCAGGTTCCATTTGGGAGTAGAGTTGGGGAGACACGGGCAGGCAATGAGTGGTAATTCTGGTGCCGGTGGTAAGAAGGTTTTGAATAAGAATCAAAAATTCAAAAGAGACAAGATCAGGAATGCAAGGCAAATACGGACACAGGCGGTTTCGTACGATAAAGCTACGAATGATCTTTCGAAGGAAGGTGGGAGTCTGTTGGATGTGAACAATTTTGTGAATACTAGGGCGTTTGAAATCCAGCAGTTGTACAATTCTATTCTTCAATCGAGGAAGTCCAATGCTACGAGGGTATTTCAAAGTTTACCAAGGAAATTGAGAAGAAGAACAGCATCGCATAATGTTAGAAGAATTCCAAAGAGAATGAGAAATCGGGCAAGGAGGGAGATGAATAAGAATAATAATAATAACGAAAAAGACAGTAATGGGTCGAGTGCCGTGGCTAAAAAGAGTGGTAAAAATAGATTAAATGCAAGACAATTCTATAGAGCGAAAATGTCAATTAAGTTATTGAGACTCTTCACAAGGACGAAAAACTTCAAAATGTTGTCTGGTTCCGATCAGTTGAATCTAAGGAACATCTCTACTAGGCAAAAAATTAAATATTATAAAGATATTTTGAAAAAAAAAGAGCCATCTCCAAACGCCATAACTTATAACAACCAAATGGGGAGTTATGATAACACTACAGTCAATTCTTTAGCAACAAAAACCTATAGTAAAATTAAGTACTTGAAGAGACAAAAACATTTTAAATGGTTATCCACTCATATATGGCACGCTAAACGGTCTCATCTGATTAAAAGGTGGGGGTATCAAATCCCATATTCACCAACTCAAAAATGCTACAAATTAACAAATAAAATCGGAAACTTTACCGCATCTTCAGATGGTACGTTATTGCAAGACACAAGTTTCGTTGGTAATATGATCGTCAAGAATAGCCAAAACCCAGATGAACTATCTGATTTAATATCACTATTAACAAACAAAAAAGCCTCTAAAAAACTTTATAGGTCCCACCATTGCTATTTTGAAGGACTAGCTTATAATATTGACAATCAAGATTCAAGAACAGCTGAGATCCTTGGTCCAATTGGTATACTATGGATCAACGAAAGTGAAGTAATCATCAGATTACATCCTTCTTTTTATGAGCTAGTCTTTAAAAGCATTTTGAAGAGAGTTAAGTCAAATAAAAACTTCAGAGTCCATGATTGTCGTTATTCAATTGCTAGTATCAATTTACGTGGTGCAAAGGCATTATCTTCGTTGTCATCAGTTATCAGAACTATTAGAGATGATAATAATGAATCATCTCAATATCAAAAATTTATCAAAATTTCAAAATTGACAGACTATTCAATTTTACCACAGAATACTTTATTTGCATTCCAATGTTTAGATCCGAGGTTTGTGATTAGGCCTACACCAGTATTTACAGACAACAGAGTTAATGTTAATGATATTCTTGATTTGAATGAAATTATTAAAGACGAGGTTAGACCGATCTTGGAACTATTGTCCAATCCTGAAAAAAGAAAAGAAAGTTATAAAAATCAATCTACTTTAAAACAACTACATAAAAGGAAAGCTGAGCAATTAGAGAAAAACGCTTATACTGATCAAAATTTAATACAATACAAAAAGGATCATGACCCTTTAATTCCAGTGGTGATAGTTAGAAGACCAAAAACCGGTGATTGGGTTCTCTTATTACCATGGCATTGGTTACTGCCATTTTGGTACCAGTTAAATAAAATATCAAGATCATATCATATTGGTTTAAGACAGAATCAACAATTAAATTTTGAATCTCAAACTTTATATTTTCCAGATGACTATCCTTTCACTAATATCGGTTTCAAGGAAAATAGTATATACAAAAGAGACTCCCTTATGAAAAAATGGGAAAATAAACCAAAGGGCCATAGATTAAATTATAGAAAGATACAAGACGTGCATACTATCAATTTACCATCCACTCCAGGTGAAATCGGTGATTGTTTTTCCTGTGATTGGTTATTTTTACAAATATTAACCAATAGTATGAATTATTTAACTCAAAATGGGGAGCCGCTAGTAGAAATACATGCCAATAAGACTATGTCTATCAATGAAAATTGTGGATTAAGAGAAGTAAGGTCAATTAATGATATTATGGAATTTTATGATGATATTAAAGTGAAACCCATCGATGATAATCAACCTATTGTTTCTCTACATACCATAAAAAATAAATCAAAGAATATATTAACCCCAATGCATTTTGATCCACAATCCCCACAATTAAGCATAATTAAAAATCCATTGCCTATCACACCTATTTCTTGTGTATTAAGCGAAAAGGGCAATCCAACAGATAATGCAAGAATATATAAGATTCCGGATGAACATTTGGAGCATTGGTTGTCAGTAGCAAATGGAATTTACAGATCTGACGGTAAGAGAAACCACGAACTAGAACATCCAAAACCAAATGTCAAAGATCTTATAGGTTTCGTCACTTCTGGTGCATTTAGTTTGTCACACGGCAGAGGTGTAGCTAACGGCTTTGTTCACTCCAACTACATTTACAACTCTACACACGAGTACGTATTGATCAGAAACGTAGGCACCAATGTTTATAGAATAAGCAAATGGAACTTAATTAATTTATAGCATATAATGATACGCTTTATATACATATATATACATATAAATTAATTCATTAACAGATGTCTCCATCTTTACTTCATAATTACCCTCTCTTCGCATAGTACAGTTTTTGAAAAATTTTAATTTTTTTCCAGAAAATGGAAAAGTATTTAAACAACATCAAATTCCTGATTTATAAAACATCAAATATATTCTTAATATTATTTATATATGTTGTAAATGTTAGCTAATTTTATTATATCTTGAATAAATTTTTATTTTCAAAACCCCATACTTACCTTAAGACATCAGGGGAGATCAAGAAGTCCTACTGATTATGCATATGTTTTCAATTGTTTTTTCCTCTTTTCATTTTTTATTTTATAAGAAATGGAAATGAAAAAATTAGAAGGATGCAAGCCATTTAGTACAGGTGTTAGAATTCAGTATTGTAATTTATTATGGTGCCGGGTTTCTGCTTCTGTTTTGATTGATGGTAGTTCCTTGGTCAACTTTCACAAACTGTTGCGAAAAATGTGTATACCGACGATTCGTTTTCTTGTTTGATTATGAATCATAGTATTTTACTTTCTTTTTTTGTGTTTTATGACGTGAGAAAAGTTACAGTCGATTACTATGTCTTAATCAGACCCTTTTTTCCTTCTGCCTGGAGAAGCATGGCACTGACTAATATCAGTGTTAGGAGAGTTGGATTTGATTTTGGTTGAGTATTTTATAGCTTAAATGATGCATACGTTACTATATTATTTAATTGAGTCGTTCCTTTTGGAAGTCTTTGATTATTAAGAATTGGTTGATTCCTCTACGTAAATAATACTTTTCGGAGTTTATTTTCGTAGAGAGAAGGTTGAACCAGATTTTAATTTATAGATTGGCTTAATTTAATTTTATTGTAAATATGATTTTTACCATTTATTTGATGAAAGTCGATGTTGATTTTTTATGTTATTTTATACTCTGTTACACTGAAATCAAGTTTGATAGAATCGGGTGGGTCTTATAATTTTTGATTTAATTTCAATATATTCTCTATTTTTTATAATAGAGTTCATTATTAAATATTAAAATATTAATATTTTTTATATTACTTATTTATCAGTGGATAATTAGTATTATAAGTAACTATTAATATAATCAGTATACCATTTTAGAAAACTTTATAAAATTAAATTATTTAAAATCAATACTGCTAGATTCATATTGTGGCAATCTATCATGTTTTGTTTCATTTTTGTCATCATCACTATAGTGCAAACCTTGCAGACTACAACTTAAATCAAGATTATCAACATTCAATAAATCCACATTGTAATAATTCAACAACTTTTGCCAAACATAAACTGCATTCGATAATGGCCATTCTGGTGTATCCCAAATCCTCACTTTGATATTATGCTCATGGCAAATATCGATATATTTTTTTAGATAGTCATTAGAATCATATTTTGTAAAAGTATTAAAGGATTTCACAAAATTTTTGAATGAGCTAGATGCTGTTAGTGATAACATATTTTCTGAGTACTGCAGTAATGTGTTGTCTAACTCTTTTGCAAAGGTATCTATATCTGTATTCTCATCAATTTTAGGTAAAAAGGTGAAATCTTTGAAAACATAACGTTTGAATGCACCTTGCATGTTATTACCGATCTGTCCTGCTGCATTAGCTAAAAATTCAGGATAATTACCAGTAGCAATAACAGTAATTTGTCTGGATATGAATTGGTTTTTAATTACATCATAATATGAAACAAAATTTAAGTTAATTAATGGTGCCAAATATTTTAGAAGTAACTCGTATGTTTCCACATTTGCCTCTGATTTAAAATCAATATAAAAATATAGAGTTCTATGAGGTTCATTATAAAACAAGCCTGAATCTTTAAATCTTGAGTTACCATTATGGCAACTTTTAGAAGGGTCTAATAATGATAATAATGGTCCAATATATAAATGGTACAGTGTACTTCTCTCTGTATTAAGGTATGCCTCATCATGTCCAACAGCCAGCACGTATTTAGAAGACGAATCTTTCACATACCAGACGTCAGCCTCTACACTAGTAGCTCCACGAGCTAAAGCATCAAACAATGGAAGTTCCCTCCAATAATCATTATGAGAATGTATTGGTTTCGCTATAACATCTTTTGTTAACAAAATCTTGGCGGAGCCAATGGTGTCACCATACCATTGATGCTTGAATAATGCGTTTACAAACCTCAAATAAAAGCTACTACTTATCAAAGGATTTGGCGGCTCATTCATTAACACTTTTCTACAATTTTCAATATATTTAACACCGGTACCATACAGTGAGGGCTGCTGCCCTTTTATCCACTGTGTACTACCATTATTTTGAGGAACGTTGGTTTGCTGATCAGCAGCCATTACAACAGCAAAATTTCTATTAATGATTCAATTACTCAACAAAGATAACTCCTCACATTCAGCCATTCATTGATCAAATGTCATAACAAAGTGAATTCCATCTATATGTTTCTTTAACTAACTACCATTGATCTTATTTTATAGGGAGTCATTTTTACAACCATTCTATTAATCGGGCCATGCGTAAAGGTAATTTGCATCTATAAAATAACCTTAATGTAAAAGTGATAAACTCTTTTATTTATTGATATATTTATTAGAGGGTTTGGAATGGGTTTAGTCTGATATTCAATGTGTCAATTTTTATAGCAGATCCAGTGGTTGTTGCAATTGTTAGGATTTATTATAACGGCGACTAATTTTCCAAATTCGGTGAATCTCATATTGCTGCAGATTTTAGTTGTTGCTTATTAAATATTGGGTATTTGAACGTTGCTATTAATAAGGCTTTACAGTTTAATAAATTGGGTAATATCAGGTTTTGTTGATCTATAGGCTGTGAATGAGGTTGCATTCTTATATAATATAGCATAGGCAAATTATTTTACAATTAAGACATTCATTTTACTTACGATTTGGAAAAGGAGAGGGAACTTAATAGTGGTTAAGCTGTTGGTATATTGGAAGAAAGAATTACATATAGAGTTATAATATTAGGAATACCAAAATGGTGCAGCCGCTGTTAAATGAATCAACAAATGGTGAACATTCTGACGAGACAAGTTTAAGAAAAGAAAAATTTAAGGTATATTATGGAACATTTGTAGATACCCCTGTTTTGGGGGAATTTCGTATTCGCTATCGAACTTCGATTGGTGTTGAACCTAGAACAGGCACAATAGTGTTTATTAATGAAAATTCGCCCGATCCATTAGATGATCTTTATAAATTTGATGATACTATCACTGAATCTGAAGTGGAAGTAATTAAGTTAGAGTCTGATTTTACAACTTTCTTTTTCCCAGGATTCATCGATACACATATTCATGCATCTCAATATCCAAACACTGGTATATTTGGTAAATCGACATTATTAGAATGGTTGAATAAATATACTTTTCCATTAGAGGATTCATTAAAAGATGATGATATTTCCAAACATGTATATACAAAATTAGTAAAAAGAACATTAGCTCATGGGACTACCACTGCATGTTATTACACTACTATTCATACTAGTTCTACTAAAATCATGGCTAATATTTGCTCTAAATTAGGTCAAAGGGCATTGGTCGGTAAAGTCTGCATGGATTCAAACACTCCAGATTTTTATATTGAAAAAAGTGTTAATGATTCCTTGGCTTCTACTACGGAAGTAATAGAATATATACTCAACGAGTTGAAAGATCCTAGTGTGTTACCAATTTTAACGCCTAGATTTGCACCTAGTTGTAGTAGAGAGTTAATGTCCGGATTATCAAATATTTCATCAAAGTATTTAGGTGGATTACATATTCAAACCCATCTTTCAGAAAATATTAAAGAAATTAATTGGGTAAAAGAACTGTTTCCAGAATGTAATTCATATACGGATACTTATAATAAGTATGGTCTTTTAACGGACAAAACTATTCTGGCACATTGTATCCATTTAGATAGTGATGAAATAAAAATGATTAAGCAGAAAAATAGTGGTATTGCACATTGTCCAATATCCAATTCATCTTTAACCTCTGGTGAATGTAAAGTTCGTGAATTATTAGATAACGGCATAAAAATAGGGCTTGGTACTGACGTCTCAGCAGGTTATTCAACAAGTATATTAGATAATGCTAGGCAAGCACATTTAGTTTCAAGGCATTTAGCAATGAACTATAATGATAAGGATAAAAGGGAAACGACAAAGTTGTCAGTTCAGGATGTTTTATATTTGGCAACAATGGGAGGATCTCAAGTATTAGGATTTGAAAATAATTTGGGTACCTTTGATATTGGAAAACATTTTGATGCTCAATTAATTGATCTTAACGTAGATAACTCTCCAGTTGACGTTTTTGATTGGCAAATTCCTGATAATCATAATGTTATTAACGATAATACGGTATTTACACTAAATGAATTATTATACAAATGGTTTTTTAATAGTGATGATCGAAATGTCATTAAGGTTTGGGTAAATGGGGTTGAAGTAATTTCAAAATAAATAACATAAATTTTATGCTTCTCTATGTAAATATATATATGAACTGAATTAAGGATATTTAGTATCAAAACAATACATTAATGTACAGCTTTATGTTGTAGTTTTATTTTATTGTTATATACTTGATGATTCATTTACAACAAGTGATGTAGATATAAAATTAAGACTAGAAGTTAAATTTGATTTAATAGATATAATTTATAAAATCACGATAACCTACTATATTAATAGTATGCAGGTGAATAGAGGCATGGTAATGTTGGATATAAAGCCTGCCATTCTGTTAAGATGCTCATCATATCATCTTCTAATAAGTTTTCATCATTTTGTGTCTTGAAATGATCATTAATTAAGTTAGCTAATTTTAAAATAGATTTTGCTCCAATTTTGGCATTTTCATTATCATCTTTGATATCAACATTAATTACATGAACCAATTTATTTTTTTTACCACCTCTTGACATCAAATCTTCTATTACCGAATCGAAACATCTTTCTTCACAAGTAAAAACAATATCAAATACTTTAAAATTTTCTTGCCATTTTTCTGGGAACTTCTTTAACTTTCTATTTCTATTCAGCATGGACAATAATCCATTTGCTTTATATCTTTCCGATGATTGTGATAGTAAATCATTATATATGTCATTATAAGGGGTACCAAATGAATACACATTAGGTTTATCTATAGAGAGACCAGGCAATCTGACAGCTGAACCAGTACCGTATGAATTGACGTTGTATCCAGCCTCTTGTAAAACTTTATGCGACTCCATTGATCTATTATTATTTGATGCACACACTGTGCAAAACTTCAAATTCGTATTTACCATTATTATTTTTCTCTTCACAATTGAAACTAGAATGAAACTACAAGGGAATATAATATATAGTGAAACAAAAATAATTTAAAAAAGAGGATAAAAACCGTTAAAGAAAGATATAGACAGAAACTGAAAATTAGGACCAGTAGTTTTTACTCCCAAACAATACTGATTTTAGTAGAATTAAGCCAACTCTTATTCACAAAACTATATTTATCAACTCTATAATTCTTCTTACAAAATAAAGTATTTAATGTCTTACTAGCGATGTTCTAGAAACAAAATCGAAAAACTCAATCGATGGAAGACAAACTAATACAAACCAATCACAAAACCAATAAATATGTTACGATACCGTACACTGGAGATAATATAAACGTTCAAACCATACAACTAACCTCTTAATAAATGTAAATATCCTATAGTTTCTTATGGTATCTTATAGTTTATATATATGAATAATTAATTTTATATCTTTAATTTTCCATGTATCGGGCACGTGACCTGCAGTTGTTAATAAAATCTGTGACACACACCCACGTTCTCTCACTCGTATACACACACACATATATATGTATGTATAATTATGTGTTTGTATCACAATTCTAACCTCCCAGTTAGTGCCACTAACGTCTGTGAGCAATACAGTATATCGTAGGTCACAGAACGACCAGGGTATATAACGGGCAGATTCTATAAAATAGAACAATGAATATGGAGACGTATCTCTTGCTAAAAGGTGCCCTCTCATATTAAAACAAACATGTCTACCAGAACTGTGACAATATACTGATTATCCCCATATAGTGGTCTGTCAGCTGCATCTCCCAATACACAAACTCTGATACCCACCTTCCTTCATATACCAATCACTCACCTCAGGACAATATGAGCGCTCAAATAATAGCCGCCATTCCTTAGGGTTGCAGAGCCGAGCATCTCTGAACCCTATCTTGAAATAGGGTTTGGTTTCCAGACGCACCCAAACCCTAATCGCGAAGACGGACGGAGAAAAGACGGAGATCGAGTCTCAGATTCAGATCAAAATTTACAAAATAACTATTGTTGTTGGTTTTGTAATTTTGTGGACAAAATTGTAATAAAAATAATAATTACACGAAAATACAGAAGGTTAATGTGGATCATTGAATTAAAGAGTGGTAAACTGCCCTGTATTTTTATATCTAGTTTGAAAGTTGTTCTTGTTTTTGGATCTGAGGCATTGCTTATTTTTGATTGATTAGTTGTTATTATTGAGGCTCTGGTGTTTTTTGGGAGTCAGTACGAAGAACAGTGGTACTAGATACGCTGTGTGTGACAGATTATCAGCGGTATAAAAAGTGATCGTTTGTTGTAAATGGAGGAAACTGAGGTTGATAACAATTCACAGAGAAGATCAGGGAATCAATTGGATAAGGAAGAAAGGAAATTTGATTATTATTACAATTCTGGAGTAAACACCAATGGTCATATGATGGGGTTTGTGTTTCCAGGCAGCCCGAAAGCAATGCAATCCTTGTTATTTAGAAATAAGAATGGTCTTGATAATAAAGAGTTTAATAACAAGTATCGAGACGCTTTAGAACAAGCCAAAAAATTAGATCAACAAAAAGGAATAGCATACTCAGATATTGCCGACAAATTATATGATGAAAATTTCTCTCCATATGATAATAGTATTGATGAAGATAATGGAATAAATAAAAATACATTAACCAATGAAAATAATGTGGCTCTAAGGAGTCAAAATGACAGTGATATTTCATCTAATTCTCATTCATCTCCAAAATCACCATCACCGAAATTGCATAGTAATACTGAGTTGGAACAATCAACTCCAATAAATTCACCAAATAATCGTTCAAGTAAAGTTGACTTGAAATCACCATTAAATTCAACTTCAATTTCCAACTCAAAAACCAAATCAACTGCAGATTCAGGATCAGGATCAGAATCAAATTCAAATTCAAGTACAAATTTAAATCCGGGTTCAATAGGAATGGAATCTTTCAAACAATCGATAAAAAACATAACTGAAGAAAATAATGAATTAAAAAAATTAGTGGATGAAAAAACTACTGAAAATAATGAACTGAATAAAGACCTTTTAACCTCAAAGAACAGTAATATTTTACTTCAAAATAAGCTAGTAGATGTAAGTGAAGAATTTATGGACCTTCAAAATGAAGTCAGCGTTTTAAAACAAAATCTTTCATTTATGAATGAACAAAATCAAACTTTAAAAAATGAAAATTATTCTTTAAACTCAGAAAATGATAAATTGAGAAATGATTTACAAGAACAAGAAAACCAAACAGAAACATTGAGTGATAATATTCAATTATTAATGAATGAAAACTCTGAATTGTTATCAGTGAAGGAAGGTTTATTGAAAGAAAATGAATCTTTATTGCATATAAAGGAATCTTTGACATCTGAAAAGGAAGCATTCATAGCTGAAAGGGAAACATTAATAAGTGAAAAAGAAACATTAATAGGTGAAAAAGAAACATTAATAGGTGAAAAAGAAACATTAATAGGTGAAAAGGAAACTTTAATAGGTGAAAAGGAAACTTTAATATGTGAAAAGGAAACATTAATAGGCGAAAAGGAAACTTTAATAGGTGAAAAGGTAACTTTAATGAAGAAAAATGAAGATTTAATAAAGGAAAATGAAAATTTAAATAGTGAAAAGAAAGAGCTAATGACTGAAAAACAAACATTAATTGATACACAACAGACTCTCATTGATGAACGGGAATCATTTAAGAATGAAAATGACACTTTAATTAACAAGCAGGAGATTTTATCAAGAGCAAATGGTAACCTTATATCCGAAAAAGAGGATTTATTGAACAAGAATGATGATTTAATTAAGCTCAATGAAGAATTATCGCATAAAATTGATAAAATAATTAAAAGCAGTACGACTTTGACAATAGATCTTGAGAAAAAGTCAACATATATCAAGGATATGATCAGCCAATTGGAGTGTTTTGTGTTAGATTTTAATAACTTACTAAAAATACTAGTACTCAAAGGGAATGATAGTTTTGATCCAATTAAATTAAGCAACGATGAACAAAACACTGATAATTTAAAAATATATGAATTACAAACATTTTTTAAGAATATCATTACATTATTCAAAGATAGTCAACAGAAGTATAAAAATGAAATATTGAATTTATCAAACTCAATGAAACAAAGCATGGAAAAAAGTGATCTGGAACAGGGTATTTTAAAAGAAAGGTTAGACGAGAAATTAAAGACTTTAGAAGAGTTTAAAGCTCAAATCTTAAACTATCAAAATAAACTTAATGAAATGGAAATTAAATTAGACGAATCTAACAAAAAAGAGAATATGTCAACAAGTAAGTTAATTGATGAGTTAAATATCAAAAATGATCTTAATATTAGAATCAAAGAACTTGAAAAAAATACAGAGGAGAAACAAGATCAACTCAATTCTGCTTCAAAAGCTATTGAACAGTTAAATGAAGAAATCAAAAACAAAGATAGTAACATCTTTGCTTTAGAGAAAAAACTTAGCTTAATAGAAAGTGACTACGAAATCATACAAGAAACTGTAATTAAATTGAAAGGTGAAGTGAAAAATAAGAATGAGTTATCAGCTAAGGTAACAGCGTTGACATCTGAACTTGAACACATGGAAAATACTGTAAATGAAGTGAATTTAATGGCAGATAAAATAAAATCAGAAAAAGATATCGAAGTTCAAAAACTAAATGATTTACTCACATTTATTAACAATATAGAAATTTTCAACATAGCTTTTGGAGAATTACTAATGGAATGTCATGAACACAATGAACTTAATATATCTGATGTAACAATTAATAAATATATTGAAACTAAAGATGATGGTGACCATATAATAGGGTTCAAGACAAAAAAGGATAATCATGATACAAATGCATTAAAGACCAGTCTTGTATTATCAAAAGAAGAAACATCCCAACTAAAAAAGGTAATTGAAAATGAGTTAAAAGATGAAATAAACAATTTAACTTCTCAAAATTCTATTTTAGAAAATGAAATTAATACACAAAAATTGAAAATTGAATTCCAAAATAAAACAATTAGTGAAACCAAAACAGCTATGGATAGTCTAAAATTAGAGTCTACCCAACTGTCTGATGAGAAGAAATTATTACTACAAAAAAATCTGGAGCTAACTAATGAGATTACAACTATTAAAGGAAATATAATGAATAATCATGAACTTCAGTTACAAGAATTATTCGAGTCTTTAAATAAAATGAATTCACGTAACGAATTATTACAAATTCAAATTTCTACGAAAGAAAATGAAATTAATGAACTTAAAAAGAATCTATCTTCAATGGAATTGACGAATACTGAACAAAAAGAAAAGTATGATAACCAGATGACAACATTAAATAGCTTGAAAAATAAGTTACGCAAGTTAGAAGGTAATAAATATGAGAAGGTCATGTTTGATAGCATAAGTAAAACTCACCCTGAGATAACAAAGAAAAAATATGAAGAATTGCATGTTGACAATGTTGACTCGATCGACATGGTACAATTACAAAATATTGTCAAGAATATAATTCTGTTATTCGAAATTCCATTATCAAAGCTAACAAAAAAATTACCATTGATTGCAATATATATTAAATATGAAAGAACTTTCCTATTAAATTTTGCTAATCAATTGCATTACCAGATATACAACGAGACTATTGATATCAAACACTTCATCAATGTGGTATACACCCAGTTTCTCGATGGTATAAGTATAGAAAACTTGGATCATCCGCTTGAGTCTTGTTTAGAAGATCTTTACATCAAAATTAAAACAAGACTATAGAAAATGGAAAAACCTAATTTGAAAATAAATATATACAATCAATTGGAATAGTTATGCATCCATATATTATGTAACATTATATATTTTGTCTTAGCTCAATCTTTTATATTCTAATAGCTTCATTCATGAATCATTTTTTTTTCAAATATAACAATTCTGACATTTTCATATTTCACAATTCACTTTCTGAAAATTAAATTGGACCTCATCGCAAATATAATTATAATTTTATATATTAATCAAATATAAGAATTGAAAGCCAAACTCAATATTGAATACTTCTGTTGCTAAGTTTATGCTATGAAGTTAATTACTCAATATATAATTAAATACTAAATCAGGTAATAGTTAGAAGCGATCTTAACGTTTGCATTGGTCTCCAACCTTTAGAGACAAAATAGCATTGAGATTTTTTATATCATCAATATTACAGCCTTTTATGCTGAATATTATTCATTAATTTGACTTTTTTACAGACTTTAACCACAATTGCATAATATCTTTAAAATTATAAATCAAAATGAAAACTTGTTATTATGAACTGTTAGGTGTTGAAATTACAGTTAGTGATGCTGACTTGAAGAAAGCATATAGAAGAAAAGCATTACAATACCATCCTGATAAGAATATTAATAATGTCGAGGAAGCAACAAATGCATTTGCAAGTATTAGAGTAGCCTATGAAATATTATCTGACCCTCAAGAAAGAGCATGGTATGATTCGCATAAAAATCAGATACTAAATGATGAACCGATATCAGAAGATCAGTCTTATGAAGTCGACTCTAGAATTACTGGTGTGACAACAGAAGAATTGATGATGTTTTTCAATTCATCTCTGTATTTAAGAGTTGATGATTCACCAGCTGGTATTTATCAAATTGCTGGTAAGATATTTTCAAGGTTAGCAAAAGATGAAATCATAAATGGAAGGAAATCAGGTCTACCCAATTACGATCGCTACCTTGATGATCATTTTGAGGAGGATATAAAGAATCTAGGATATCAGAAAGCATGCAATAAATATATGACTGATGAATATTCTAATATTTTATTCCCAGTATTTGGTGATTCATCGACAAGTTATGATCATTTGAAACAATTTTATAAAAAATGGAATTCATTCAATTCATTAAAATCTTTTAGTTGGAAGGATGAGTACATGTACTCTCAAACATATGATAGAAGAACTAAAAGAGAAATAAATAAAATCAATCAGAAAGCGAGGAAAGATGCTAAAACAGAATATAATAGAACTGTTATTAGATTTGTTGATTTTATAAAAAAATTAGATAAAAGAATGAAAGAAGGTGCTAAAGAGGCAGCAAAGAAAAAAGTTGAGATGGATAAGATAAATAAACAAAGGAAGAGAGAACAATATTTGAAAGAAAGGGAAGCAAATAAAAGTGAATTTAATGAGCAAATGTGGCAGGAGGTTGACGATGACTATTGGAAAGAAATGGAGAAAAATTATGAAGAACCTGAAGAAAAGGATGTTTTTTTCACTAACGAAAACCCTTCTGGTGAAAATAAGAATGATAAGGATTACGTTGAAGTACTAGTTTATGAATGTATTTTTTGTCAAAAGATATTTAAATCAGAAAAACAATTAAAAAATCATGTTCAAACAAATCTGCATAAAAGGAACTTAAAGAGAGTCAGGAAGGAAATGAAAATCGATAAACTTGAACTAGGCCTTGATGAAGTATCAGATATAGATGACTTTAGTTCTGCAAATGAAGATCCCATTGAAAGTGAGATTCCTGTACCTATGAATTTAGATGAAATTAACGAAGAACTCGAAGCTATTCAAAAGCAACTAGAAAATTTAGATAACACAGACGATGATTCTGAGGAAATAGAATCGGACTTGGAAATTGATATCGAAGTAAGCGATGTGGATGATCAGAAATATTATACTGACAGTAAAAATGACGATGTTATTGATGAAACATCGGAAACAAATGAAGAGATTGACGAGATCGATGAAGATCTTGCAAGAGGTGAAAAACTAAATGAATTGCTAAGCTCTTTGAATATTGGTAAAACTAATGACAATGATTCAGATGATGGCTGGAATAACTCTAAACAGAAGAAAAACAACAAGAAAAAGAAAAATAAGAAGAGTTCGCCAAATCAACAGGGAAATAATTCTAAGCCTAAACCTCAAACTACTACTAATAAAGTACCTCTTTTCACTGACGTCTGCTCCACTTGTGGTGAAGCATTCCAAAGCCGTAACCTTTTATTCAAGCATGTTAAAATGAGCAACCATGCAATGGCACCAAGCAAACTGAAAAAGAATAAGAATTCAAAGTAATATATACATATATGTGTTTCTGTGGATGTGTAGGTGTCTAAGTATATTTATATAAATTTCTCTAATGTATATCAGTGCATGTCTGTCATCACTACTCCACTGATGGCACTATCCATATCTTTACAGCTTTGCAGGATCATACCATTACCCGGACACCAGCTCTTATATTTGCTTCATCAAATTTGATTCTCGACTCACAACAACTATCTGAACTATTTTATCTACAAGATGATAAGTCAATGAGACTCTTAAGTCATGTTGCAGTTTTTAAATATTTTGTAGTCGATAGGAATCAAGTGACACCGTGAACACCTGGAGGTATTTCTGACTGTTGCAGAACGTTTAGATAATTTTTTTTTATTTTATGTTTGGGTCAACCCACTCATCTCTGTTAAGAGTTTTGTTACATTGAAATTCGTGTATCTAGTATTTCTGTAATCTGATAGTTGTGAGAGATATACATTAAGACGGTGTATTTTTTGTACGTGATATATTGAATAATTTTTCCAGCATGCAGAATATAAATAATGGGAATATTTCTCAACTATCCAGCGCTCTTCGCCATGTGAATATAAACAATCAAGATGGTTCTGGAACTGTCAATTATAGTGGCAGTAATGAGCTGATGGGTGTGGGGAATGATATGATAGATAATAATGGTAACAGTAATAAAAATCACCTAGTTGAGCAACAATTGAGTTCACAGAATGGTGCAAATCAAGAACAAGTGCAATGCGTTCCAATAGAAGCGCAAAATCAGCAACAGGTTCATTTAGAAGATATGTTACATCCATTTACGATACAGCAACAGCAGCAACAGCAGCAACAGGCTCAACAACAGGCTCAACAACAGGCTCAAAATATCCTGGGTAATGATTATAATCCAGTACAACATTCTCGTATCACGCAATATTTCCAAAATTTACCTGTTGAAGGCTACACTTTATTTTCACATAGATCAGCACCAAATGGGTACAAGGTTGCTTGTGTATTAAGTGAATTAGGATTACAATACAATACTTTTTTTCTAGATTTTGGGACAGGAGAACATAGGGCTCCTGAATTTGTATCACTTAATCCAAATGCTAGAGTTCCTGCATTAATCGATCATAGCCTTGAGAACCTAGGTATATGGGAATCTGGTTCTATCATGTTGCATTTGGTGAATAAATATTATAAAGAAACCGGAGATCCTCTATTATGGTCTGATAATTTAGCAGAGCAATCACAAATAAATTCTTGGATTTTCTTTCAAACCTCAGGTCATGCCCCCATGATTGGCCAAGCATTACATTTCAAATACTTTCATTCACAAAAAATCCCAAGCGCAATTGAAAGATACACTGATGAAGTAAGACGTGTTTATGGTGTTTTAGAAGTTGCATTGGCAGAGCGTAGAGAAGCTCTAGTCATGGAACTAGATACTGAAAATGTTGCATCATATTCAGCAGGTACTACCCCAATATCACAGAGTAAATATTTTGATTATCCTGTATGGCTAGTAGGCGATAATATCACCATTGCTGATATGTCCTTTTTACCTTGGAATAATGTCATCGATAGAATTGGAATAAACATCAGAGTCGAATTTCCAGAAGTTTACAAATGGACAAAACACATGATGCGGAGACCTGCTATCATACAGGCCTTAAGAGGTGAATAATAAATGTATATATTTATTCTTAGTGAAGAGAAATAAATAATTAACATCGAGAAAATAATTTAACTTATAGTATATGACTTCATTTTTATATTTTGACCATAGCATCTATTGTAAATAAATTAATCTAATATGACATGATATGTAAAGAATATCATTAAAATAATCAACAACAAATTGTCTATCTACCGTCAGTCTTGTTTGGTAATAGTTATGTAAAATTAATATAACTATTACCTGTACAAATGTTTTGAAATCATCGTGGTAACCTAAAAGTTAAGTTTCAAATTTTTACTCAGTAATGTGAATATATATATAATAAATGAAGCCAACAAGTTGAACAACGATAGCCTAGATTAATAGACCTATGTTCATTTAGTGAAAGTCTTGTGACATAACAATTTCGGCAACTAAACTAGCATTCCTTAGGTTTAGTTCTCTTATAGTGAACAAATTTGAATTCAGGTACCCACATTTCGGCAAAAAATTAAAATATTAATTGTTATATAAGCAAAATTCTTAATTCTATACTATTTCATAAACTAATTTTGCTATTGTTATTTGAGATAGTATGTAAATGGTTTATATATATATAGGAGGCAGATACACGTAGAGTTTTGGGTATTCTGCAAGTTGAATCAACATCTTTTAGTTGACTTTATGCTGTAAGATCGGTGATACGCTAAAAATGATGACTAGTTTGCAAGAATTAGTCGAGCTTCATTTAGTGAGAAACTATAAGCTAATAGAAGAAACTGGAGATGTACCGTACAGATTGCTTGAGAAGGTACTTAAACAAATGAAGAAAAACCAGTTGAAAAAAGTTGAGCAGAATAATGTAATGTTGATTTTTGATGATGATGAGCTGTGGTTAAGTTTTCTGAAACAAGATTTCCCATCAAGTGTACATGATTCTTTTACGAATAAAAAGGATAATATAGTAAGATATTATCTAGATTATATTAAGGGAAATGATTTAGATTTCTACACAAATAACAGTGCATACATACAAGAGATATTGAAAAACAAACTAGTAAAGGATACTTCTACTAATAAATATCTCATACCATATAGGATGTTGTATTCTAGGTATGAACTTGATGAAATTAAGAAAGCTGAAGAAAGTACAGAAAGATTGAGGATACAGATGAAGGAAATACAAAAAAAGAGGGAAGAGAAACAAACGGTACAAGTAGATCATTCTTTTTATCTGAATAATAAAATTTTAAGAAGATCTAATAATAGTCGGTATGGGAATCGTTTACATTTGTCTAATAGACGATCAATACCAAATGACAATCTGACTTTAAGTGAAAAATTAAAAATGAGTGTATCCTCTATAAAGCAAGACAAACAACACCGAATAGCGTTCGGTGGTCAGGTTGGGGGAGAACCAATCCACAATATAACATCGGAAACCGTTGTTAAAACTAAGATGAAAAATCCAGAAGAAGGGAAGGAACTCAAACATGTTGCAAGCAAAAGGAACAATCATAAGAGAAATAGTGATGTTACGACACCACCTGCCAAAAGAAGGCGAGGAATCACCAATATATTTTTAAATAAACCAAAGACTTCTATGGTAAATAAAGCTCAGCCTCGAAAGATTTCTGATAATAATAATAATGTACCATCATGTAGTAAGCGAATAGCACATACGAAAAATTCATCTAGAAATGGCAGTGCTTGTAACAAAATAAAAGCAGCTGAAGATACAAAATCACATACTGTTTCAGCTGAAGAAAATATATCAAAAAGTGTATCAAAATATAATTCCAAAAATCGTTCTACATTCGGCACTAAGAAAAAATCTGGTATATTCTCATTAAATGAACAAAATTTAGCATTTAAACCAATTACCAATATTTCAAATGTTTACATCCATGCAAAATCATCTTCAAAACATAAATGATATGAACGTTTCATTAAAACATTGATTATCTTTGTATCAACCATCATATTTTCATTTTGAGCGTCAGATGATGAATTGTATCCCTTTATATAAGAATATATAACAATAATGACTAAGTATTTATAAATAATATATTACATAATGATGCATCCTTTCTTCTGTGAATTATTATCATTTAAATTTGACATACCATTTTGATCTTCATGCTTATATGAATCTTGATCTGAATTATTTGTTCCTATCTTCTCAGTTGTTCCAGATTTAGTACCTATATTAGAAAAGTTTTTTTCTTTGTCTTTGGTATTATCTTCTATGAGCTCTGATGGTTCAATCGACATTGAATTAATGCTGATACTGTCTTCTTTAAAAAAAACTGGAGCCTCTAAAACAAGTTCTTCTTGTTTGATTGACATTATTATAGGATCTTTCCCAAATGCAATTATTTTATTAGCCAAATAAATGTAAACTTTCGACCATGCTAATTGTATTTCCAATGTGCTATATGATCCCAGACATTCATTGATAGTTTTGGAAAACACTTTACCCATTAATTTAAATGATACTGTTTTAATTCCTAATATTCTAGCATGTCGTTTTCCAAGTTTTATCATATATTCGTTAATTTTATTGAGATCATCAAAGTTTTCCAATACTTTTTCTATTACAAATGAAAAACCTTTAGCCTGGTGTTGTAAAGTAGGAAATTCTATTTCTAAGTGTGGATTTATTTCAATAAGATTATTATAAAATTGATCATAAAAATATTCAGAAGACTGCTGTTCAAATCCATACTTATTCGGGTGTTCATTTGGTCTAATACTTTTTACATATGAATAAAGTTCTTCAATATCTGAAATACTATTTGGAAGCATTATTAGGTCAACTAAATGACGATTCACTAAATCCCATGTTAACCTTAATAACCGCTTCTCCTTAGGAGTCAAAAATAATTTCATATGTTCCTCAGCATGATCAAATTTAATTTGATTTAATTCCACATCTCGATCATCAGTAACATGCATATGACTTTTCAGTTCCTCATCATTTGTAAACTGTGCGGCAGATGCTTCGATGTATGCATTGTCCCCATTATATGTATCATTATCATTATATCTCTGTTCTAATTCATCTGAACTGCTATTGTCATCATCAATGGTCAACCCAATAGCATTGGAACTTAAATCTTTATATTTCAAATCCATCTGATATTAATTTCTATATGCATTCATTAGTATTAATAATCACAGCAGTAATTGTTGTTTATATTGAAAATTATTAGTCAGTTTATGTCAATTGTTCTTCACGTTCATGTCTATACCAATGAATATGTGATTAATGATATTTTTATAATGCAGATGAGCTAATTTAAACAATAAATTCTTAAGAATTGGGTAAATTAACTTACAAAAGTATTTAGGTAATTGGAAATTTTTCATGAATATATTTTAAGGTTCTATTTGAAAAAATAAATATATCACCAAAATAATAATATTGATGAAAAAAAACCATTTAGTATAATTTTACTTATAAAAAGTAGAAGGTTTAGACGAAAAATTATTGTTTTAATGTATGGTTTATCAAGTTATAAAAATTCTAAATACTAATTGGTAAAATTATGTTTCTTCTGAGTTTTAAAAAATCGATTTAATTTCAATATTGATACAATACCTAACAGTATAGATGAGGTTAAATAGTTTTATACAATGGAAACAAAGATGTTACTTTGAATTATGAAGGTAGAACAAATATCATGAGGCTATCATTTTTGATGCATTGTTGTCGATGTATGAACTGTTTTAACAGTTTCCGATCTTAAAGGTTGTTGGTCGATATCAAATTCGATTTTACCTGTTCTAAATTTGTCAACGGTAAATTTATTTATTGAATCATAATCATTAAGATTCAATCCTTTTACTTCTTCTAGTAAGCTCATTAAGAATCTTGGTACCATTGCCAACTCTATATTATTCGTTATTATGTAATCGACAACCTCGATTGCTAAGAAATAATTCTCACCTTCATTTTGTGCAAATGCATCTTTGTATGTATCGTGTTTTGTGTCCATGTTAATTGAATCAGTAGTTAAGGGAATATTATTATCACTATTATTATTGTATAAAATGTTTGGAGCAATAACTGTTGATAAGTTATGGATATCCATTTTTGAACCCATTTGATTTTCGATATGTGAAAAAGAGGATGTCCAAAATAAGAAAGATAGTAACACTTCTAATACATTTCTATTATGAACTGGAAGCATAGTGTATAACAAAGACATAAATTTTCTCTTTTCCGTTTCAGATTCAATTTTTGCTGCATTAATCCACATGCTATACAGTTCACTAGACATTAATGGCTCAGGAAGTGTACGAATGAACTTTTTAAGTAATGCAGATAATTGGATGGCTGTTTCTTTAGAAAAATCTGGCATTTTGCCAGGATTATTGTCAATTTCAATAGTTAGTTCTGTCAATTTACGGATATTTCCGTTGATTCTAAAAATACCTTCCACTGACAAATCCATCTGACGAAGTGAGAAAATCAATTCATCGATTATTATCGGTATTTGTAACTTTGACGGTCCAACACCTAAATCTGATTGTATGCCCCATGATTCACTTAAATAGTTTAGTGGAATGCCAAATGTTTTTTTTGTTTTCTTCCTTTTTGTTTCCTTATTACGTTTTATTTTAAGTAAACTCCAGAATTTGTTAGAAGAATTTGATTTATCATTTTTGGGTATAGAGGGTATTAGGCACGAATAATCCATGTGATTCGCCATAGATTGATCGTTCTGTAATAAGGACAATGAAATTGCTTGGATAATTGAATAATCGATAGAGCTTAATTCGGAATAAAAAGATCCACTCTCTTTTGCAATTATACGAACTGATTCTTCATCACTTTCTTTTAGTTTTTTAAAATGAGTAAAGGCATTGGGTCTTAATTCCCTTGCCTGCTCTACAGCTACGATTCTAGAAATATCATCTAGTGTTAGCGACCGACCATTACTAAATACATTTTCAGGAAGAAAACTGGCCATTTTGTTGTCTTTGTCATTCCCAGAACTGATTAATTTATCTTCTAATGTCATTATAGGCTCATCTGTATTTTCGTCTGTGTTTGTCAGTATCATTGATAATCTTGCATTTTGTTTATGGGATACTGATACACTTTCACGTTTCGATTTCAATTTACTGATATCATTCAATGTCCTTATGTAAGTTTGTTGCATCAATACGGCTTCATTTACAGCCAAATTATTGTTATTATTAATGTTCTTCAGCTGAATTTCCGTAACTGCTTTCGATTTAACAAGTGCAATCTTCAATAGAAATATCAACTGTACCAGCCTAGGAACATGTTGAAAACCTGGAGTAGATATAGGATCTTCTATAGAACAATTACCACATAATATCGTATTTTGCTGTTGATTGAATGTAGCATCTGATATTTCATTTGGACCTATACTATTGTGACAGATTGAGCATGTAAAACAATTTATATGCCATCTTTTATCTTGATATTTTATACATTCTTCTTGAATATATTTATTACAAAAATAACAATTATCAGTAGCTTTTATTGATAAGTTAATATAATTGAATGGTTCACTATTGTACTCTTCCTGATTTCCTAGCATCTTCAAGTATTTCATTAAAGGTGCGTTCGACTTCATCTTTTTATTTTTCTCAAGTACAACAAATAAACCAAATCTCATAATCAGTTTCAGAAAATGGGCCAATCCTGTTATTATTGACATGAAGGTCGGCATTTGTGATTTTATACTACCGGGATCTAAGTTAATTTTTCTTAATATTTGTAAATATATCATAATTTTTGTTGTTAAATTTCTTGAAATCTTTTTCATATTAAAATTTTTATTTTGATACTCTTCATTCAGTTCATTATTTATATTCTCATTTTTTTGAATTTCATCTTGTAATGTACCAAAAGCCTTAAATAAACACTCAATTTTTAGTACTAATAGCGCACATGATTCTAAACCCTTTATTTGATCAATGCTTGCAAGGTGTTGAAACATATCTGAAATGCATGAAGCTGTTTGTTCTTCGAATTTATATAAAATAGACCATGTTTTAGACAGTAGTACATTAAATGTATTCATTTTAGTGTCTAAGTCTTGTTTTAGGATATCAATGTTAGTACTAATATTCTTGATTTCTGTTACTGGTAATCTTTCAACTTCAGGTAAAGCCACTTTTTCAGATGATAAAGTTACATGCCAATATTTATGGATACCGTAACACTCTGGGTGCCAACAGTTAACTTCATTACCTTTTAGAAACTCAATATATTGATCAGATATTGGATATCCACAACCATTACAAAGTTTGGAGTAAAATTTCAGGAAATGATATTTACAGTATAACTTTTCATTATCAATAAAACATTTTTTAATACCACATGGTTCACTGCATATAACACAAGAAAAATGTTCTTCGTCATATTTTTTCCCAAATGCTGTATAATATAAACCTCTAAGTGGTTGATCACAAACATCACATAATAGATCATTTCTTTTAAAATAATCGTATTGACATAATAAAACTGTCGTATTTTCACCTTCGATGTTAAATGGGAAGTATTTTCTCTTTAATGGCGTCTTACAATCCTCACAATTAAAACATTCGTCATGATAATATTTTCCTAGGGCCTTTAATGTACTTTTTCCATTTTTATGACCTTGTATTATTGGTTTTTTACATTTTTCACAAATCTTTCTATTAACCATTGAATTACCATTCGAATTAAATCTATTAGAAATTAAATTCGTTTCTTTGTTTGCTAGTACATTATTTGCTTGACTGTCGTTGTAATTGACTGTTTCAGATTGTGTTAGGAATTCGTTCATCAATTTAGATTTGTGTAAACTATAACAATATACTATGAATATTTAATTTTTGTTATTATAGTTGGAATCAAACCAAAATTATTCAATCAATTAAATTCGGTTTAAATAGCCTGTCGAGGTCTCTTTATCTTCTATTGACCAATAGCTGGACTCACGTTAGAAAAAAAAATTTTGGATCAATTACTCAAACACTTCTTCTATTCTGATCAATGTTTAAAACTAAAACACTCCCAAACGTTGCTACCGCTACTACTACTTCTACCGCTACTGTAATTACCAGTACTTCAAAAAATCGTGTGCCACTATTATCTACAGATAGATATATTAAATAATGGAATCGAAAATAAAAATCAATACTCCACTAACCTTAAAAAGTAACTTGACTTCAAATGTTACACAACACAAGTATCACCTTAGATTATATTAACACAATCAATTATGACAGAGAATAATTATGATGTCAACTGTTTCAAATTAACTTAATTACTGATCTGATCATAACATTACATTGTTCTTTTTTTGTAATTAAAAGTTTCTTACAGTAATATGTAATTACGAAATCTGATATTTTAGCACCGATTCACAGCATCGAAAAAGCAAACAAAAGATCTTAAATTTGAAAGGCCCATTATGCTGTATATTGCCAAATTAGGAAATATTTTGTGAAATTTGTGACTACTAGAAATTGCATGCAAACTTAAGAGACCCTTTGATGCTAATAATATAATACAAAACTATTGTGAATATTGTATGCGGTTATAATACTGATTACATTGAATATACTAGTATTTTATTTATATCATATTGTATTAGGAAGAACAACTTTAAAATGAAGCAAAGAGGAAGTGGATCAGGGACAAAAATGAGAATGGGAATTCTTTGCGTCTTTCAAAAAGCTGCTGAGAAGGAGGTTCAATAGTATATATCTAGTTGTTGGATGTAACATGAACAATTTAATCTTAATTAATAATATATTTTATTCAGATATAGTGAAAATATATGATTAGTGTTGTATCACAATATCTGTATAAATTTATATATTTCTAAGTATGCGTAAAATATACAAAAACATTTTGTATGATATTTCAATCTTTATTCGTTAGACGATTTTTGGACGGTGCTATTTTCTAATACTGGGCTTATATTTATCTTCATAACTCAAATGTTGTTGTTCGTCGAGATGATTTGAAATCCCTAACAGTGTTTTTGAAATAGCTTCTGTGGCACCAATCAATGGTCTTATTATAGCTATTGGTGCCGCTTTTGCAGCGGATAATGTAGTTAATCTGGGACCGCTAGTATTAGTGATAGAGAAATCGTTTTCGCCATTTCCGTTCGTAGTCTTGCCTTTTATTGTGTCATATGCAATGAATAGGTTTTTTTCCAAAGCGTGATATGCTTCCTCTAAGCCTTGATGTACATTCAAAGGCTGATCAGCATACAAACTGATTATCCTTGGATACCCATCTTCACTATTAGAAGGATCAATCACAAATGCGCTTGGATTATGGTTTTTAATTTTAGGATTTTCTCCACCAATTACTTGATCTTCTTCTAAAATACTGTCAAAATTTAGTATTGCTTCAGGTATATTATATGCTCTACCGGCGGACCCTTTTCCACCAAAAAATTCCTCAGTATTTTCTAAAATAGTTTGTGTTCCTGATGCCATTTTCGCACCAATTCGAATAAAATCACCTCCAGTGGTTTTAAAAAATATGTTAACACCTTTTTTAATGCTTCTAGTGATGTTACCTTCTTGACGATATTCTTTCAATGGGACTGATACTACAGACTTAAAATTTGAGCCTAATGTAATTGCAGGTTTTAAAGAGCTAACTCCACTAATTATTCCAGATAACTGATTTGACATTATTTCTGGGACCCAGCTATCCTTCAAAGTATTACTTAGCTGCTCAAATCCATTAATACCATACAAATTGATAGCTTTTAATGTGACTGTAGATCCCTCTAATATAAAAAAATTAATAAATTCCTCAGAATGGCCTGATCTCAAGCCAGAGTAGTTAATTTTCTTCGGTTTATAATCAACAACAACTTTTACTGAATTCAAAGAAAATTTTTGTATAAATAATAACTCAGGGTATTCATCAATTAATTCAAACCGGGAGTCCTTAAATTCTAAAAATCGTAACAAAAAGTCAAGTGTTTCCTGGTCAATATATAACCTTAAAGGGGAAACATCGGCGCTTATGACAGCTTCAACAGCTTCAAGACTTCCAATAGGTTTAACTAAAGAATATTTCAGGTTCAGCATTGGTTTTAATGATGGCCATTTTTCATGTCTTAATATGCTTAAAAATTTGTTCCAAGTTGATGTTGGAATGTTGTCAATAATTACAAATTTAACAATAGAAAGATCAAAGTCAATCAATTTTAAACAATCATCATCATTTAAACTGTTTCTGTTATTAAATAATATCTTAGCAGAAAAAGATACTGAATCCATATCTATTGATATTTTATGAGTTTTTGATGGCCTTAAATTCACTTTATTTACTTGATAGTTCGGCTGTTGTTCAGATTGTATATCGTTATTCACAGTGGTCTTAAAGTTCTTTATATCAGACTTCGTAGTTGCTATTAAAATTGAATCAAAAACAGTAGCTTCTAGGTGTACAGGTTCCTCATTAACTTGTTCTGATACCATTACCTTATGGCCTACCATATCAATAGTTTTGCTTATCTTTTTCCTTGTATATTTCCAGTCGTATCCATCAAATAGTTTAATAGATATACTTTTAATATCAAAGGTGATATTTAAATGCTCTCTTGGTAATTGTGTATTATAAGTGATATTTGAAATATTATCCATATAATTTTCTTCCCATGCAATCGAGTTACTCAACTTTACTGAGGAAGACAAATTGCTTTCTACTTCTAGTGGAACATCCATTTCATTTTCAAATCTCTCTGATTCTTGGTAGTTTTGGTCAAGAAACTCATTAATTATTACACCGTCATTGTCAAAATTCATGTCATCAACATCAGTTTGTAGCTTAATTTTTAATGCATCAAAAAATAATGGATCAATATCACTCATTACATCAATATTTTCCCCCACATCTGACTTATACTTCAATTCATCAGGGAATGTAATAGGGATCTTAAAATCTATCAGTAAAAGCAATAATGTATGAAATGAATCAGAGCAAAGTGAGAGTTGGATATTTTCTGTTGATAATGTTACAACAGATCCATCATCTTCGAAATCTAATTTTAAAATAAATAAGTTAATTTTTCCAATAGCAATGAATCCCTCGTTATAATAATGCTGAAATATAGAATCTCTGCCATTGTGACTTACATTGTTTATCTTAGTTGCATCGTCGATTAAAAATATGTTAACTTCGGTAGCATTACACTTCAAAGAATTGTTGCAAGTATTAAAATTAAATGCAATATCATCAAATAGCAGTAGTAGTGACGGACATATTCTATATGGTTTCAAAAGCATCGAACAATTTTTCATTTTTGTTTCAATTATCAATTTTTGATCGACTAAATTTTCAGTCTGTTTTTTCTCCTCAGTTTTCGCATTTTTGTCAAATAGTTCTAAGAAACTGGCACAGAATGTGAATTCTAAATTCCTCATCATTATCTGTGCCTTATTTTTTGATATTATATTCATAGTTACTATTGGCAATTTTTTCGATTCGAAAAGTTTTGTCTTAATCAAATGAAATGTATTATTTTCTGAATTCCTAGAAGCAAAGAGCTTCATAGAGCATAAATTTAATTCACCACTTCGATTGACTACTATTTCATTTTGTCTTAATGTAGCAAACAATGTCCCAAATTTTGAATTCAAAAACTCCTGTAAACGTACTTCAATATTCTCAACTTTTATCACTATATTAGCATTTTTAGTTTCTCTAAACTTAATATTGGATGAATTAAACATTTTCATGCTATGTTTTCTCTGTTTATGGTAATTATGGTCTTTAGCAAGTGGTATAACAGTTTCTATCAATGAAAATAGGGAAACTATTTCTTTAATTGTTGTATTCATTGTATGATATTGGTCTTCTAAATGAATATTGTGAATAGTAAGTAACATATTAGTAAAAATACTTGATTTTCTAAATAAATTATTTTGTGACACTACTTGAATTGACGATAATCTTATTGTTCCTTTGATATTTTGTATGGCTAGTACTAAAGACTTATCATTGTCGGATTGATACCTGAAAATGTTAATATATTCTAGATGAGCGTTCCAATTAGTATTTGTTAAATGCAACGGTGAAATATTAAATAGTAATTTTTGATTTCCTAACAACAAATGAATGTTAATTTCTTTTGTATTAATATCTAATTTAGGCAACGCTTCAGTAGAGTTTGCTGTATAGCGTTTCGTTTTTTTAAAATTGTCTAACAGTGCTTGTGTTTTATAGTAGCAGTTAACTAGTTCGATCAAAGCAATTTTATCTAATTTATAGTTCAAATCTTTATTCACGTTTATATTTATTTTATTAGGAAACAATTTCATATGCAAAAAGTTCTTTTCATTATTTTTGGATAATTCATAATCAAATATGTCAGTAATAACGGGCTCAAATGATTCTATTTCGATATCATACTCGTTCAATTGTGAAGAAAGTACGGTTAAGTTTTCCAATACTAATGAAATATGGTTACTTATGATAAAGGAAAAATGTCGTAGACTTAGGTTAAAGTTATTAACAGAAACTGGAATATTCTGTTCTTGTTGAAATCTCCTATAGTTTGAGAATTTTTCTGGAGACTGGACCTTTTTATCTTGCGCTTTATTCAAAAGTGCAGATATACTTCCTACTAATAGCGAGGATAAACTAGTATTAATTTTTAACAAATTACAATAATAAAATTGAACCTCCTCTAAAGTTAATGATGAACTTTGAACTTTAAAATCATCAAGTGAATTTAGGCCTACTAATTTTAACAATAATCCATTAATAGCGAAAATTTCTAGAGCACTTGAATTCTCTTTGATATTTTCAGGGGAAGTTGCAGAAAATATAGGCTCTTGCTTGGTTTCCATTGTACTCTCAAAGTCTTCCATCGCACTCATATACATTGACGTAGAATCTGCTAGTGAACTTTGCTCGATTGGTTGCTGAGAGTTTTTGGAAATCACTTGACGGGAGGAAGAAATAGTAAATGTTCCCAATCTCAATTCTCTTGTACCAGTTTCATCATTAGTTAGATAAACGTCATCAATGTTTAGTTCCAAAGAGTTATCATTTGTACTATCTAACTGAAGTATAATTTTCATATTTGTGACACTTAATTTAAAGGTGGATAAAAAATTACTTAACATTTTTTTCTTCATTAGTTGAAAAGTATTGTTTGAGCTCTTTGAACTCTCTTTTTGTTTCTCAGAGAATAATAAATCATCATTCTTATCATTTTTTTCAGGATTAAGAGATTTTTTTAAAGTTTGTTTAAGGTTCGTATCTCCAATATTTCTTTCCAACTCTAAATTATTTGTAACTTCACTATCACTATCCTCTTCAAAGTTGTCAATATTATCCAATTCATCCATATCGAGTGAAGTTGGTAATTGTAACATCATGGACGTTGTCAAATCATTCAAACTGTTGGATAAAGAAAACAAAAATTCCTCTTCATTGATCTTTGACTTATCTATATTTAAGAAATCTTTCTCATATTTTATAATTAGAGTCATTTTATGGGCAACAATATTTAAAACAGCAGACATGGTCAACTGAATATCTAATTCATCTAATGAACCTTCTCGAATTACAAAATCCGTCACTTTGATGTCATCCGTATTAAGCTTTACATTATGGAATTTGAATTTTGAATTTGACCCTAATGAGACATCAACATCAGATAAATCAACATTTGAAAGGATAGATATCTTATTTAATATGTATGTTAGTAATGTTTTTTGTATATTTCCAGTGAATCCAAATGGCATAGTAGGAAAACAATAAAAATAGCAATAAAGAGTTTGATGCCTATTATAATGATTATTTTGATATTCTCGTTTGACTATCTATCTCTCTATTTTTGTTTCCTTTTGATTTTTTATAGTGGCTAATAATATTTCATTTGAAAACGTATCAATTAATTAAGATGCTAGTTACGAGTTCAAAAACACAAATGAGGAAAAGTAATGAGTTAACAATATAATATAAACTCAAATTTACCTTACTCACCACCTACACAGAATTTATCCTGTTTAACAAATGTATATATAGATATATATTGAACGATAATTTTAATCACATTATGATCCCTTTAAAAATATATAATAGAAAAATTAGTAGATCAGTTGATTTAACTTTGTAACGTAAATATTTTTTGTGCGAATCCCTGTAAAATTTATAGAAAAATTCCACAAAAAACTACAAAATTAGTAGTAATACTTGATGATAAAGATAAGATAATAGAGAAATGTGTTCAAACATGTTTGCAATACCATAGACTATCAAGGTGTAAACTATTAGGATCCTGAACTGTTGAATCTAGTGTATTTATGCAATATCTATGCCGCCGCAAGTTTCTAAAGAATGAACGACTGACCACAATATACATACATACACAAACACAAACATATATATATATATAGAAACGTACAAGATATTTAATTCTTAGAAGTAAGACATCATTACTATTTCAAATGTCAAATGAAATGAAATCCACTTACGCCAAGGCGTATACCTTCAAATTGTTTCGTAGACTTGAAAAATGCTTAGGAAACAACAACCAAGGGTATCTCTTTCCGATACAGCCTTAACTATATCAAGTACATTAAGAAACTGGAAGCTTAATCACTCGAAAGGCCATCTTCCATTCACTACGATACCACCGAATATGTTCCATATACATTCAACTACGAGCCCGCAAAACAATAAGCCTTATTCTTATTCACCTTCAAGTAATGTGTTCTAAAAAATCGAACAACCTCGAAGGGAGAAATAGGTATCCTTATTATTCCCGTTATTGTTTATCTGTTCGATAACAAAGTAAAGCCACATTGAGCACTGATAAATATGTATGTTTATATATTTGTGTGCATATACGGATATATTTATATATCAGTGGAGGTTGAAATGACTCATTTAAATTTCTTGATGTGAATATGTATTCTATGACATATAAAAGAAATATAAAAAAGCTCAGATACAGATTAACCTTTACTGTTCTTGAATGACGTGCTATTGTAATTGTGCTTGGTCTTGTCATTGATTGGAAGAGGCTCAGAGATAACCTGTAGTAACCGTACTATTGATCTAACTACTATAAGACAAACATGTGGTGGTGTTTTAATTGTTACCTTTTATGTTACAATATAACTTCTTAAATATCGTTAATTGCTTGCGAAAGTAAGTAGGCGATACTATTAGTGGTAATCATGTATATTGCTTATCTGAATATTTTAATTAGCTTGTATTGGTAGGGGATATGTTTTGTGATTGGTATACAAGGAGTCAGATCTGGTATTGCACAAGGAATTACACTTGATTACATAGTAAACTTAGTCTCCTTTTGATAAAAGGTATGTATCTGTGACGGTAATTCAAAGTGTTCATATATAGATATATATAAAGTTGGTTTGAAAGTAATTTAAAAGTATTCTTTCTAAACTATATATATATTAGTGTTACGTATTTGAATAAAAAAAGTGAATTTTTTTTAGGATAAACGTTAGAATTTTATAAATCTTATATTAATTAGCATTATTATAATGTTTCTATTGTTAGAATTATTTCGTTACTAACACTTAGGTAAATATTTATTATAAATTTAACATGAGTTTTACGGTATTTTCGTAACAACTTATGAGCATATAGCCAATGAATTGTATTATACAAATGAATATTTTATGGTAAAATATTTCATGTCATTATTATTATTTTCTAATCAAATGTATTGTAAACTAATATGATTAACCAAATAATTAAATGGGAGTTTAACTTCTCGTGAAAAATGCAGATCATTTACTATTACCTTTGAATATTTGTTAGATTTATTAATCAATTCAAAAGTAAAAAGTAATTCAAAATAGGTTTAGAAATTTTATAAGGATTTTGCTGATCTCATACTGATAATTGGTTCAACTGCTGAAAAACCACTGCTTGCGGTCTTCTCAACATCACCATGATGTGCGATCGTATCATCTTCAACAAAATCAAGGGCTTTCATATCATCATCCATATCGTTATAATGATGGAAACAAATCCAGAATAAACAACCAGCCACGAAACAGGAGACAGCTAGACCAGTGAAAACCCAAGTATACTTAGGATCAACAGAAGTTGGAGAGATAGCAATACCTAAGGCAGCACCGATAGCATTAGTGAATAAGAAAATAGACATGATAAAAGCTTTCATAGATTCTGGAGCATTTGCATAAGCAAATTCTAAACCAGTAACGGATGCAAAAATTTCTGACCAAGCAATGATAACATAAGCAGGAATTTGCCATGCAACATGAACTCTATTTGGTGTGTTAGCAAATTCAGGTGAACAAGCCATAGGATGGTCATAACATGGACCAGCTTTGTAAATAAAACTTTGCAAAACGGCAGCCCATACCATCGCACCAGAACCACATACGAAACCTAAGAAAATCTTAGTGATTGGCTTTAATGGAGTAAATTTTCTAATGAATGGATATACGAATCTTTCAAAAATTGGAATAAAAACAATAATAGCAATTGAGTCGAAAACTTGTAAGAAATCATTTGGAATGTTATGTAATTCCATAGTACCAGCTTGAGTAATGAAATTATTAATCATTTGACCATATACACACCAATAAATTGGATAAAATACAAAAACTTTACAAGCTTTAATGGATCTAGCAATTTCGTCAACAAACTTATCTGACCATGGATACTGTTGTTCAGGGTTAAGTGATGGCTTAGCAGAATCAAAACTAAATTTATTTTTTATCACAATATATGTGACTTTAAAACACTTGGAAATAACCTTGTCACCCACTGGTTGAATAATATAACTTTTTCTACCCAGTACTAAAATGACGACAGATATCCAAAAGAAACAGAATGGCAATAAATAAGCAGCCCAAAAACCTTTATGGGATTCCAATTCAGTAGTAGCAAGAACTGATAAAGCGCCGATGTTAATCATTAAATAGAAAAACATGAAAACGTTTTGCATGGTAATGTCAGGGTCTTCGATAACTCTTTCACCTTTTTTATTGGTAATAATTCTGTGTTTTCTTTTTGGAATTTGGTCAGCAACTAAAACTGATAAATTAGATTTGATGAAACCAGTACCAATACCAATTAAAATAATAGCAGTAACAAAACCACCAGTAGCAGTTTCCTTGGTACTGATGCCTGGAAGAGCAGTAATGAATAAAATAAAAATACCGATGATGTAGATAACAGTTCCGACAGCAATGGTATTATATTTGTTCCAATACGTATCAGCTAAGTAACCACCTAGAACTGGAGTGATATAACACCAAAATTGGAAGAAGTATGAAAGACCAGTAGCACCAGACGTATCCAATTGTAATGTACCCTTTGGAGTATCATTTGGACCGTTAGCCATATAATTTTGAAAAGGAGCAGACAAACCATAATAAGAGAATCTTTCAGATAATTCAACGACAGCAATCAACCAACATCTAATTGGAATATGACCAGCTACATGCTTTAAAGTAGCCATTTCTTCCTCAGTTGGTTCGACATAACCCCATTCATCGTTATATGGGTCCATTTCATTGTCAACTTCAAATTCATCCAATTCTTCTTCATTGGTTTCATTTTCGGCAATCTTATCATCCAAATCGAAGGCACCAGCATCATTGCCATCTAATTCTTTTTCACCTGCATAAATAACATCATCTTTTATATCCTCAGGATGAGATGTATGCATAGTGACATCAGAGAATTCCTTTTCTGACGACATGTTTTCTTAAATAATGTTTTCTATCTATTAACTAGATTTAGTTTTGGTGTATGGTTAAAATAATAAAAAATAGAAGATATTGTCAATCGGACGGTAAATATTACAGCGGGCCTGACTATTGTAGTCTGAGAATATAGCAAATGTTAAAAGGCCAGCTATATTTATATTTCCAGGAGATATATGAGTAATAATAATAATAAAACTTCTTTCAGAAGTTTTTTTGCTGTGGAATACAAAATTTGGTTTTTTTGCATTTAGTCATAGAATTGTGTAGATTGAACTAATGACGATAAGGTAGAAGTAACAAGGTAATTCATTAAGAAGGAAAAGTGGAGTGAATTCTATTTGTTAATTACTAACAAAAAGAAAATGTAAGAAAAAAAATACACTCCAATATGAGCTATGTACTCAGAAAATACAAACGGCTAAATCACTACTATGGATGTTGTGTGATCGTAACAGAGTAATAGTACTGAAATATGTTGCTTTTCGAAAATTTGCTCCAAATTTTTTGGATCAAATTAATTGAAAACATTTCCCTGTTAGGAAAGTTCATAAGCGTTACGAAATTTATTAACTTAAATTAGTGATAAGAATTTGATTCCTAGTAATTTGCACGTAACTAGCGAATGTAAGTCGAAAAAAAGTAATAAAATATATACAATGAAATCTGTTTGTTACTCGCTCGTGGCAAATCTTTGACTGACGACTTCGAAAGTATAACTATACGGCAAATATATAAATTAAATAATCACTTCACGAAATTTCTCGATCAAATTCTCCATATATACAAAAATGCTGGACAAATAAAATAATTGTAGTTTTCATTAGGTTTCTAGAGTTATATTAAACAGTTAACAGAGAAACACCGAACAGGACAATAAAAACTCCAAAAGAATGAAAGACTAAATTGTAATTTTTTTTTCCTTGCCTACTCGCTGAGATCACGCTACTTTTCATTTTCACCAAGTTTTTTTTCTGCGTCATCGTAGCTTTGTTAGGGATTTTGTCAACAATGTGATCAAAAAGGACAATTAGTGCAGTCATGCGTTTACGCGTCGGCTTTGTTGTGGTCCATACAGCATTTCTTTAGGAAAATACCAATATTTTTTCGAAAAACATTAACATATTCGTAGGAGAAGCCTGAGCTACAATTTCCAAGAGCCGACGTCATTCAAAATTTTAAAGTAGGTCTTAACGGCGCATAGAAAAAATGACCTTAACCAAGAAAAGTAGAAAGGAGCCGTCTTTCTGTTTTTTGATCTCTATCACTTCTCTGGTATTTTCCACCAGATCCGGTAACGGAATTTTCAAATTGGCAAATTCATGATCATTAGTTAACCTCCCGATAATTTAACACAGTTTTCTTAGTCGATCCTATCTGAAAAAAAGTATTGGCATTTTTTACGACATGAACAAAATTTTCAATCTGCTCCTATTTCTCACTTAATCATTATTACCATTTTGTCTGGTAAGTGTTCTACATATGTTGATTGATTACGCAAACGTGATTGGTGTTGGCGTCTATTCTGTTTACTGTCTATGGAATATCTTAGCTAACTGAGCTATTTTCTATTTAAGAAATGGTAATCACTTTCAGTAGGATCTTATCTTATATGTGGCATATTGTTGCATTACCTATTTTGTGTTTTTTGCGTTTCTTTTTAGTTTGTTATTCTCTCTGCATATGTTTCAATGATATACTGACCGAAGTTACTAAATTGGCTGTAAGTCCTATTTCAATAGTATCTTGATTTTGTTACCCATTTATCGGTACTTCTCCAACCATGGCTTCCGGTGTAATTGTGGTGGTGTCTTTATGTGCGGTAAAACGAAAATTACTTTTAGTATTGCCTCCAGTTGATGAAATTGTGCATACAAATAAAATCAGATGAAACTATGCAGTCATTCCTCTGCCAAGGGGTATGTTAATAAGTCTATGGGTAACTGCCAAGAGTATTCATTTAACTATTTATTCAATTAGTCATCGTGATTTCATTGGATGATCTTGGAGAGAGAGAAAGGAACAACATCTGCCGATAGTAGGAGAATATCATTCTTTATTATTTCATACATAAAAATATGAATCATGATAAAATATGGGATAATTTAAATTGAAGTTACCTAATTATTCACATATGCTAAAAGAAAACACTTTTATCGGTTATTTACTAATAGCGAGTGCCAAATATGAAGTCTGTATGTTAAATGGTGCTTATATTGGAACTTTTAGATTACTCTTATTTTCATTCCTGTCATTTGATAAACAATTAGTATCACAACAGCGGTTATATTCTTTATTCAGGGCAAGCGTAAATATTTCAAGACGTATCTCTGAAAATATTCCTTCTGTATTTAATTAAAAAAACTTGGATTTCAGAAAGTCTTATTTAGTAGTTCATTTCCATTTCGATAGTAGTTGAATATAATATTCTTGTGACAAGAATATTAATATTAAGGTTTGTATAATAAATGTAAAAGAGTTTTAAAAAATCAAGGCTTGTTAAATTAGTAGAGTAAATATATGCAGAAATAGTTTTTCAAAAAAATATTCAGTGTTCAAAACTAATATACTTCATTAATATAACAATTACATTTTATCTAATCTCGTTAATTATATTTTTATTAGCCTACTTGTGTATGGCATCCAGTTTTTAAAATTAAAGTTTACTTCTCAGGAAAGTTCTCCCAAGAAAATAATATATTTTTTTGTTTTCACTATATGAACAAAACATTAAAGTTTTCTCTTTTATTAAAAGGACTAAATATATAAGAAAATAATTTATTTTATACAAATATCAATTTCGTAAAGTTAAACTAACCTTTCATGGAAACTCTATTACCAGTTGTTAAAAATTTGACCATGTTCATTTTGTGTTCGTTTCGTAACTAAAAAAGTTTTTGAAGATACTCAAGGTATTTGTATAACATTCAATGGAAAAAACATTCAGTTCTAAATATAAATATTTGAAAATTTAAATATATAAATAACGTTCTTATAGCTATTTTTTCTTTTAAGCCTACAACGACTGCAAGCACAGAAATGACACTTACATCTTTCGAGCACATATTGTTCTGCATCATGAAACATTCTCCTAGCATAGTTTATATACATTTTGCTGCCTTTCATATTCTTATTCTGATTGAGAATCTTAATTTTCTAATTGTTGATTTATTTTGTAATAATATGAAGTTCAAGATTTGAGATGATTGATGTGTTTCCTTATAAGATGATAGTTATCGATATATGTAAAAATTGCTGCTATGGCCCATTTTACCATTCAAAGAAGGATAGTTCTTAAGTTCTTGTAATGGAGTAGATTTAATAAATCCATAAACCTAGTAGGATAAGAAAATTCATAGTGTAGTTTAGTTTATCTTATCAAGTATTTCCAAATATTTCTGTTATTTCTTGCAAATGAAAAATATATGAATTAGGATATATAAGTAGAATATATGTATTGAATGAAGATGGTAAATAGTTATTAGGTTGTCGTGTGATTTTATAGAATATGGGAATTGTATGTGATAATTTATTTCAAATAGATGGATAAGATAAAAAGAAGTGGTGGCGACAGGTGAGAGGAAAAATAGGTTGATTATTAAAGAATTAGAGGGTATAATGAGATATTTTTATCTTTTTCTCTGTATTTTTTTTTATTTTATTCTTATAATCATAAGTATTGCCTAAAAAATTTGTTTCGTTGTAAGTTAGATGCTCCTTTCATAAATTTTGTTAGTGCTTTGCGAATAAGTGATAAAAGTAACTTAAGTCAAATGTTTAATATTAAATTTTGTGTTAATAGAATTATATTTAGAACATTTTAAAACATATTATTTCCTTTCCTTCCTGTCTACAATAATTTGACATTTATTGTCACATTTTGGTTTTTAAATCCAAAGATTTTTTGTTTAAAGCTATTGTTTAATAATTATAGCAATTAATTCATGCAATTCTTATGGAAAAACCTTCCCTTACACTAAATACGATTATATATTAAAATGTTTTAAAACCTTAAATTTTTTTGAAGGTTCTGGAATTATATAAAGTATATACGTAAAGTAACATAGTAGATACACACGTGTCAATTATAAAAGTAAAATGTAAACTAGTGTTTGTACTGTATATATTCGTAATTATATATTTGACATGAAGATTCCATTCTGCCAATATATTATTACCAAAATATACAGTGCGAATACTAGTTCACATCTACCGTCATAATATAGACGTATGTATTACTATATTACTCTAATTATCCTCCTTCTCATATCAAATAACTCAATCAGTAATTATATTATTAACCACATCATCAATCACTCATCACATGCCACACTGCTCATCATATCAATTACTCGTCACATGCTAATTGCTTATCACATGCCATATCACTCATCACATGACCCACTAATTGTCAAATACACACACAGATTATTTATACACTCTATCACATAAAGGTATCTCTGATTGCTGCACAACTATACGTTTCAACTCAACATACATTTAGTTCGTTATTTTTATTAATTTTCATAAACTTAATTATTCGATACTACAAAAAATCTGTCTAAACAGAAACATATGTTTCATTAAGCTAGTACTAGTTTAAAGGTTTTAGAATTATATATGAAGACGAAGTGTAGAGTACTATTTTACATCAACAGACCATAAAACTTTCAATGTCCTGTGTCGCATGACAACCAGGTTACAGTTTCAGTTTCTTCTGCGTAGAACATACGCAGGGATAGTTCCCAATTTTGATCTTTCCTATTTTCTTCAAAAGTATATAGTTTTAAAAAATCTGTTTGCCAACTTCCAGTCACATCATTTGTTATGATTTCGCGAATTTGAGCCTGTAATTCATTACTGCTATAAACTCCTCCCCATTTTTGTTGGTTGGCACAGTAATCGGTACCGAAATACCCCTTACAAAGGGGATATACCTTTGTCGCTGTTCGTTTATTAATATTTAAAGAATCTGTAGAAGACTCAAGTAATAATGTCCCACAGGTTGCATTTCTTGGTCTTATAATGGCATCATAATGATATCCAGATGTGCTATTGTATAATTGCACAACAATGTTGCCATGTTCTTCGTTATTTCTTGTTTCTTATCGTGAATAATTGCTGTGAACTAACACGCCACCATTCTCAATGAATGCATAAGCTATTCCATCATGTAAACTAGCCAGGCTATCAGTACTATGCTAAGAGAAAGGACTCTTCTTTTATTAACGTAACCATCAAGAAAGTCTCCATTAGGTCCTAATCCACTATGCCACCCCATTGCCCCGGTAGCAACATTTTGAATGGCATTTGTGACTAAATCAAATATTCCATCGCTACAATCTGTATTGCTTGGGTCTTCATGATCAGCTTTACAAGCATCACAAGTATCTAACATCCGTTGAATCCATCTAATTGGTCCTCCTGGAGATGCTACAAATGATCCCCACCATGCCACTTTGCATAAAACCGGATTCTTAGCATCATAATATTCATATAACCATGATGTAGTAATCAAAGCAATTTGATCATAGTACGGAAATGATCCCGACACACATAACAAAAGTGTGATGAAAATACCAAAAATATTAGCAAATTTCATATATTTTATTCCTTGATTTCTTCTCATATTTTATCATTTGTCAATTGCAGTTACGAAAAATAATGGATAAAATTTCCAAATATCCCACGGCTTATATAGTGAAATATTATTGCAAACGATTTGTATAATATTTTAAACACCATATTTTTATTAGTCGTCATATTAATATGTGATATTGGTACTGAAATGCTTGTTCAAAAAGCTGACCAACTCTTAGAGTATACGTACATCAATCTTGCGGCTAAAATTACCTTCCAAAATAGTAATTGCATAATCGGTTGCATCAACTAACATAGAAATTGATTAAACCTTTGTTAGACCTGCTAGTTAGTAATGCTAAAAATAATAAGTACTTTGTCGAATGGGCATCGTTAATGGTAATTGAGAATAGAATACCTCAAAAATTTTACTCCGAAGATTTCAGGGCAGCATTTTTTATTTTTAAACAAACTCATACACTACTAGGTGATTAGGAGTAACGCAAATATAATGTATGCAGTTGTTTATGTGGTAATCAGAAGCAAAAAAGTCTTGTAGCAAAAATACGTTTGGCGTTATGAAATTACATTTGTTGTACGGAGTGTTCTTATATTATCTTTGAGATTTGAAAATTTCTCGAAGTTTTTCCTCCACTGCGGCGGAGTAATCCTCTGATGCATTACGTGTGAAAAACATTTATATGCAGCAATGAACGATATGTTCACATTGTCGGAGCAACTTATTGTGAAGAAGCTTTACGTAATTCACATCTTAAAATATTAATAAGTTTACTACGTATATGTTTATCACAGGAATAAAAATTTTGAACAAAGTTTTCCAATTCAACTTCCATTTCGATATGCATGTTTATCGTTTCTCTACGTGTAGAACCAGTATATTTAGAGTACTCATTTATTTGCGTTTTTGTCAATAATATTGTCAACCGATTAATAAATACGCATAAGAAATGAATTTGCAACCATTTAAAGAGTTATCTACTTTCATATGTTGGCT